>VZQC01014672.1:403066-445911 GCA_009823505.1 Rhizomys pruinosus
TCTTAATTTTTGAGGCAGGGTCTCTCCCTAAATCTGGAGCTCACCAATCTGGCTATACTGGCTAGACAGTAAGCCCAATGAATGTTTCTATTTCCACCTCCCCAGCTGGGATCACAGCCACACATCACCATGACACTGGAGAGCTGAACTCATGCTTGTTTATCAAGCACTCTATCAACTGGACCACCTCATCTTTAAATGTTATTAAGTGTAGACTAATACTTACTTTTAAACTGTCAGTGCTGAGAACATCACTTCACATAAATATGTAGCACAAAACAGCAACGGTATGTTTAGGACTGTTTGAGAAATTGTTGGAAATTCTGTCCTAATCACAAACCAAAATTCATTTAATGATCTTTTCTTTTTTTTTTTTTCTGAGACGGGCTCTCGCCATATTGCCCAGGCTGGAGTGCAGTGGCTATTCACAGGCACGATCCCACTACTGATCAGCACGGGAGTTTTTGATCTGCTACATTTCTGACCTGGGCTGGTTCACCCTCCTTAGGCAACCTAGTGGTCCCCCGCTCCCGGGAGGTCACCATATTGATGCCTAACTTAGTGCAGACACCCGATCGGCATAGTGCACTACAGCCCAGAACTCCTGGACTCAAGCGATCCTTCCGAGTAGCTGGGACTACAGGCATGCACCACTGCGTCCAGCTAATGATCTTTTCTTATAAAACTCAAGTCAGCAACTCAAATAGCAAGTTTTAAAATCAAATAGTCTAGCATAATCCAATGCAAAGATAGACCAACTAGATGCATGCTGGGGAATAACAAAGGCAATACATTAAAAGTTGGTTTCCATAATTAAACCATTACATTTCTGTAAGAGTAGAAAAGTGTAACATACAATATTAAAACCCAAGCAAAGCATTATGTGCATGAGGTCATGTGCAGTGCAATGTGAACATGCCTTGTGTTTAGAACAAAGGTTGCACTGAAGTCACATGATACAACATGGGAGCATGCTGCCAGATACACCTGAGACTCATTATGTATTCAATTCTGAATTCACTTTTGGTGACTGTGTCTTCAGAAATCTTGTACTGTTGTCAAACATCCTGTGAACTCCATGTTCAGTTACATAACCCTATATGGCACTGTGAACCATAGTTTAGAAAGCTGGGTTTGGGGGTTAGAAAGGTGGCTCAGCAGTTAAAAGCACTGGCTGCTCTTAGAAAGAACAACAGCTGTCTGTAACTCCAGTTCCAGGAGATCTGACACCCTCTTCTGGCCTCTTCAGGAATTGCACAACACAGGGGCACTTACACAGTGCATGTAATCCACTCATACACATAAAATATTTACTTAAAATAACTTAAAAATTAAACTTGAAAGAAAGATGACATCATAAGCTTTGCAGGAAAATGGCTGGAGCTAGAAAACATCATGCTGAGTGAAGTAACACAGTCCCAGAAAAACAAACGACAAATGGTATCCCTCATCTGTGGATGCTAGTGCCAATTACCTAGTTGTAAGTATTTCTTGTGCACGACCCCTTGAGCTTTTTGTCCAAGTAGTTGGGAGTGATGAATATTGGAAACAAGAACAACGACAACAAAAATAATAACAGAAGTGACTGCATCAAAGAACTGACTGAAAGTGAACTTCTGCTCAAAACAGTCAACTTGCACATGGAGAATTTTGAGAAAGACTGAGAAAGAGATGAAAAGCATGTTTGGCAGAATGCATGAGCTCTGGTGGGGTTGGGGGGTAGGGTGGGGAACACATGTCTAGATTTGATAATCTTGTACAAAATATATATATAATAAATAAATAAAAAGCAAAAAAAATTAAATTTGAGTTTTAAGCAGTTTATTATGGGTCCAATCTATATTTCCTTGACTTCATCTTTTTAGAATTTGTTCAGGTTCAAGAAACTGAAAGTTTGTGTCTTTGATCAAATTGAGCTTTTGTCCATTATTTCCTTCACACTACACTGTTTCTGGGTACAAATGTTGGGCATTTTTGGCATTATCCCACACATCTCTGATGATGTTTATTTTTCAATGTTTTTATCTCTCTTGTTAAGACTGTATACCTATTATCTATCCTCAGATCCACAAATTCTATCAACCACACTCTGTCAATTGAGGCCATCCATAAATTTCCAATTTTGGTTAATATATTTCAATTCTAAAATCCTCACTTGGTTCTAAATATATTTTCTATTCCCGTACTTCTGAACTATGATTGCAACCGCTGATTTAGGGTCTTTTGTCTGAAAATTCTCATATCTGTGACACTTCAGGTTTTACAACCGTCAACTGTCCTTTCCCATGTGAACTGAGCTCAACCTCATTCTTTAGAGGCTGAGTAATTTTGAGTAATGTTGAGTATTATGTTATGAGATTCTCAGTATTTAAATCCTAATGATGGTATTGAATTCATACTATTTTTTGAAGCAGGTGGTCAGCATAGCTAAGTTCAGGGTGTAAATTCCAAGCCACCTCCATCAGCTGTGACTGGAATTATCCATAAGCCTCTGGAATGCCATTTGGCTCTGCCCTCTATGTATACCATTCTGTGGTCTGTGCTGGGGATCTTACAATTCAGCTCTCAAAGTGTAGTGCCGCTTAGAGTCGGATCTGAATATGCACACTGCAGAAGTGAGCCATGTCATGCATAGAGGATCTTATGGCCTTGACTTTCTTAGTGATTTCTCCACCACTTTCTACTTCTTGGGAAGTTCCTCTCATTGTTCTTCTGCCTCAAGGATGGGGCTTTCATTGCCTTCCTGAGACCCGAACTTGAACAGCTGCATCAGTCGGTGCCAAGTGGTAGGAGAAGAGAGGAAAAAAAAATGCCATTGGGACCACAGTTCTCTCATCAGAAAGAAGGCTTCCTGTCTAGGCTGGTTAGTTTTAACTATTGACTTGACACACCTAGAATCACTGAGAAGAGAGTCTTAATGTGGAATTATCTAGATCAGGTTGGCTTGTGGACATGTCTGTGGGAGACTGTCTTGATTGTTCACTGATGTAGAAAGACCCAGCCCACTGAGGGCTGCACAGTTTTAGGTGTTTAGTCCTGAACTGTGTAAGAGAGGACAACAAGCTGAAAGCAAGCAACTGGGTAGCGTCTGTTTTTGTTTCTCTGCTCGTGGCTATGGGTCTGCTGTCTCAAGCCTCTGTGACACCCTTTCATGATGAACTGTAACCTGGAATCGCAAGCCAAACAAACTCTCTTCCCCAAGTTGCTTTTGGTCAGGGTATTTGATCACAACAAACATAAAATGAGCACACCTTCTGCTGCAGCCTTAGGTGCCTGCGCAGTTCTTCTACTGTGCCTCAGTGGGACTGATTGACTACTGGTTGGAGAAAAAGAGAACAAAAGTAGAAAATTAAACCCAAGAGTGAATTCCCTGTTCATTCCATGTTCAGAAGGGGAGGGAGTAGCGCTCTTCCTGCATGCTTTTCTGTCCATACCATTATGCCCTGTGGGTCTTGAACTACTTTTGCCTCGACTCTGTGGGAGAATACTACAAAAAACATACACTATTTTGGTTGTTGTTTCCCTTTCTGAGCTCCATTCTCCATGTGTTTGCTATCACCTACTTTTGGAGTCCTTGAGCAGTTGCTGTGTGCAATCTGCCCAGGTTTATAGCTACACCCAGCCACAGGGACAGACAGGATGCAGAGTGCTTGCTCCATCTTGCTCAGGAACAGAATCCATAATTACACTGTTGTTTTGAATAACACTGTTACAGGAGAGGCCTGTGTGTTCACCTTGGCCCTTATCTTTAATCAAGATTTGCTTTTATTTTAGGGCGGCTGTGGGTGAAATTTCTTTTTTCTTAAGTTAATGTTTTAGCTTTGGAAAGATTGCACTTCAGTTCACTTGCCTCCTTCATTTCCCACATAGGAAAGACTTCTCCCACCTCTGTGATGATGGTGGCTAGACCTGGCTCACTAAACATTACCTGCTTTACTGTGATTCTGGCATCTTTGGTACAATATGTGCTTTAGATTTTCTAATGAGAAGCTGAAATGATCGACAGTACAGCAACCTCCCTTTCCAAGTCCACACTCTGGCACAAGCACTAATGAGCTTTGTCATCAGGGTTCGATGGACTAGGGGAAACGAAGCACCCATGCTATGCACCAAGAAGATCATTAGTGTCAGATATAATTATGGAGTTCACCACTTCCAGGGTTGACCCTCCCTCTTTTATCTACAAAGCACAGAGAGGACTGATGGGTGTTTTCAATGACTCCCCAGCTCAGGCTTGGCTCAGGCCATTACAACCAGGGGAAGAAACAGGTAAGGGCCTGGACTCTCCTGCCCCACCTTGTGATGGCCGAAAGAAAATCATTCAAATATGTTCAGCACATGAACAAGACTTTTAACATTCCACCAACTCAAAAACTTCCACCCAAAACTTAACCCTCACATACATGTGGCCAAAGCAGATCTGGTTGAAAGATCTGTGTGTATTGGATAAACTTCCCTACTCCAGACAAATTGGGATTCATAATTTCCAGTAGAATTTTGGAGATAGACAAAATGGGGCAGAGGTGGGAGCTGCTGCGCCCTGGCTGCTTCTCCTAAAGCTTCCTGTTGTCACAGGAGTCACCCCAGCACTTCTGTTGTACACATGTGCTGAGCATTCTTCTTTCAGCACTTAATGGTGTAATGATAGGGGACAGTGATGTAGCCTGGGTCTCTGAATGGGGTCTCCTGCATCTTCTCAGTGAGAGACAAACTGGGCTTGGGCTACTCAGCACAGTGGGGGGCCTGGAGCACCCCACCCACCTGAGAATGACAGCATTCACAGTCCACCATATAGCTAAGGAATCTTAAACAGAATCTGTGCACACGTCTCCAACAGGTATTTATGGACTAAGGGGATGTCTGAGATAACACACTCACACTGTTTACTGAGGCCATAATGTTATATAATGTGAACAGAAGCTCACTTCTAATTCAAACTCATAAAATAAAATCAGGTGAAAATACAGAAGGGGCCAGAGGGAAGGAGTGAGGAAGGGAAGAAGGGAGGGAGAGGGACAGAGACAAAGACAGAAAGACAAAGGCTGAACTCAAAGAGCTGATAAGGAACAGAAAATATTTTCTCCTCCCTGGGCAAAAATCAGTGTGACACTTTCTATTCCGAAAGGTGAATGGGTCATGGACCAGCTATGGCTTGATCAGAACTGAGCTCATAGAGCGATAATTCCCCCCAACACCAACTATATTCATTTAGCACCTAAAACCTGCAAACCCTATAAACTGAAAGGCGGGGGTTAATAGATATTAGGAATGAATACAAGCCAAAATAAATGTTCATGCTAAATGCCTATGAAAGTTAGGTGTCAATATAATTCTAAATATATAATATTAATATAAATATATAATACTATAATATAAATAATCTAAATATAATAATTCTAAATTTATAAAATCAGTCACAGATGTCGTAAGCTCTTTTAGAATGAGTCATGCTTGCTATGTTTTTCTCCCATGTTTTATCTTTGTATTATTTCCCTCAATAAGTCTCCACCACCCCAAGTTTTTGTACATCACGTCAAGCAGTGCACACACTGACTGAGAGATTGCAATGACTTGCTCAGATGAGTGAATTGTTTCGGTTACCTTCCCCCAAGTCAGCATGTCTACCACATTCATAGTTTGCAATAATGGAGTCAGTTCTCACAGGAATAGCACAACTGCCTCTTTAAACTCCACACCTCATAAAAGGCTTGTTTTCAGAACAAATGGCTGATGAAGAAAGACATTATTCCCAGTGGAATGCTATATCCTATTTCTCTATGCTAGATTCAAACACTCTTGCCTACATAGTTTAAAGTCATATGTACTTAATCATTACACATATTTAAATTTTCACTTTCCTCTGTTATATTATTTACCTTCTATCCTTCTACAACCCGCCTCTTCGCCAGTCTTTTCCCTAACCAAAGGGGAAAAAAAAGGTCCTCTGGTAACAAAGATCCTTTTGATAAATTGGCTTGGGGCCACAAGTGGTCCAGGAAAGAGTTGGTTTTCCAGCAGTGAGACTGTAGCTGTGGAGGTGACAGGATTTCTGTCTCCGGAGCTGTTCTAGGCTGGCCACCTGAGAGTTCGGCCAGGACTTCCCAAATTCTGGTGGACAGATCCACAAAATTTGGGGGAGGAGGGGAATTACTTCACTGGTGCACAGGAAAAGAAGGAGAAATTAGGACAACATAAAAAGCTTTCATAAAGATAACATTCCTAGATTTAATCTCTCTCTCTCTCTCTCTCTCTCTCTCTCTCTCTCTCTCTCTCTCTCTCTCCCTGAAATGTCCTTTCTTTTAAGGCAGTAATGGTAAAGCAGATGGTAGGGCTTTTAAAATATTTTGATCGATTCAAGAATTCCACACAATGTATTTTGATCACATTCAGACCTCTCTCCTTCCCCACCAGACTACACCACTCCACCCTCTTCATGTCCTCTATTATTATTGGTTCTTGTTGTTGTCGTTAAAGGCTTATCAAGTCTAATCTGTGTTTCCTAAGTGCTCTTGGGTGTAAGTCTATCCCATGGAGGCTGGTCAGCCTACGAAGTGAATGTGACAGTAAAGAAAACTGCCAATAGATCCTTAAGGGGGTGAGGACCCTGCCCACCCTTATCCATGCTGGCCCTGTCTGGCTTGCACAGGTCTGGTGTGTGCTGCCATAAGTGCTGTGAATTCATATGTGCACCTATGGTACAGCTTAAAAAATACTTATTTGCGGGGCTGGAGAGATGGCCTAGTGGTTAAGAGCGCCCACTGCTCTTGCAGAGGACCCGGGTTCAATCCCCAGCACCCACATGGCAGCTGAGAACCGTCTTTAACTCCAGTTCCAGGGGAATCTGACACCCTCTTCTGAGCTCTGCAGCATTGCACGACACGGGTGCACAAACCTACATGCAGACAGTACATTCATACACATACGAAAATAAAAAAAAATAATAATAAAAATAAAAAATTAAAAATTAAAAAAAAAAACTTATTTGCCAGAACTGAAAGTTAGCAATCTACATTGAGCCACAGAAATTTTACTGAAATGTTCTTAGTAAGTAAAGACCAAAGATCTTTGGGCCCTTGGATTAGATTTCAGATGGAGCGAGGAGACAACACAGGTCTCTACAGTACCAACACGCATCCCAAACCCATCTCCATGCATCACTGTGATGTCCAGAGTTTTGAAATCAATGTCACACGCACTGATACCTTCTCATTAGGAAAAACATTTAACTTTTGCATTTCAATTCAGTTTGATTTGGGGAATATTCTAATGCGTATTAATTTACTTTTAAGCTGATCTCTCACTTTTTATTCCTTCTTTTATCTTCTCCTGCTTTAATAAACAATTGGGACTTTCACCAGGAAGAGTGGGGCAAGCCTTTAATCCTAGCATAGGGAGGTAGGTGGATGTCTGCCAGTTCAAGGTCAGCCCGATTTACAGAGTGAGTTCCAAGGCAGCCTGTGTTTCATATTCATTCTCATTCTTTCTCTCTCTCTCTCTCTCTCTCTCTCTCTCCCCCCCCCAAAAGACTCTGACTAGTCTTCTTCCAAAATTAGAATTAAATCATTGGTTCAGATTTATAAGTTTTAAAATTTTCATACATTTTTGCACATATTTTCTTTCATGTATGTGTGGGTTCATGTGTAAGTGCACACGTTTTTGTGCATGCATGTGGAGACAAGAGGTCAACATTGGGTATCTTCCCACACTCTACCTTGTTTTTTGAATCAGGGTCTCTCACAGACCAGCATGACTGGCTGGCCAGTGAGCTGCGACATCATCCTGTCTCTACTTCCCCAGTGCTGGGAGTTCAGGCATGCTGCAGCCAGCTTTGCACACAGGTGTGGCACCTGAACCTGGGTCCTCGCACTTGGGCAGCAGGTGATTTATTTACTGAGCCATCTCTCTACCTCTCTTATTTTCCATAATCCTAACAGATGACATTTTTAACTGATACAGGCTTCTAACTACTTTCCTTCTTAGTACTACCAATTCCTAAATCTTAACTACTTCTGAATACAGAAAACTAAAGGCAAAGATAAAAGGGAGCATATAGCAGTGTAAGTTAGATACTTTCTGGACCCCAAACATACAACTGTCTTGAGTGGACAGTATACACCCCTATCTTCTCTCCTTTCCATCCTTTGTCCTTATGGACCCTGAATACATTCATGATCCCTCACTATCTTTTTTAAAAATTTTATTTATTTATGTGTATGAATGTACTGTTTGCTTGTAGGTCTGTGCACCCATGTCGTGCAATGCGGCAGAGGTCAGGAGAGGGTCTCGGATTCCCCTGGAACTGGAGTTCTCCTGGAATTGGAGTTACAGACGGTTCTCAGCCGCCATGTGGGTGCTGGGGATCGAACCTGGGTCCTCTGCAAGAGTGGTCGGCGCTCTTAACCGCTAGGCCATCTCTCCAGCCCCGATCCCTCACTATCTTTAACCACTTACGTCTTTCTCATGCCACCCATGATCTCTGTTCTTGCTCCCTTTCCCCTCCCGTAACCACTGTTCTTTGTTGAGCAACAATGTAACCAAAGTATCATCCAAGGGACTTTACACATGCTACTTACAGAACAGCCTATGAAGTTGATACTACTTGCTCCACATTATATATAACATTTAGGAGGTTTGAGTAACTTGTCCAACTTTATTAACCTGTCACAGTTAGCCAATAGTTTAATGGAAGACAATCATAGACCTATGATACTGATAGTTATATCAAGAGATAAAGGTCTCAAATAGAATCGTTTTCTTGTGTAAATAACTGAAAATCACTTGAAAGATCAAGTCATGCTTTACATGTGTCCTATGGCACCTCATCTAATGATAAACTGATTTAAACACATTGTTAAAGATGAGTCTCGACTACTTTTATCGCATAGACTGACTGATTGTGGGAGTGTGCTCATGCGCACACCCCACAGCACATGTGTGGAATCGCAAGGACAAGCTGCAAAAGTTGGTTCTTTTCTTCCACTATGTGAGTTCTAAGGATCAAACTCAGGTCCATCAGGCCTGGTGGCAGGCACCTTTACCTACTGAGCCATCTCACCAGTGCAACAACTATTTTGAAATCCAGGTTTTTCTCTTGAGAGTTCAGTCTTGTCTTCGCTTTCCTCCAGCCATCTAAACACTACTGAGTTCATGACCAGTCAGAGGCAATGTATAGCTTGGCCTCAGCTCCTAATCTCCATGGGAGCAGCTTCTACAGGAAGGGGTGATAACACGGAAAGGCTTTAAGGGGCTGGATAGACTCGGCAACCTCCCAATAAAGTGCAGAACCAAGGACAGTAACTGTGATTCTCCCACATTTAGCTTTTTGGGTCTAGGCAGTTGACTGGTCCATTTCTTTGGGACAGCTCATCATGTACAGATTACTAAGAGGAAACTGGGATTCTCAGCTACTACCTGGGGTCTGAGTCTCTTTCTCCCCTAGATATCCCAAGACCTCAGACTCAACATGTCCAAGACCAAATTTCTCTTTGCCATAAATTCTGCTCCCTCTTGCACCTCCTATTTTGCTCCTTTGCATGGCACCAGCACCAATGAGGGGATCACGGAGCCACAAATGCAGGATTCCTGCCTCCCAAAGCTAAAGATTCAGTAGAGCAGTCTTCTCATGTCTGCGTGTCACTTTGCTTCTATTTCACTGTTGGGGAGGTCACTGTCCCTTAGGTTTGTACCTGCCTTCTAGAAAAGCTCCTCAAAGGTCTCCGCCAAGGGTGCAGGTACAATGGCCACAATCAGGTCTCCTTCTAAGACCCCTTTCTTACCCCTGTCGGCTTTCTACAGGCAACCCACTGCCAATGCTCTAAACATGATGATACCCACTACATCACTGTATGTGTCAGTATGTAGCCCAGACCCCAGGCTGGCTTCCACCTCGCACTCTTCCTGTTTCAGCCTCCCAAGCACTGGGATCACAGGCATGTGTTGCTATGCCCAACTTGCAAACTTATTTTTTTAGTTAATGGAAACAAGAATACTACATGAAAACAAGTGACAAAAATGTTCTAATCAAAACAGAAATATATTCCTCTAGACCAACTTACAAGACTTGAAGAACAAAAATATCTCTCCTAACCCATCAGAAAAGATACCCCATGAATGCTAAAAGAATTTGGTCCCTTAAGCCAAAAAGATCCAAACAGGAACTAATTTTCTGAGCAGCTTACTGTGTGACAGGCACTGTATGGAAGTCATCTAACTTGATATCACCCAGTGATGTACATGTATTTCTGACTTCAAGCATTCAGCTTTGTTATATGTCTCCAAGTAAATAAATGGCACATCTAGTATTGAAATGGGTTCTGTTCAAGATCCCAAATCTACATCTTGCCACCATTCCCACAGCTGGACACCATTCCCACAGCTGGACACCATTCCCACAGCTGGACACCATTCCCACAGCTGGACACACGAGCACAAGGAGAAGTTAAAAGGTGTATAATCATAGTGTGAGTGCCTTGATTAAATTTAATCATGACGTCTCCTTTTTATTAAGATTTCAAATTTCTAGCTGGGCGTGGTGGCACACGCCTTTGATCCTAGCACTTGGGAGGCAGAGGCAGGCAGATCTTTGTGAGTTCGAGGCCAGCCTGGTCTACAGAGTGAGTTCCAGGACAGATGGGACTACAGGGAGACCCTGTCTCAAAAAGACCAAAAAAAAAAAAAAAAAAGATTTCAAATTTCAAGACTGTGAATGTTTTAGGTTGATCAAAGAATGGAGGGGGGTGTGGTGCTGCACACCTTTAATCCCAGCACTCAGGAGGCAGAGGCAGTCAGATCTTTGTGAGCTCAAGGCCAGCCTGGTCTACATAGTGATTTCCAGGCCAGCTGGGGCTACAGGGAGACCCTTGTCCCAAAAAGGACAAAAAAAAAAAAAAAAAAAAGGAAAGAAAGAAAAGAGAATGGATAAAAGTGAGCAATAGTACTCAGTGATTAAAAAAAATTAAGACAAAACATGTCTGAGACTTCACAAAACCTATTTTCTGTTTGTAAGATCAGAACTAATTTCTCATAATTTTTCCAAATAAAACACCTTTTCTTACAACCAAAATGTACCTATCAGAATCTGCTTTTCACTTAGCACTGGTCTTTGTGTTTGAGGGCAAAGGAAGACAGATAGTGCTGCTGACCCACTGGGAACAAACTTTCAATTCAGGAGAGCTAAGAGAAATGGCTATTATTGACAAAGGCGGGATCTGTCACATCAGCATTACAGCGCTGTGCATTAAATACAACCTCATCATATGTCCAACATAAACAACAGCAGCTCCAAATACAGAAGGATGTGACAAATTAAAAATCATAAAATAGACCATATCAAAGGAGAGTCTAGGTCACAAAGATCTGAAGAATTAAACTTCTCCAAAAATAACAATTGAATATTAATTAGTACCCCATCTGAACAAATGCAGCGACTTGCAAAATTTATTCTTTCCAGTAAGCAGTCTTCCCAATGTGCTTTTCTTCCTTCACAAAAAAACAGGCATTTTCAAACCAGCCCCTATTTCAATTATTAAGATTCTGAATTAGTATATTGTAACAGCTTGTTTATACCATATCAGAAATAACATTGTAACATGGATGGAATCCCCATTTATCTTTGACTTCTTTACTATAATAATTTTTGTCATTTAAATTTTATTTTGTCCAGGCATGGTAGCACAGACTATAATCTCATCACTTACGAGGCTGAGGCAGAAGTATTACAAGTGTGAGGCCAGCCTGGGCTACAGAGTAAGAACTTAACACATAAATGATCAAAAATTCATCTTGTGAATAGAGCTGACCATTGTACAAATGTGCCCTTTTGATGTCATGATAAAAAGCCACAAAACATGGGGCTAGAGAGATGGCTCAGTCGTTACTGGCTGCTCTTGCAGAAGACCTGGGTTCAAATCCCAGCACCCACTCGGTGGCTAAGAACCATCTACAACTCCAGTTCTAGGGGATCCAATGGCCTCTTCTGACCTCCGTGGGCATCATACAGCACGGGTACACTTATACAATATACTCATACATATAAAATACAAATCATAAATAAAATATTATTTTTTAAAAAGCCATAAAACAGCCATCACAATCTTCTTAGTGGGGATGACAATCACTCTCTATAGCCTCCCACTTCCAAGTCAAGGAACTTCCTACACAGTATGACCCAAGTAGGTACACTGATCCATTTTCCTCACACACACTTGGGGTGGGGACTGGCCTATAATGGGAATGTATCACTTTAAGGACAACACGTTATCAAAAGCTAAACTGAAGAGACAGAGAATTAGGACGCTGTCTGACTCCAGAGCCTTGAGACTCTTGACATCCTGCCTTCTAGATTCCAATTTTTTTTTCTTTAATTTGCTCTTTTAGAGTTTTGCTTTTTTCCATTAAGCATTGGCTATTACTACTACTAAATCCCTTCTGTAAACTCAGAGGCAGGGGGCTGGGGACTTGTTTGTGAAAGGGGAATTTTTCGAAGAAAATTATTTTTAATTTTTTTAACCTCTCAAATTTTCTACAATCACATTTGTTTTTCTAGACAGGCCCAAAGGATCATGTTTGGGAACACTTTACTGAGCAGCAGTATTAACAATTGTACATTATTTCTGTTTAAAGCCCTTTGCTAAGCTACTGCTTCATTTGATAATATTAGTGAGGAAAGAGAAACACCAGAATACTGCATCTGCGATTAATCTCTAGGCATCAGGCTTCACATCAATCACAAGTCATTTATTGTGGAACCTGTCACAAGACATAATGACTCACACTAGTTGGAGCTTGCAATCGCTCCTCTTTAAGGGTTTTGGAAATAGTAAAAAGCTTGTGAAATGCAGTACAAGCAACAGAATGTTTCTTCACCTTTCATTTTACTCATCTCCACCATATTAATTTTGCATGTGTTAAATGCCCTGAGATGACTAAATAATGAAGATTCTACTAGATTGAATCAGATCCTCTGAATCACATAAATAAAAAAGACTGGAATTTTGCTGTTTGATTAAGGAAAACAAGATAGCCTACAGTACACAAAATAAACGTGCTGGCCTAGGATAATAAATACACAGGCCTTCCTTCTCAAGTTTAAAGCAAAGAAACCTGTATAGCCTGCATAGTAATGGCAGTTAAAAAAAAAAAAAAGCCTTAACAAATGAAGAGCATCACATAGGATCTGATCTTATGTAAACTCTGAATCATTAATGAACCTAAAAATTGTTTGAATTAGCAAAGCATGCTTAAAATTTGAAACTACACAATTACTCTCTCCTTAGAGAAAGGAAGGTAACAACATTAAAATGTTTATAATGAAAAAGTGCCAGTTTTTTTCAACAGGTGAATTTCCTTTCATGAGGTCACCACATTCTGCTTTGTTTTAGACAAAGGACTCCAGGCTGCCTATTTCAAGGGCCTCTCCACTCCCAGTGTAAAGACTGACTGGCTCTAGCTAGTATCTGGGCCGCTATATAGAATCATCATGTTGGAAAAAGTCACAACCCAAGGTTATATGCTTGTCATAGTATTTTGAATTAACTATTTTAAAAGTAGGCACACCATCCCACTTTATGTTTAAGGTCCCTCCTTACTAAGACATCTGAACAGCAAAAATAAACTAGGCTTTAAATTCTTATAAAAAAGAATACAGAAAGTGTGGCATGCAGCAAGGCAGTCTAGCAACTCCATATGGCCTTGAATTTCCTGAGATGATGGTCAGGCTACAGAATCAACCAGCTTCCTGACCTGCCCATGGCCCGACCTCAAAGCAAGGTAACTGGCAGAGTTGACCATCGTCTGCACTCACAGTAGAAGCCATTCCTTGTGGTTAGAGTGTTTTTGTTCTTTGTTTTTACATTTAAAGGCTCGCATATATTTCTATGAACATTTTGCAAGGTAAATACAACAGGGTGGCAATCTGACAGCTCACAAGCTCAGTCCAGAAGCTAGCTCACATACACACTTCGCACTTGTGACACAATGAACCCCATCCAATGTAACTTCCCCCCACAAGCTAGGCACACAATTGGAGATACTGTCCTAACCATTGCAAGGCACGAGGTTACTATCTATGATAAAATGCTCTTGACCCCCCCCCCCCGCCCGAGCAAACCCTGGGGAGAATCTGAGTCACTGTGTCACGGAGAACCAGGGTATGGCTCAGGGGTTTGGCTCCGTGTCTGTCACAGCAGCATCTTGATACATCTCTTTCACAAACCACTCATCCACATTCCTAGCCCTTTGCCATCTCTATATACACAGCTCTCTTACAAATGCAAGTTTAAATGGTCAAAGCATTATTCAGTAGGTAATTTGAAGTAGTCAAATGTTATGTTCAATTAATGAAAGACCCTGTAAGATCAACATCAGGACATAAAAACTGGCCAATTCCAAGGAATCAAAAATGAGCTAAGCCTATTGATCAAACAAAGCTGACACTTTTTCCAGCCCCTTCATGGCAATCATAAACACTAATCATAAACACTAATCAAAGACCTTAAAAAGTAATCAATGCTCAAATATTCTCCAGAAAGGAACAAGTTTGCTTACCCAACACAAATGCACTTAATATATCATTTATCCACCAAGAGATATTGTCACTGATGCCCGAAATCAAGTGGAATGTTGACTCTATGCAGAATGACTAATATGGAGGGTTATCTTTTTTTTGAGAATACACTTGAGATTCTATATGCCACGTCCACACGTGTTATCTATAATATACACATGCACATATAAAAGAATGAATAAAGGCAGCTGTAAAACTTCCTCACATGTTAGAGTCAGTAATTAACGCACAGAGGAATGAAAGCACTCTAGACTGCAGTCTTTTGGAGGCAGGAGCTCATAATCCCCAAAGATCCAGAAGCATTACCTCACTGCAGCCTTGAGACAAGCTGAGCATTCACTCTAGGTCTTACCCAGCATCCACCGGTTCACACAAAGACAACAGAGGCGTGACCAATCACATTGTGGCTAGCAGGCACTGTTTCAAAGCCCTCTCCCAATATTACCCATTGACATGCTCGCTGGCAGCCTGCTGAACTTGTTGTCATGGCAACACATCCCAGCTGCTCACCGAGGCTTGTTATATTACTTTTCCTTTTCGCCACTCACTTAGCTAATTAAAAATTTAGAACTATGTTTTGCATGTTGGATGCAAATTGAAACAATGCAGGGTCCTTTTTTCTCTTTTCCGTTCTCTCTCCCTGTTTTTTTCTTCAATGGAGCTTTAAAAATGCTAGGAAAAGCTATTTGAAGGACACTCCCATGAAATCCCAACATAACCAATCAATGGAGAGACTGCACGTAGCTGTAGCCAGATGGAATTTGTCGCTAAACCTCATCTGCAGCAAAGCAAAACCAAACCATGAACATCGCTAAAGATGCTCTTCCTGTTTTGAAATCTATAAGCCAATTTGGCATAGATTATTTATGTTGCAAGATTCACATTATTCTTGGTCGAAGTGCTCTTTTTTAAACATTGTTATTTAACATGATGCTGGTTTAAAGCAGCTTTACCCATAATTCCACAATGTTAGAAGAGTAAATAAATAAATAAAGCACAGAGAAGATCTGGTTTTAAAAAAAATGCCAATATGGCAAGTACCTAAGGAGGTTCTATCAGAAATCATGCCTGGAAACCTGCCACATGTTTTAGATTTGACCACCAAAATGTACCGTGTTTGGGGGACAGCAGCACATCAGCCCTGCAGCTGAAAAAAAAAAAATCAGGAAAAAAAAAAAAACTACCAGCTTTTGTTTATGAAAGCACAGAGAAATAAATCCAAGGTCTCAAACTGCTTCAAGGATGATGGTGACCTCCCGTGGATCACCTTTCTGAAAATTCCCTCTGCACCCTTAGTCAAACATTTGTTACTGGGGAGGAAACCAAAGGGATTCTTAGAATTTGAAGGTAAAAATGTCTCTGGGTATTTGAGCTGGTCACTTAACACAACTAGTACAGTAGAAAGAAAATTATCATTTGAAACTAGGAACATGATGAATAAGTGGAGATAACAAACACTGGAGTCTGAAAGCCGCAAGTGTTACAGCTAATGGGAGACTATGCATTAATTTCAACCAAATGGGAAGAACAGAATAGCAGAATCAGGCTCTGGATCCTGGCTTGGATTCTGCTTCCTCCCAGTGAGGCTCCTTTTTTTTTTTTTTTTCAGAGTAAAATAATCCACAATGGCCCAATTTGTAGCATTTACAGAGTAGTTATAGTCTCTGCAGCCTTGCCCACATCCCTAAATGTGTAAGTCTACCAAGTACCAGTGAAAAAAGCCCCACCCACATGAACAGTTAGAGGCAGAAAGTTCAAGAACACTGTGTAGGAATCTGCTTTGTCCATGAAGGGTCACAGGAGGAATGCAGGCCAGGAGAGTGAGGCAGAGATGACAGGCGGAGCCATCTTGGGTATCAGAGGTGAACTCTGTTTGCTTCCTCCCGGGACTTCCTACTCACACACCAACAGAAGGGACGCATTGGATGGGCTCTCAGTTGGACACGGTAGAGCGCAAACAGTACCTCCCAACTCCCACTAGCATGGCAGTAAGAAAGATTTTTTTTAATGAGGGGGATAAGAGGGAAAAGGAAAGCAGAGAAAACAAATAATTTTGGAAGTTGGAAAAGCAGATGGAGGCGAGGTAGCTGAATGAAGGGTGAAGAGAGCTTTAAATATGCTTACAAGTGGAGACACCAATCATAGATGGTGGTGTGGGTGGATGGTTCTCAAGAATTCTGTGTGTATGGTGAGGCTGGGAAAGTTAGGAAATACCTTGTGGGAGAAGAAAGATACAAATACAGATCTGAGGGAAGGGCCCCAGAGACTCCAGACACACACACACACACACACACACACACACACACACACACACCACACATGGGTGTGCTTTTGCATTGGGGTGCAAAACGACCCCAGTCATAATGAGTGAATAACATAAAGAGTCTAGAGCTCTAAAGGCCAAGTCCACACTCTAAGAAACCAGAGGTCCTCTGAGAAATAACTGATTCTCATACAGAGGTCCAAAATAGGGAAAAAATACCAAAAAAGCAAGACTGGGCAAGAAAGAAAATCTGATAGGACATCTCAAAGACTAGACTGAAATGACTTCCTCTGGACGAACCATAAATAAGCTGAGCCAACCAGGACATCCACGAAAGATTCAACCTACTGAAATAAAAAGAACCCCAAACTCCCCTGCAATGGAAAAATAAACAAGTTATTATAGGCTGTGCAGAAAAGGACAGCACTTAAAAAAAAAAAAACCAACAATCACCAATTCACAACTTTAGATGACACCATGGAAGTGGACTATCACATTGTAGCCACCATTGTAATGAGTGATTCCAGCAAGAGTTATTGATGCAGGATACAAACAGAAGATGAAAGGTTGTTGGAGAATAAAACCACCCTACAGTCTCAAAACAGTCACAGACAGATCCTTTTTTAAAAAAAAAAAACAGAAAAAGAATGGACAAAACCAGGCCAGCTGCACCATCATCAAATGATCAAACTTAGTTATCACTCATGAAACTGAGACCCACCTCAAGTCTCCTGCTGCTCTGCACTGAAAATAATGTAACACGGTCTTTGTAGTATTTTTACTTAAAAATGTTTAGCCTAATCATGAAATCACCACTACAGCTTCACACTGAGGAACATTCTGCAACAAAACAAAACTGGCATGTTATGTCCAATAACACAAAAGACAAAAAGGTGAGCCAAAAATTATTACCATTACAAGATTCCCAACACGCAAATGAATACAGATGGAATCCTTCGGGACTGAGATTTCAAAGTAATTTTTTTTTTTTTTTGGTCTTTTTGAGACAGGATCTCCCTGTAGCCTCAGCTGTCCTGGAACTCACTCTGTAGACCAGGCTGGCCTTGAACTCACAAAGATCCGCCTGCCTCTGCCTCCCAAGTGCTAAGATTAAAGGCGTGCGCCACCACGCCCGGCTACAAAGTAATTTTTAATGGAAGATATTATTAGCATCATACAGAATTTTAAATACCTATTGCATTATGGATAATAATATAATAATGTTTGGTTTCTGAATTTGGTTTTCAATAGTTCACTATGTAAAATAATGTCCCCGTTCTCCATAAATATATTATGAAAATATTGGGGGGCGGGATCACAAATTTGCAACTACTGTCAAATGAGACACACTAGAGAGATGAAAGAGAGAAAACAGAGTTCACAACACAGCCAAGTGCTGACAGCAATCTACCTGAAGAACATGTTAGCATGCATTAAATGGACTTTGTAACTTTTGTGCTACAAGAAATAAAAAACTGACAACTGAAGGCAGGAAAGAATGCTCACAAAATTCATGTTTCCTTACTGGTAAGGTATGAGATGCGACTGAGAACAGGATCCTTGTTTCAAAAACTTTATGTGTGCGTATGTGTGTGAGTTGTGGGGGGGGGTGCATGCATGAGTATACAGCTGTGTGTACCCATGTCACCAGAGCATGACATCAGGAATCTTCCTGCAGTGTTCTCTACTATTGGCTTATGGCCTTCCAACAGAGTCTCTCACAGAACCAGACTTTAACACTTGTTTTAGGTAGGCTGGCCAGCAAACTCTCGGGATTCATCTGCCTCTACCCCTGAGTGCTGGTGTTACAGGAATGCAAAGCTTTTTAAGTGGGTGCTGGGGAATTGACCTCAGATCTTCATACTTATGGAACAAACACTGTTACCTGCTAAGCCATTATCCTCAGCCCCTCAAAATCTTTACAAGAATCATTTAACACAAGCATCTCTCAGGTAGGCAAATAACAGGATCTTACATTCTGGAGAAGTTACATCAGGTTAACTTGCATAGGTATCCCAAAAAAAAATACCAGCAGAGGGGGAGCCAGAAACTGAGTGCAGTGGGATTATGTGAACAGTGGTGTCATCAGCTAGCCTGCAGAATGCTGGTAGTTCGGCATAGAAACTGGCAAGACTTTTCTAGGGAAACTGATGGCTGTAAAGGAAAGATGACTTGTATCCCTTACAGATGACTCTTCGGGTAGATCTGTCAGAAGATAAGTGCTGTTTCCACAGAACTTCTAGAAAGCACTGCAGTGCCTCTAGGGTGCAAAACAAGGCAAAAACTAGGGGAAAAACCTTTAAGGAGATGGAAACTAGAAGAAGAAACAGTCTTCTCAAAAACCTCAAAACTGAATAACCCTAGGGAGCTCACAGAGTTGCAGCCAACAGAGTAAAGTTAGTGGATCCAACACGAGGCCAGTGAGGAAGAAAAATCACCCAGGTAACAGTTATTAGTTAGCCTAGGAAGCAATTAACTCACTCGGGAGGAAGGAAGAGCATTCTGAAATTAGCTAAGAAAAAAGATGACTAGATGGAAATTGGGGGTAATAGAACACTTAGAAAACAATGCTCATTAGCGTTCAGCACATCTGAAGGATTACTGGAGAAAAAAACTAAGAGTATATAAGGGGCCTAGGAGATGGGTCAGCACTTGCCCTGCAGGTATGAGGACCTAAGTTTGAATCCCCAGAATCCATGTAAAGCTGGGATCAATAAGCATATCTGTAATCCTAATGATCCTGCAGAGAGATGAGAGGTGGGTATAGGAAATGAACACTGGCTGCTGATTTGTCTTTAGATTCTTAAATAACTACACTCAAAGAGTAAGGGGGAGAGAAGTTTTTGAGGGAGTGAAGATCATGGCTCAGTGAGTGACAGTAACGCTCAATTCCATCTACCGTACTGCACAGATAAAAGTTAAAATAAGGAAAGTGTTTATGCAACCATATTACTTAGATAAATCCAAAAGAAGCAACTAAGGAAATCTAAAGGCCTTACCTTCAGAAAGTGTAAGTTTCAAGGGATGATTGGGCAGTTTGTGCTAAGTGGCTGGTGCTTCTCATTATACTGGACAAGATCCATTATATATACATGTGTGTGTGTGTGTGTGTGTGTGTGTGTGTTTGTGTGTGTGTGTGTGTAGTGGAGAGAGTTAGTCATAACAGTTGTACTACTTGACTTCTTTCCCTTTTTTTTTAACTTTTTTTTTTTTGTATGTGTATAAATGTACTGTCTGCATGCAAGGCTGTGCACCCGTGTCGTGCAATGCCGCGGAGGTCAGAAGAGGGTCTCAGATTCCCCTGGAACTGGAGTTCTCCTGGAATTGGAGTTTCAGACGGTTCTCAGCCGCCATGTCGGTGCTGGGGATCGACCCCTGGTCCTCTGTAAGAGCAGTCGGCGCTCTTAACCGCTAGGCCATCTCCCGACTTCTTTCCCTTTTTAACTGAAGTTTTGCCAATTTCATGCAATACATTTTGATCATATTTGGATCCACTCTCTTATTTGCACCCCATCTTACCACCCCATATATATAATACACACACACACACACACACACACACTCGCACGCCTACAGAGTCAGTTGCTTGACTTATTAAGCTAAGTACATAATTATTTTCTTTTTTTTTTTATCTTTTCAAGACAGGGTCTCCCTGTAGCCCCAGCTGTCCTGGAACTCACTCTGTAGACCAGGCTGGCCTTGAACTCACAAAGATCCGCCTGCCTCTGCCTCCCAAGTGCTAGGATTAAAGGCGTGCGCCACCACGCCCGGCTTATTTTTTTTTTTTGATACATAATTATTTTCTAATTTTTTTAATTAATTTTATTTATTTCTGTATGTGTATGAATGTACTGTCTGCATGCAAGTCTGTGCACCCGTGTCATGCAACGCCGCGGAGTTCAGAAGAGGGTCTTGGATTCCCCTGGAACTGGAGTTCTCCTGGAATTGGAGCTTCAGACGGTTCTCAGCCTAAAAGTAAGAATTATCTGCAACTCCAGTTCCATGGAATCCAATACCCTCTTCTGGTTTCCATGGGCACTGCGTGCATGTGGTACACATACATACATCCAGGCAAAACACTCACACATATGGAATTTAAAAAGTGTTCTATAGGGAAATCACTCTGGGAAACACTCAACTTTTCAGACCCTGGGAGAGAGCAGCCCTTCACACTAGCAGATGTATTGCTCTTGTCTTACAGTAAAGATGACTTCAGTTTGTTTAATCCAGCATTCTTCTCCCACTATCTGACCATAAGCCTTTTTTTTTGGTCTTTTCGAGACAGGGTCTCCCTGTAGCCCCAGCTGTCCTGGAACTCCCTCTGTAGACCAGGCTGGCCTTGAACTCACAAAGATCCCCCTGCCTCTGCCTCCCAAGTGCTAGGATGAAAGGTGTGTGCCACCACACCCGGCGACCATGAGCCTCTTTTTATATTCAGAAAGTCCAATATCACATATTCTGGGAGTCACTAAAACAGGTTCCAAGACAACAAACATGGAGACACTCATTTGGTTCTACTTTTGTTGCTTTTTAAAATTATTTTGGTTACCCTCATTCTGACAATTTTTTTTTACGTTTTTTTTGAGACAGGGTCTCCCTATAGCCCCAGCTGGCCTGGAACTCACTCTGTAGACCAGGCTGGCCTTTAACTCACGAGATCTGCCTGCCTCTGCCTCCCGAGTGCTGGGATTAAAGATGTGCGCCAGCATGGCCTGCTTAAAGACGGTTCTTAGCCGCCATGTGGGTGCTGGGAATTGAATCCAGATCCTCTGGAAGATCAGTTGGCACTGCTGAGCCATCTCTCCAGCCCCCTATTCTGCCAATTTTTTAAAGCATCCACATTTTTACAGGAAAATACTATTTAATGGAAAACTCTTTCATCTAAATTACCGTGGTGAAAAACAACCTGAGACATATTGATGAAATCTGTATATAACGATAAAAATTATCACAGTTGGTTCATAATCAAGACTTTAACAGCTCAATTAAAGACTTTTAGAACAAAAGTAACACCTGTCTGTAACAGTCTTTTTTTATTTAGAGGAATACTGTGCATCCTGGGTAATTGATGAAATGTAGTGTGCTATTGCTTTTAAAATACATGCAGCAAATAAATAAATAAATAAATAAAATACATGCAGCAATCTCTGTTAGAACACCTTTTTTTTTTTTTTCTTAAAGTAGAATGAAGGTTTTTGCAGTAGTTGTTCTATTTTTGAAATATGCATGGTGGATTCTTTGACATCCACTTGATTCTTTTGCCTTTTGAGAAAACTCATAAATACATTCTTTCTGTACTGGAGGGTTCTGAGAAAAAGAGTCTGGAAGCCCAGCGTTGTTTATCTCACAGAAAACCAAACTGCTTTAATGTGTGAAAACTTAAAAAGCTCCAGGAAAGCACTGGAGCTGAAGACAGTAACTCCCCTCCTTTTCAAGTATTGGAAAAAAGACTGCCTTCCTCTAAATCATGAATGAGGATGTCTGGGAAGAGGCAGCCAGGGTGAGCTCCTTTCTCCAGTCTCTTCCTCTGGTCACCCCTAATACTTGCCCCACCCTGTAGGGATGACCTAGTTTCTCAGTGCTTCCAGATCACCCTGCCATTGCCTGAGTGAAGACACCCAGTACCCATTCTCTGCCCTCTGTGGGACGCTAACATCTTTTCAACATGTCTTTGAACTGTGACCCCCCAGCTCCAACTGTGACTCTTCACAGGCATTTTTACCTCCCGGACCCAGTGTGCTCCTGTCCTCCATCCTGGATGTCACACTCACTGCTCTACAGGGCACTGCTGCTGTCCATGTTGTCTGGGAGTCCCTCACATGCCGTACGCTTCTGTGGTGCCAGGTACCATCTAGCTCCACAGTCTCATCTCACTTCTTGGTGATTTTCACCAACTGAGCCTACTGGTGCCGTTATCCTAACTTTTGGGGACTTCCTGTGGTACCAGTCTTTTCCTTCCCTCCCACATCTCTCAAGGAGTTCCAGCCACAAAAACCTCCCTCTTTGCGCCCCCAGCACTACGCTGTAGGCCCATGAAGGCATGCACCATTTCTAATTGGCATGCTAAAGGATTCACTCAAATAACTTGCATGTCTACATTACTGCCAGGGACAAAAAAAAGTCTCCATGAGCATGTGCCAAATGAATGAATGAATGAATGAATGAATGAATGAATGAATGAATGAATGAACGAAGAGAGGTCTGAATCTACCTGGAGAAATAATAAAGAGAAATTTCTCTTCTCTGGAAGAGCAATGTAATTTACTAATAGTGTAATACAGTTAGCACATTAACCGCAGTTCAAGTGCTATGCAATGGTGTGCCTAAAACGAAAACTTTATGACTTCACTCAAGTTATTGACTGCCTGCAAGAGACCTTAACCCTCTGAGGGACCCTGTGAGCAGAGTGGAGAGAGGTGGCACAGGGAGACATGGGACATACATGCTGAACAGAATGAAGTCACATGTGCAAGCATTCTATGGAAAGTGGGGTGTAAGTCAACCAAGCTGAAACAACAAGAACTCTATAAAATAATGTAATTAATAATATCTTCTAAAAATCTGAAATGCAGTTACCAAAATTCACAAAGTACAGCAAGTCACACATCTAAAATATTAGGATTATCATAGTAACTTCTTGAAATTGAGGATAAAAAAGTGATGAGATGGAAAATGCTGTTAGATTTCAATGTCCACAGAATAAATGTTATGGCCAGTTGAACACTGCCTGTGCATTTCCTTGATCACTTGGCTCCGATTTTTTTTTAACTTAAGATCCTTTTCTTTTTGGTGGTTCTAGGATCAAACCCAGGCCCTCATGGATGCTGGGCAAGTGCTCTACCCCGGAGCCTCATGCCTTCTTGAGGTCATTCATTTTTGTATCTTCTCTCCTTCTACTTTATAATCCTTTCCTTTCCTTTTGGGCCTGGTCTCGAGGTCTGTGGGTGGTTGTGAATACCAACTTTGATGCCAAAAATGTCTTAGTGAGAACATCAAAAAAAATTACAAAATGATGACAACACCACTAATGCAGAACTTCAACTTGTGCACAGCGCTTGTCATTTTCCTCATGATCTCCAAGAACTAGCACTGCTGCTTCAGCAATGGACACATGAGGGAGAGAAGTAAAGACCCAAGATGGCTCCCAAGCACAGCCTAAACACCAGGGGTTGTACTCATGCCTTCTCTCACTAGTCACAGCACCATGCCAGAGGCTGGCTCATTATGTCAGTCTTAAGCATAAAGCATTAATAAGTTAATAGTTTATCCAGAGGCTACAGAGTCACTAAACCAACAGCCTCAAGAGCACTGGATCCCTGCCTAGTGATTATCCCCCAAATTGTGTTGAACTAACAGTAACATGAAGCTAAATTGGAAAATACTTCACTCGCCAATTTTGAAAGACTGTATCAGCTGGGCATGGTGGCACATGTCTATAATCCCAGTACTCAGGAGGGAAAGGAGGGATGTGGTCAGGAAGCCACCCCAGGCTATATATACAGTGAGACCCTGTTTCAAATAATGTATATATAACTTCAAAACAGTTGATTGGCTTCTTTATTTTGAAAAGAATTGGAGCTCTATGCATTTGTCAACTCCCCTCATATGTGTGTATGTATGTATGTATGTATGTATGTATGTTACTTTCTCTCATAATGAAACCTTGTAACAGCCTAAAACATCACAGAATCCAGTCCAAAGCCAAACCATTATAACAACTGCAGTTATACTACTCTGTGCAAACTTGCATTGACATACAGGGTTGGAAAGATACTTGTTTTGGGAGAATAGTGAAAAACAAGAGAAAGTGTCGAGGAAGATTCTTAGGAGTTAGAGAGAGACAGAGAGAGACACAGAGAGAGACACAGATAGAGGCTTTATTGAGGTCTGATCAATAGAGCAGACATTACTTTATTATTTATTCTCACAACAATCCAACAAGGTACCACTATTATTATTTGCTTTTTACTAATAGGGAAATAAAACAAAGAAATCAAACGACACTTGCAGCAAATGGATAAGCAGAAATCTGTGTATAAGCAATGAGCCAAAACAGAGCATATTTTGAGATGAGTATCATATGAGACATAAAAGGCAGGCCTGCTCCCAAACTACATAATCAATAAGCCAGTAAGTGCTCTAGCCAACAATTAAGTATTACTTATTACTAAAGTCCTCCTAAGAGCTTGGCACTTCTTGCATACAAAAACTCATTCTCCACAGTAACAATTAGACCTGGAGCTGTTATCATTACAATAGCCATTGACAAATGAAGAAATTAAAGCTAAGAAAAGTTCCAGCATTTGCCTAAGGTCACACAGTAACTAACGGCTGGATTCAGAACCCCAAATCAAGTCAGTTGGATAAGAAATCCCAGAATTTTAACCACTATAACTACCATGTCATTATGGTTTTGAATGGGATCTATTCCCCAGAGGCTCATGTGTTTGAACACTTGGTCCCCAGTGGATGAAGCTGTTTTGGAAGGTTGTGGAAGCTTTAGGATGAAGGGAGTAGCGGGTGGATAGACGTGGGCTACTAGCGAGGCACTAAAGGCTGCTGAGTGGCAGCTGAGTGATCCCATCTCTGCCTCTTGATCTGTCAAGATGTGAAGAGGCAGCAGTAACAAGCTCCCACTTCCCTGCTCCGAGCCCTGGTGCCAGGGTGTGCTGTGAACTCTAGACTGCGAGCCACAATTACATCTCTCCTCTCTTAATTTGCCTTTGTCAGATATTTTGTCAGATACTGTTAGAGCAATGAGAAAAGTAACTAACACAAATGCCATTTTATACAAGACTGAAAGGTCATCTGAAACTATTAAAACATTTGTTATCCTGGATCCTGCCAAAATCTCGTATTTACATGTTTTAGAACAAGACTGGTTATTCCTAGGAAATAGTATTTCATTCTTTCCAAAATCACTTACCCCAAGCACCATTTACATAGAAAATATTCTAAATCATTCCATTAAAAATTATATAGTCCTAAGGGAGCTATGCAGCGACATTCAGAATTGTTTTATTCAGATTTAGAACATTAAGCATTTCAAGACTGCAGGATTTTTTTTAAGAATTTAAGGAAATCTGTTCTACAGGAGGATAAGCTGACTGCTATAATCCATGAGAAAGGAGGGAATGACCCACCACCCTACCAAAACCAGCTGAGGATAAACAAGTACACAGAATGGGGCCAAGCCGCGTTTCCAAAAGTCTTAGTCAGAAGCTAAATGACAAGTGTTCTTTAATCTCCCCTAAAATGGTGTGGTTTGATTTCAGGAATATAAAACAACTTTGCCATACCACGTTAAATGGATTTGTTCAACTCTTTGTAGTACTTGTAATTCCCCAAGAAAATGGAATATTTTATTTTCACAAACCTTATTCCCCCAGGAGAAATGCTGAGTCACATGTGCTAACATTGCTTCCAGACACACATAGAAACTTGCACCCGGCACAGCTCATTTTTGCTCCAACACAGAGGCAATCTGAAAATCATCCATAAAATCTAAAGGACAAAATTATTTATCATTACAAAGCCAACTGTGATGACGAATATTTGTTGTCAACCTGACACCCATGGGAAAGGGGAGCATCAATTGAAGACTTATCTGAATCAGATTGGCCTGTAGGAATATCCGTGGAGCATTTTCTTAATCGTTAACGATGTACCAGGACTCTACTCACTGGGCAATACCATCCCTAGGTAGGGGGGCCCAGGCTGTGTAAGAAAAGTAGCTGAGCAAGCCAAGGGAAGCAAGCCAGTAAGCAGTGTTCCTCTGTAGTCTTGCTTCAGTTCCTGCCTTCAGGTTCCTGCTTGAGCTCAGCTTCCTTCAATGATGAACCGTAACTCGTAAAATCATCCTAGGACGCTGGGGAGTTTGTGACAGAATAGTCTACAGTACTCATTCACAGTAAAATTGTAGTTGCTTATCAATTCATCCTTATTGCTATGTTGCTGTGGGGACTGGGCTGTTTCCTTTCCTCCCCAAGTTGCTTTCGGTCATGGTTTTATCAGAGCAACAGAAAGCAAACTAGAACAGCAATCAAATGAATCAGTGGTATTAATCAGTAAGTCTGTTTTGCCTTTGCTTTCTCACTGATGAATGGCTACAGTATCAAAGGTCTCACTTCAGAATAACTGTGTGCCAGAATGACATCTGTCCATGTCACCATCTCTAGCACCCAAATTGGGCAAATGGGATTTTCACATGTGTTCCATTTGGGGGGGAGGTAGGGATTTTACAAATATAAAAAGCACTCAGATATTCATGATGAACACTGCCTAGCCACCACTCAAAGCAAGTTCAATAGTTTTTTTAATATATATATATAAGAAATGGAACCTTTGAGGTAAAGGTGATTGAATTAATAGTTCCATAGCCAGAAGCAATCATGCTTATGAACTTGATGTTGATCTTTCCAGTACTTTTTAAATACTCTGAAATTTGTAAAATGTAATGTACAAACAACGTGTGGTATTTTATGTGCATAATTCGAATGTTAAATTAATGGTATCATATCATACATAATTCTGTAACTGTATCATTTTTTGTTGATATGATATTGAGCACAAGGCCTGAACACAGTAGATATTAGATAAATATTTGCTAAATGAATAAAAGATGGGTTTGTAATAGAGAAGTTCCATAATTTGCTGAATAAATATATTCCTCCAAATATTCTTTATTACTTGGCATCTTGAGGTGCCCAAATGCAAATAGAGAATTTAGACCTAAAGGACTTCTTCACCTGTATGTTTTTAAATGTCTACTCAATAAATACCTGACAAGTAATGACATATTCTTAATGTAGTTTGAATATGTTATTCACTAGACTTTGGAGGAGTGGAATAGCAGTAGTGCACAGACTATTCCAGTTACACGAAGTAGTGGTCAAAGAAAGCACATATTCCAGGAAATGTACACGTGTATAGGTACTGCCCAGTGAACACAGCAATAAGGATGAATTGATAAATAACAACAGTTAGCTGATTTAGTATATTTTCACATGTTCCCCAACATCCTAGGATGACGCTATTCTCTCTTCTTTCTATATATGCTCAAAACATTTATAAAATTGGAATCCCTTTTCCTTTATCACATTTACACATCTACCTTCTGTATAGCAACCCAATGGTTTCTCAAGTTTTTAAGCAACTTGAAATTCATAATGCAGTGCAATGTTCCAAAGTATAGACTGTGTGTATATGTGTGTTTGTATGTGTTTTGTGTGTGTGTGTGTGTGTGCTTGCCCATGTGGGTGCATATAAAGACCAAAGGCTGTGTATTAGTCACTTTTCTGTTGCTGTGATAAAACCATGATCAAGGGAACTTATAAAAGGAAGAGTTTATTTGAGCTTACGATTGATGGTTCTAGGAAATTAAAAGTCCATTGTGGCAGGAGGCATGGTGGCAGGAGCTGGAGCAGAAAGCTGAGGTTCACATCTTCCAGTGAGCACAGGAAGCAGAGAGAGAGCAACTGGAGACTGGCAAGGCTTTTTGAACTCTCTAAAACTACCCCCAGTGACATACTTCCTCCAGCATGGCCACACCTTCTAAGACCTCCCAAAACAGTGCCACCAACTGGGAACAAAATGTCCGAATACTTGAAGCCTATGGGGGACATTCTCATTCAAACCACCACAGGTTGACATAGGGGTGTCTTCCTCAATTGCTTCTCTTCCTTAACTTTTTGAGAAAAGATCTCCCTCTGAACCTGGAGTTTGCTGTTTCTGCTTGACTGCCCATTGAGCCCTGAGATTCTTCTGTCTTGCCTCTGAGCTCATAAGTTACAGGCATAGGCTGCCATGCCTTTTTACATAGATGTCATCTACCCAGCCCCCCGAGTAGATTTTTTTATTTTTTTATTTTATTTATTTTCATATGTGTATGAATGTACTGTCTGCATGTAGGTTTATGCACCCATGTCGTGCGTGAAGTGCCACAGAGGTCAGAAGAGGATGTCAAATTCCCCTGGAACTGGAGTCAAAGACAGCTTTCAGCCACCATGTGGGTGCTGGGGATCGAACCCGGGTCCTCTGCAAGAGCAGCCGGCACTCTTAACCACCAGGCCATCTCTCCAGCCCAGATTATTTTTTAAATAACAGAACTCGAAGATGATTCTGTATTCACTCCCATTTCTCCTCAGATGTTTCAAGCTATTGAACATTTCCTTTATCTATCTTTGGTTTTTATGTGGGGATAGTATCAACTCCAATCACCTATCATATAGTTTCAATAATTCATTTCATCACTGTGTACAGAAATTGAAACTAGAAATTATTGGCAGCACATAGTGAGTATGAGTTAGTCAAGAAAAAAAATGCAAACTCTTGTTAATGAGGGTCCTTAGCTCTCCATCAAAAAGGTGTTTGGGGGTTAAAATATCTGAACTTTTTATGATTCCCTGATTGGGCATGGTAGTACACACCTATAATCCTAGCATTTAGTTGACAAAGGTAGGAGGATTGCAAATTCAAGGCTAGCCTCAGCTACTTAGAAAGACCCTATCAAAACAAAAAACAAACAAGAAAAAAAAAAAAACCGAGGACACCTAAGTCCCTGCTTTAGCCTATTTTATCTATGACACAACTAGCTACTGGTCCTGTTTATAAAGAAATGACCTTGCGGGGCTGGAGAGATAGCCTAGCGGTTAAGAGCACCGACCGCTCTTACAGAGGACCTGGGTTCGATCCCCAGCACCCACATGGCAGCCGAGAACCGTCTGAGGCTCCAATTCCAGGAGAACTCCAGTTCCAGGGGAATCCGACACCCTCTTCTGACCTCCGCGGCATTGCACGACACGGGTGCACAAACTTGCAGGCAGACAGTACATTCATACACATATAGAAATAAATAAAATTAATAAAAAAAATTTAAAAAAATGACCTTGGACTGTCAACCTTGTAAACAGAGTCATTGCTACATTATCTCCTATAAAAAAAGAACTATGACAGGGCTGGAGAAATGGGCTAGCGGTTAAGAGCACCGACTGCACTTGCGGAAGACCCAGGTTCAATCCCCAGCACCCACATGGCGGCTGAGAACCGTCTTTAACTCCAGTTCCAGGGGAATCTGACACCCTCTTCTGACCTCCGCGGCATTGCACGAAACAGGTGCACAAACCTACATGCAGACAGTACATTAATACACATAAAAAAATAATAAAATTTTAAAAAAGAAGCTTTAAAAAAAAAGAAATATGACTAACTGTGAGACTGCTGTTCTCTTCTCCTCTTCAGGCTTTCACCTGATTACTACTTGGATCCTCACAGTTTCTGTCATTCTAAAAGTCGGCTACACCTTAAACATTCCAGAAAAGCTGAAACTCACTACTTCCCCAGCTGGAATTCAAGGCTCCAAGCAAGCAGATGAGCCAGGAAGGGATGTTTTTATATCAATACAGAACACAAACTTTTTTCCTTATAAAATGAAAAGAAAATAATTAGGAAAGTAAGAAAGACTTCTTATTTCAAACCACATATAAACAGATTTAAAAAAAATACAGGATAGGCAAAATCTTTGTATATGGATCTGCCTCCATTCTATGAACTTACATTGATTGGCCTTGCTGGTCCATAAGGCCTTGTTGTTGGGTCAAGTTCAAACCGTAACTCGCCTGAATTGTGCAAACAGCTATACTTTCTAATCTCTTTCAAGAGTGCCCGGAGAGTCAGTTTACTGATGTAAACTATGCGACATAGAATGCCTGTCTTTCTAAGAGAAGGGAGAGCATAACTGAAGGGAGATCTGAGGGCAGGAGTCCTCTCAGATACAGGGGACACAGGTACAAGGAAGGGAAGCCACCATCTCATGCGGCTGAGCTCTGGAAGTGTCAAAGGCTCTCACTGATCCCAAAGTCCCAGAAGGAAGCCAGACCTGACACCAGAGATCTAGCCAACACAGTGAGTAGTAAGTGTTCTTCAATGACTCGTTTCTTTTTTATTAATTTTTGTTTTTTTGCTTGTTTTTCAAAACAAGAAGCTTTGCACATGTGCATACCACACATATATGATTTTAAAGCATTTAAATTGAAAGGAAATTAATTGGTTAATCAATAGTAAATTGGATTGTACCTTTGTTGACATGTCTGCACCCAGTGTCAAAGTTTATTTAACAGCTGGCTGCTGACCTCAGGCCTGTTAACATTAAAATTACATTGACTGAGCCCAAATCAAAGATCCCTCTGCTGTTTACACATTAGGCATGAAGACTAATTACTTGCTTATCCTCCAGGGTTTTAAACACTTTGGATGCACTAAATGCCCCTGAAGACCATCCATATTTTTTAAATGGGTTGAGGACAGACCCTTCAACAACTGTAATCTAATAACCAAAGAACAACATAAGTAGTTGGCAGGCACCCCGATATACCAAATGTCAACAAGAAGACCAATCCCTCACATCAAAGAAATCTCATGTCCTTCCCTAGCCACAGTATATAATAAAAAAAAATTCACAGTGCATGTCATCCCTGTGTTCCTTGTGATGGGGGTTTCTGACATATAATACATCAACTTAACTCTATTAACATTAATCTCATCTACCATGATGGGGCTTTACTCCTAATGTGTAAATACAATGTTCAAGAAATATGAGTGAGGGAGCGTATCAAAGAGAAGAAAGAGAACCTAAAGAATGAGTTTCTAATTATAATAATTTCTAATGAGAAATTAATATAATCAATGAAAGAATGCTGCTCAAAGATTCCACAGCCACATGGATGGAATCACTAATTCAATCATGGCATCTTACACAATAATTAACTTGGTATGTGAAAAGCTAAACTAAAGTTTGTTTAATTGTTTTCACTAGCTCATCCTCTTCATCTGTGGCCCATGGAGAAGAAGCTAATTCTAAACTTGATAAATGGAGTGGCCCATTAGCCATACCAGATCCAAAAGACACATACACCTAACAACCTTTGTATCTCCTGTTTCATCTTTGTGTTGCACTGAATGAAATGTGGTTTCTTTGACATGATATTCATCAACAAATATTTATTAAACAATTATACGGGCAATTTAAATTTTAAAACTCTAAGATAAATTGGTTTGGCAATTTAGAAACAGCCGTACATTTAAGGCAAGATATAAATGAAAATATTTAGCCTACTCAAGACCAAGACTTTTTAGAGAAAAAGTGTACTCATGATTTTTCTTGTTCTTGCAACACAAATACCTGGCAAAAGCAACTTCAGGGAGGAAGGGTGTGTTTGGGCTCACAATTTTAAGATTCATGTGGCAGGGAAGTCATGGTGGCAGGAGTTGGAGGCAGCTGCTCACATTGCATGCACAGTCAGGAAGCAGAGGTGAATGCTGGTGCTCAGCTCACTTTACCCAGTCCAGGGCCCGAGTCCTTGGAATGTGCAGCCACAGTTAAGGTGGGTCTTCCCACCACAACCTAATCCAGATATAATCCCTCCTCCATAAGCCCAGAGGTATGTCACCTAGGTGATTCTACATCCAATCAAGCTGACAGTATTAATCACCACAAAAGGGGAGTCAGGCATTCAAATTTCACTAATTAGAAGGTGAATTAAGTACAACTAAATTAGAAAATGGACTTTGTAGGAGATCGTGGGAAGAGAGATCTTAAAGTTTAAAATTGGGTCACGTCCCATTCCTTTGATGACACCTTTGTGATGTATGATTTAAAAAAAAAAGCTCTACTGTACAAATAACTGAATGAGATAGTCACACTATTTCTAAGAATATGACACTTCTGCACCACAATGTTATTTTGCCAGTGAAGCAACTGAGTTCCAGAGCAGCTTAAAGGCACACATACCCCAGGTAACAGAGCTTAGAGAACATTAGGGCCTGGACTCAAACCCAAAACCATCCATCCTGCATGCTTCCAGTTCCCAGAGCCTGTACTCTGCTAGCAAATTTGAGAGTGTATCATAGGCAAAAGCACATCATAATTGCATTCCAGAAACACTCAGCACTTGTCATCTGCAGGGCTCTTGTGATGGCCCCCAAAAGGATCCATCTTAACTTCCATAACCTGTGACTACAGCCTTACTTGGAGAATGGAGTCTTTGCAGATAAGCCTTCTCAAAATATTAGAATGCCCTGAGTTACCTGGGTCCCAGGTCCAATAAAAAATGTTCTTTGACGAGTCAAAAAGAAGACATAGAAAAGAGGAATATTCCACACAAGGTAGAAAACGAAATGACTCAGCCCTAAATCAAGGGACACTCAGGACCAGCAGAAGCTAGGAGCAACAAGAAAGGATCCTCTACTAGAGTTAACACCGTGGTTTCACACTGTCCCCTAAAACTTCATGTGAATTGAATAAAGGTCCAAGACTGTAAGCCACCTCATCGGTTTATGGTGCTTTGTTACAATCACATAGAATAGCCATAGAATAACTTTGTCATAAATCACTGTAAAATCCAAATTACCTGGTTTATTACTCATAGCTTTTATAAGTCCAAAATTTGAAAGAAGTTTTCCATTTGTTATCTTCCAAAGAGCTGCCTCTTTTAACCAACTTTATCATGAGGCTCTTATTTTTTAAAACAGTATTTGTAATTGGCAACCTATTAAAAGATTACCATTTTAGGGACTGGAGAGATAGCTCAGCACTTAAGAACACTGGCTGCTCTTGCAGAGGACCCAGGTTCACTTCCCAGTAGCTTGTAACTGTCCATAAATCCAGTTCCAGGGGATCCAGCACTCTCTTCTGGCCTCTGCAGGTGTTGCATGCACATGTGCACTCACACAGATGCAGGCAAAACACTCATGCACATAAAAATAAATAAATACATTAATAATCATTTAAAATAGTGTTGGTACCCCATAATGACTGAGATTACAAGATCAAGGCTTGAAAAAAAGAAAGGAGGGAGGGAGGGAGGGAGGGAAAGAAGAGGAAGGGGAAGGAAGACTTCTTTTACTTGTATTACATTAGGTGTATGTATGCACCACATGTACACATGGGCTTCTGCCAAAGCTTGCATGTGGAGGTCAGAGGACTACTTTCAGGAGTCAGTTCTTCCTTCCACCATGTAGGTTCTGGGGATCAAACTCAAATCATTATGCTTGACAGGAAACAACTCAACCCACTGAGTCATCTCACCAGCCTAGAAAATGCATTTTACAACAATTATTTTGTTGTCTAAAAAATAACAATCCATTTGAAAAGCCAAAACTATCAGCAAAACCCACAGCATTTGATAGAGCAAACTTGGAAAATAAAATAGATTCTCATTGAAATTTTAAAAAGAATAAAGTAACATGGAGAGAAAAATCTATGCTTTTTAATAAAAACAAGAAAAGTAGTGAGAATCGTATATATCTATCAGACAGGAAAGATCTTGTATGGGCAATAGCTCTAGATGAAGCCACTTTTCCAAATCTTCTCAAACTGTATCTGATGAAAAATAATAAAAACTAATGATTAGAGAAAAAAAAAACTGAAGCTAAAAAAAAAAAAATCGACCATTCCCCCCAAATTTTTATTATGTGCAGATATAAAATGACATTTCAGTCAACATAACCGAAGCAATAAGACACACGAAAAATTTAAGACTTAAAAAGATTGCAGAGTGTTTAGGGAAAGTGTACTCATCAGTGATTAATTGAGAAATGCTCTTATACCTGTAATTTTTATGTTTTGTAACTGTAATGAAACAAAATGTATTAAAAAATAGCATTCCTCACATTAAATGCCTGCATGAGCACCCTGATCAAACTGATTATATCAATAAAGTTTTTAATGTGCTAGTTAGGCTTGCTCCCTGCTTGCTAATTGACTAATATAAACTAGATGGGGTAATATGTATGTAAAACACCATGCTTTTTAAAATAACAGTCAACAGAGAACTCAGTTTCACAACAGGTAAAAATGATTTTAGCAAACTTAAGATTAAAAATAAAAAAGATTTTAGTCAAATAATAATAAAACCAAATACATGAAATTTTCACAATTAGACTAAATCTTTCATCGGGAGTCAATTCCAACAATTTAGCATGCAGATTTAAGCGTCAAGTTTATGCCATCTATTGAGAAAATCAATGGTTTCCAGATTTCTGGGTTACAGCTTTTTGCATTATAGAATCTGCCATCAAAGCATTGGATGTGGACTAGGGAGATGGCTCAGTGCCACAGAAATGTGAAGACCTCAGTTCAAATCTCCAGAACCCATATAAAAGGCCAGGTGTGGGAGCGAGGAGCAGGTCAGGCAAGGCAGACCTGCCTTGACCCTTGAGGGGTTTGCCACCGGCCCTCAGAAGTCCCAGCTCGGACTCCAGACAGACGCCCAAAGTCAGTGAGGTGCCAATGAAGCAAGGAAAACCCGCCTTGACCCTTGGGGACCTACTGGCCCATGGGCCAAAGTAACAACTCAACCCAGTCCACATCCCCCATCCTGGTAGAGCTCCGGTGCAGAGGACCCAACAGGTGGAGCATTGGTGATCATAGTCTGTGCAGCCAACGTTGAGGTGCCAGAATTCAAAGAAACAAATAAAGAGACAAATCCACATGCCAAAGACACAAAGAAAAAAACAACAAGGGAAAAGCTCCTAATAAATCCTCACCTAACTCTACCAACCCTACAGAAGATCCCTACAATGAGATCTCCAAGGAAAGAAGGACCTAGAAGGAGATAATGACAAATGGTGGAAAGAACTAAGGGGAGAGTCAGAGAAGGGGAGCTGCCAAAACCCTTTGGAGCCCAGAAGATCATGAGTGAATCCCAGGTGTCCAGCCTTGAGCTACTTTGCTGGACTTAGGTTTTCCCTTTGAAATTAAAAAAAAAAAAAAACTCAAAAGCTTCTGTACAGTGAAAGAAACAATCAAGGAGGTGAAGAGAAAACCCATAGAGTGGGAGGAAATTTTTACCAGTGATGCATCTGACACAGCATTAACATCAAGAATACATAAACTACTCATAAAACAAAGAAATAAGAGGACAAGTGACCTACTCAAAAGATGGAGTAAAGAGCTGAACAGAGACTTCACCAATGAGGAATTGAAGATGGCTGAGAAACATCTTAAAAAGTGTTCAACATCATTAATAATTAAGGAAATGCAAATTAAAACCACTCTCAGATATCATCTCACTCAGATAAGACTGGCTAGGATCAAGAAAACAAAAGACAACAGATAGATGCTGGATAGGTTTCGGGGAAAGGGGAACACTCATCCACTGCTGGTGGGAATGTAAGCTTGCACAACCACTATGGAAATCAGTGTGGAGAACTCTTAAAAGACTTGGAATGAGCTTACCACCTGACCCAGTCATACCACTCCTGGGCATAGACCCCAAAGACTCACTCCTGGGCATATACCCCAAAGACTCATCCTAACTGCAAAGATACATGCACATCCATGTTTAATGCAGCTCTCTTCACAATAGCAAAGAGCTGGAACCAAGCCAAATGCCCCTCAAAAGATGAGTGGATGACAAAAATGTGGTACATCTACACAATGGAGTACTATTCAGCGGTAAAGAAAGATGACATTATGAACTTTGCAGGTAAATGGATGGAACTGGAAACCATTATGCTGAGTGAAGTAACACAGTCCCAGAAAGACAAATGGAGAATGGTTTCCCTCATTTGTGGATGCTAACACCAAATTCCCCCAGATAAAAGGAAAGCTGAATGACACTGTTGTTATATTTCTGTTTACCTGAAAGCAACCATGTTGTTATGAATCTCTCAATGGGCTCTAGAATCCATCCACCAACTATTTTCAGACTCTATAATTACTGTACATGGGTGGAGAGTATGTATCGATATTTTAGAGTAATATAAAATTAATGGCAGAAAATGTGAATTCCTAAGCATAAAAAAAGACAGAGAGAATGATGTAGGACAGTTATGGCAGAATACATGATGGAGGGGGGAGGAAAGGGGAATATGCCTGAACTGAACTGAAAAATGATGTCTGAAATACACAAAACATGGATTTAAAAAGAGCCAGGTGTGGTCACATGAGCATCTGTAATTCAAGCACTGTGGGAAGTGGTGAGGAGACAGGGGGATGGCTAGGATTTGCATGTCATCCACTAAACTTTAGGTTCACTGAGAGATCTGTTTCAGAGAAAGAAGATGGAGAGCAACAGAGCAGGATACCCAGCATCCTCTCTGGCATCAACGCACTCACACATAAATGTGTGCACTCAACACATACACATTTGTAGTCAATTAAAAAGTTAAATGTTGGATACTGTAACGAGGTCCTACTGAGCACAACAGTTCTACACTTCACACCAGGAATAAATTTCATGAGATGAATCCACTCATCATATAAATGGATGTTACTGGAATGAAAAACTGCTGTCTAGGCAGGGGAAGGGATATGGCTTCCTGAGAGTTGGAAAGGAGAGAAGAAACCTCCTTTATAAGGAGATGCTCCTTCAGGGTGGGTGAAAAAGTATTAACTGTTCTGCAAAAAAGTTACACCTAAACTAGGCATGATGGCACACTGCTATAATCCCAGCACTCAAGAGATGGAGTCAGAAGGATCCAAAGTTTGGGGCCAGTTGGGGTTTCACTGCAAGTTCCCAGTCAGCACAACATACACATTATGGCATGTCTGCAAAAAAGGGGAGTTAGGGAGTATGGTTGCACTTGTCTAGCATGTGCAAAACCTGAAGTTCAATCACACACACACACACACACACACACACACACACACACATGCTATGTCTAAATGGGGAACTGAAATTAGCCAGGAGAATTTGGAATTCATTTTTATTTTTTAGCTTTTGATTTATATATTTTTATTTTATGCATATGAACATTTTGTGCACCTGTATCAAGCAATGCCCACAGAGGCCAAAGAGGGCATCGGATCCCTGGAACTGGAATTTTGGAGCATTGTGGATATGTCTACATTTCTCCTTTAAGTCTACATTTCTCTTTTAAGTAACCTTACTTATGGTTAAGCGTACTAAAAAATTCTTAGTGTTTTTTCATTGATCATCTGTAGATACAGTTCTGTCTACAAAATAATCATTTAAAATTTAGTGCCTTGGTCAATATTTCCCATTTTGGAAATATTGCTACACATGAAAAAACACATGATAATGCCTTAGAATAAAATTTTTTTAATGCAGAAATTTTACAAGAAAAATGTCCAATGATATAAATCAATCACAGGGCCTCAAACAAAGAACCTCAGATAAACAACTGGTGAGCACTCACAGGAAGAGGCTTGGTCAGGACAGATGAATGAGATAGATTCTCGCAGACAGGGCACAAGAATGCGGGTGAGAAAAAATAACAAAATAGATAATAAAAAGCTGGTCATAGCAATGCTCGCACACTTCCAGGCCCCATTCTTGGCAGGTAAAGGCAAGATCAGGAATTCAAGGCCAGCCTCGGCTATATAACAAATTCAAGGGTAGCCTGGGCAACAGGAGTTCTCATAAAACAAGCAAGTGAGCAAATAAGGGAGGCAGGGAAGGGGGGAGGGGGAGAAGGTGTTAGCCACAGCTTGAAGGAAGACTAAGGAAGAAAACTCTGGGTTACCCATAGGAAGCTGAAGCACAGTGGTGAAGATTTGAGGTTTAAATTTACCTATATGTGTATTGTTTGAAATTCCTAGGGTAAATTATTTGGTTTGAACTTTTCTAAAGTAACCCCGTTTTTCCTCAATGAAATGTTTCAAAATAGCCTAGAACCTAAATCTGAAATCCAAAGGGTCATCTCAACACCATACACAATGCATTGGTATAAAGCTTCCCATCTTAAAAATCAAGAACAGAAAACATCACCCAGTTATCACTCTTACATCCTTCCCTTCTAAAATGCCAACACCATTATAATATATCTCTTTGGAAGTGAACAAAAGAGAGTTGCCATTTTTGAGTACATCCTTGGGCCCAGGCACGATGTCAGGTACTTTAATACATTATCATTTCATTAGTTCTCACAGCCAGGTACATTATGCATAAATACTTGTGTTTACACATAAAGACTCCAAAAATTTTAAAGGACTTTTTTGCCCAAGATTCTAGAGCTTCATCAAATACAACAGCAGAGTTTCAGTAGACACACGAAAAGAATTCAAAATTTGGTTTACTAATCGTTATTAATCATTCAGCCCTGCGACTCTGATTCGAATTAGACCCACTCTTGCCCCTCTCACCTGTTTCCCATCCACCTTTTCCAGAGCAAAGAGCCAGGCTTACCCTTACAATTTTCTAGGGAATTGGCTCCCAAATCCTACATGGCAGTCCTAAGGAGAAGGCGATCCTAAATGTGAGTTTCTGGTTGGTTTTATCATCTCTTTGTGGTCGTCAGGATGAGAGGTCTCCTTTGAGAGGTTTTGGATGTGTGAGCCAGTCCTGCCAGAAGCTGTCACCAGTATTCAGCATGTGTCAGCATTCACAGTGTTACCCCTAACAGGGGTACTAGGAAAGGAAACTTCTATAAATAAGTCTCCAGAGTGAAGTCCTACTCTAGAACATGCTGACTGTCTGCAAGCATGTGAATGGGTAGATTATATTTCAAAGTACATGAAAAGGTATTATCAGGGCTGCAGAGATGGCTCAGGAGTTAAGAGTACTGGCTGCTCTTGCAGAGGACCCAGGTTCAGTTCCTAGCACCCACATGGCAGCTAACATCCATCCATAACTCTAGTTCCAGAGGAATCTGACACCCTTTTCTGACGTCCACAGGGACTGCATGACATCTATGCATGTACATACACGCAGGAAATACCTTCATACGAATAAAACAAAAATAATAAGATATTTTTAAAGTATAAGCAAACTGCTTCAGAAAAATAAAAACTATTTTTAAAGGAGGTTTACTGAGGCTAAAGGGCCAAGCACTGCAACGCTAAATCAATGAGCAGTTGGGGAGAGGATTTGGACTATTTTTTAAATTAATTCTGTCACTAACTGCTGCATAACTGGGTAAGTCGGTACAGGAAACAAGAATAAAAGATAGGGCTCCGGTTTGCCGCCTCTGTGGCTTTGTGCGGGCCGGCACCTGAGGCACAGGAACCCGGAAGTCGCTCCAGGCAGGTAGATTTTAGGGTAGATTGTCTCCTGGGCTGCTGGAAAAGGGTCTTAACTCTGAACCCTTTTGTAGGGGGTGGCTGTCTGGGTGGAGCCGCCCTTCATAACTGCATAACTGGGTAAGTCGGTACAGGAAACAAGAATAAAAGATAGGGGTCAGGTTTGGTGCCTCTATGGCTTTGTGCGGGCCACCTTCTGAGGCACAGGAATCCGGAAGTTGCTCCAGGCAGGTACTGGGGCACAGCTAAGTCAGGCATACAGCCCCCCACCTCCTCACCCCCTCACCCCCGCCAATTGGAATTGGTAAGAGAGTATCCAAGTGGACTTTTTTTGGAGAAACTTCAGAACAGGAAGAGTGACTTAGGCTTCCAATATCCAATATATAAACAAAATTGAAAGCCTGCAACCTAGACAAGTCAACACTCCATAAACAAGGAGGAGGAAAGAAAAAAAAAAAGGCATGAAAGAATCGGAAGGAGGCAAGCAAAACCATCCACTAACATAGTGAAAAGACATTTGTGATTTGAATCACAAAAGGGAAAGCCACATGTGAGGGACACAATGAAGGAACAACATGGGAAAGGCACAGGATAATCCCGCACCAGGCTCTACCAAACCTGTAGGAGATAGCTACAATGGGATGCCCCTGGAGGTGAACCAAGGAACAGATCTTAGAGGAATAATTGCAGACTTATGCAGAGAAATTAAAGAAAATAAAGAAGAATTCAGAAAACTAAAGAGAGAGAATGAAAAACTCAAAAAGGACCTAGACAGATACAATGACAAACTTCGGAAAGAACTAAAGGAACAGATTGACAAACTCCAGAAAGAACTAGAGGGAGAAAAAAACAAACTCTGAAAGGAAGTAGAAACACTGAAAAAGGAAGCCAAGCAACGAAGTAAGGAGCACCAAGAAGAGATTGAGAAGCTCAAAAACGAAATGGAAATACCAAAGAAAACACAGGTTGAAACGAAAAAGGAATTAGAACACTCATCCAATCAAGAAGAAAGGAAAGGAAAAAGCCTCAGAAATAGAATGGAGGAAGCAGAACAAAGAATATGAGACCTGGAAGACAACATAGAACAACTAAAAAGCTCAAGTAAAGATCATGAAAATTTTTAAAATACACAAAAGTGGAAATCAGGAAATATGGGACGCTATGAAAAGATCAAACCTCTGCATCATAGGAATAAAGGAAGGAGAAGAATCCCAAGAGAATGGTATTGACCAGATCTTCAACAGAATAATAGATGAAAATTTCCCCAAACTAAAAAAAGACAAACCCATACAAATACAAGAAGCACATAGAACTCCAAACAGACAAGATCAGAAAAGAAACTCCACACACCATATCATAGTTAAAATGCTAGACGCCCAAAACAAAGACAAAATTCTGAAGGCTACAAAAGATAAACAAGTCACACACAAAGGGAAACCCATCAGAATTACAACTGACTTCTCAGCGCAAATCATGAAAGCAAGAAGAACATGGAGCAAAGAACTCCCAGTGTTAAAGGACTATGGATGCCAACCCAGAGTACTTTACCCAGCAAAAATGTCGAATATAGTTGAAGGAGAGAGAAAAATCTTCCATGACATAAACAAGATGATAGAATACATGTCTGGAAAACAAACTCTTCATAAAACACTTGAGGCAATGCAAAGGGCAGAAGAGAGGAGCAACAATCCTCAAACACCTAGGAAAATAAACTAATAAAAACATAACCTTAGGAGTAAACTCAGAGGCTAGACGTCCAAATGGATAATAAAGTGAAAGGAAACAACATCCATATTTCAATTATAACTTTAAATATTAATGGGCTAAACTCCCCAATCAAAAGCCATAGACTGGGAGAATGGATTAGGAAACAAAACCCATCTATATGCTGTCTACAAGAAACGCATCTCAATTTCAAGGATAGGCACCAACATAAGGTGAAGGGATGGAAGAAAGTATTTCAAGCAAATGGTACCAAAAAGAAAGCAGGTGTTGCTATTTTAATATCAGACAAAATAGACTTCAAAGCAAAAGAAATCAAAAGAGAAAAAGAGGGCCATAACATCATTATTAAAGGAACAATTGATGATGAAGATCTCACAATTATGAATACATACATGCCAAACGCCAGTGCACCAAACTTTATAAAGACAATTCTTCGGGATCTCAAGGCACAGATTAACCCCAGCACACTAATAGTAGGGGACTTCAATACTCCATTAAGCCCTTTAGACAGATCAACAGGACAAAGGATAAACAGAGATATGTCTGAAATAAATGATACAATACACCAAATGAACCTCACAGACATCTATCAAATATTTCACCCAAACACCACAGAAAACACTTTCTTTTTTTTTTAATTTTATTTATTTTTGTATGCGTATGAATGTACTGTCTGCATATAGGTCTGTGCACCCGTGTCATGCAATGCTGCGGAGGTCAGAAGAGGGTCTTGGATTCCCCTGGAACTGGAGATCTCCTGGAATTGGAGGTACAGACGGTTCTTAGCCGCCATGTGGGTGCTGGGGGTCGAACCTGGGTCCTCTGCAAGAGCAGTCGGTGCCTCATGGAACATTCTCCAAAATAGACCATATACTGGGACATAGGAAAAAACTCAACAAATACAAAAAGATTGAAATAATCTCATGCATTCTATCAGATCACAGTGCAATAAAACTCAGTATCAACACCAGTATAAACCCTACAATCTACAAGAATACATGGAGACTAAACTCTCCTGAATAATGAATGGGTCAAGGAAGAAATAAAGAAAGAAATAAAAACATTCCTGTAACTGAATGACAATAATAATGCAACACAGCAAAACCTATGGGGCACTTTAAAAGCAGTCCTAAGAGGGAAGTTTATAGCTCTAAGTGCCTACATTAAAATAACAGAAAGAGCACAAGTGAATGATCTAACAATGCAGCTAAAAATACTTGAGAGACAACAACAAATGAACCCTAAACACAGCAGACAAGAAGAAATAACAGAAATCAGAGCAGAGATCAATGAAATAGAAACAAAGAAAACCA
>VZQC01014672.1:460977-493625 GCA_009823505.1 Rhizomys pruinosus
ACAAATAACAATTAACAATGACCTATCTGATTTGAATTATTCTTAGAGCAATTATTTTTTTTTTTTTGGTCTTTTTCGAGACAGGGTCTCCCTGTAGTCCCAGCTGTCTTGGAACTCACTCTGTAAACCAGGCTGGCCTTGAACTCACAAAGATCCGCCTGCCTCTGCCTCCCAAGTGCTAGGATTAAAGGCGTGCGCCACCACGCCCGGCGCTTAGAGCAATTTTAAAAGTGACTATGGGATGACTTGATTTGAGAATATAGTAGATTGAATAAGTTTTCATCTACTATATCTCTAAGTTTTATTCCCTTCCTGGGTATTCAGACTACCATCTTCAAGGAACTCTCAAGAAGATGATGCAGAAGACTCCCCACACACTGCTCTATGACTCGGTTTAAGTACCAAGAACAAACACCCAAGGTGAAGACCCAGTAGCCCCAGTTTCATCTGAAGGTCACAATGCATGATGAAAAAGAATTTCCGTATTGCTCTAGATTCTTCCACTGGCCAAATGCCAGCCTTTTCCACTCTTGCATTCAGAATACTGAGCGCTATTATAAAAATCACTAAGTCATACAAATTGGAGGCCACCCCAAATTCTGAGCATCCCCTCAGCTGGCCACTCTCTTCATAGTCATTTTGATGCCTCCCCATTCCATTCAGCTCTCCTAGCAGATGGACAATTTCCCACTTCAGACAGACACTGGGCATGGAATTCCTCTTTCTCTCACACAGTACCAATAGCCATTATCTGCCTATCCGTTTCTTCCTCTTGGCTACTCTATGTTCATCCTAAGGCAGGGGTAACCTTTGTCTAATGCAAACCCCAGCATGTCACATCCCTACTTAAAATTCTTGGGTGACTTCTTATACTCAGAATAAAATCTCAGCTCCTCAGCTTAAAATGTAAGGTTCTCTGACCCAGCCATACCACTCCTGGGTATGTACCCACAAGACTCATCCTACCTCAGAGATACACGCACAGCCATGTTCATTGCAGCTTTCTTCACAACAGCAAAGAGCTGGAAAAAAACCAAATGCCCCTTAACCAACCAGGGGATAGAGAAAATGTGGTACATCTACACAGTGGAGTTCTATGCAGCAGTAAAGAAAGATGGCATCATGAACTTTGCAGGTAAATGAATGGAACTCGAAGATATTATGCTAAGTGAAGTAACACAGTCTCAGAAAAGCAAATGACGAATGGCATCCCTCATTTGTGGATACTAACACCAAGCACTGAGTTGTAAGGCAAACTGAGCAACATCAATATTATATACCCCTTTCCCTGAAAGCAACTGTGCTCTTATAATGTAAATCCCTTAACAGCCTCTAGAATTAACCCAACACTTATTTTTAGACTCTGTAACCTTGGTAAATTGGTGGGTAAAGGATACGTAGGCATATTTTAGAGTAATATAAATTTTATTTATTTATTTATTTACTTTATTTATTATTTATTTGTCCGTCCGTGACGATGTTACCGTCTGCATGTAGGTTTGTGCACCTATGCAGTGCAATGCAGCACAGAGGTCAGACGAGTGTGTCAGATTCCCCTGGAAATGGAGTTAAAGATGGTTCTCAGCCGCCATGGGTGCTGGAGATCGAAAAAATTTTAAGAAGGAATCCATGTGAATCCTGCACTATGATATGGAAATGGACAGTTTTTTACAGATTGATATCCTTTAGTTATAGGTTGTGACATATTAATATATCTAATATATTCTATATTATATTCTATGCATATGTGAAAGAACAGATTAGAGGGAACCAACCAACAGCAGGGGAATGGGAGGGAACCGACGACCGAAACAGCAGTTCCCCCAAGGACAATAATCCTCTGCTTTGAAAAACTTGAAAAGAATTGAATAGAAAAGAATCAGAAAAAAGATACAGTGCAGGGATAGCAGGGNGGGTGATATATATATATATATATATATATATATATATGCATATGTTGAAACGATACAGATTAGAGGGAACAACAACAGCAGGGGAACTGGGACAGGGAACCGACCGAAACAGTAAAGTTCCCCCAAGGACAATAATCCTCTGCTTTGAAAAACTTTGAAAAGAATGAATCAGAAAAGAATCAGAAAAAGATACAGGGCAGGAATGGCAGGGTGCAGGAACTCAGGTGGGGCGGGGGGAGTGGAAGGGGAGATGAGTCTAGACTGGAATGAGAAACGAAGTATGAAATGCACATAACTTCAATAAAAAATGTTAAAAAAATAAAAATAAAAAGACTGAGAAAAGAAAAAAAGAAAATTTAAGGTTCTTTTCTTAAAAAATTATTATTCTTATTTCATGTGTGCAAGTGTATTGTTTGCATGTAGGTAGGTGCACCCATGTGGTGCAATGTCCAAGGAGGTTAGAAGAGGGTGTTGGTTCCCCTGGAACTGGAGTTATGGACAGCTGTTAGCTATCATGTGGGCGCTAGGAATCAAACCTGGTCCTCTGTAAAAGCAGTCAGGGCACTTAACTGCTGAGCCATCTCTGCAGCCCCGTGGTTCTTTTTTGATTCTGGCATCTCTTCTGTCCTCATTCTCATCACTCTGAGCTAGTTTCCAAAGGGACGGAAGTGCGGGTGTGACCCCTCCTTTCCCCAGCTCTCTCTTCCCAACCTCTACAGTCCTTACCTTGTAAGGATGACTCTGCTGAACTTTTAGTGCTGGCTCAGGGCTCTCTCCACCCCTCCCCAAGTCCTTCCTTGTCTTCTCCAGCTCTGCTAAGTTCTGCTTTCGGGTGGTGCCTAACTCCTCATCCTCATTTTACTTCCCCGCCCATGCTTCTGACATGTCTCCAGGGAGTTTTCAGGATTCCAGAATGCAACAGCAGGTCTGAACCCTCTATGTGAGCGTATGAGTCAAGGCTCTCCTACAGGCATTGATCCTGGCTTGTTGGATCTATGCAGAAGACACAGATAAAATGAATGAAGGCACTTGGAACTTCACAGTCCGAAACAATGGCAAACTGGTGGCTCCTGGACCCAGAATTACCTAGAGAGTGTTTAAAAACATAAAAGTTCTGGGCCTCATCCCAAGCCTACAAATTCTTGGAGAACAAGATGTATGGCTGCTTAGCAAGTTCCCCGGATGCTTCTGCAGAAGAACAAACGACACTGCTCCGCAGATGGTGTCTAGGAACTGCAGTCTACACAGAATGTTCCTGTGGCAGATACTTCCTGCTGTGTGGAGCTAGGACAGTGACAACTCAACGCAGTGCTGCTGAACAGAGCCCAAGGCTGGCACATCATGCCTCCCAGAGCACCTGGGTAAGGACTTGGGACTTTACACGAGGGCAGCATTTTGCTTTCTGCAGGTCACCTCCAGAATAGTCTATGCTCTTAACCACATTTGCAATAACTTGAAGGGAAGGCTCCAGGACTTCCTACCAGTCAGTCAGTCTATGCTACAATGCTACTTCACAGCATGCACTGCAAAGGGGACCAAAGCTGAACAAGTAGAAGTTAATTATGCCCATATTGAAATGCACCTTTCAGTTAGAAAAATATTAATGAAATGATGTTCAAATAAAAGCACAAGAAACTGGGAGCCTTTTTTTCATAATTAGCTTTACCTTCCACTGTGGTTATTCCTGGGAAATTCCAGCCTTACAAAGAGCAGCGTGTGTGTGTGTGTGTGTGTGTAAGGCATGTGAGTGCAGTGGCAGGTGAGAGGAGGTCAGAGGATGTGGTGGTTTGAATGAGAAGTGTCCCCCATAAGCTCAAGTATCAGAAAACGTGTTCACTAGTTAGGAGCAACTGTTTGGGGCACTCGGGGACTCTTTAGGAGCTGTGGTCTTGCTGGAGATGGCATGTCAGTGGGGGTTGGCTTTGAGAGTTGACAGCCTTGCCCCACTTGCTCTCTGTTTCCTGTGCATGCCTGGAGATGTGAGCTCCCGGCTTCTTGGTCTAGTTGCCTCCGGCTGCCATGCCTCCCTCCTCCCCACTACCGTGATGGACTCATCCCTCTGGAACCATAAGCCCAAATAAACTCTTTTTTTTCTGTAAAAGGCCACGGCCACAGTGTTTTATCACCACAACAGAAAAGTAACTCATATAGAAGACAATTCTGGAAGTCAGTCCTCAATTTATACCTTATTGGAAACACTGTCCCTTGCTTACCACTTAGTATACTAGGCTAGTTTCTAGGGCTTCTCCTGTCTCTGCCTCCAACTCATTAGGAGCCCTGGAATTACAGTCTCGAGCTACCATGGCCCTCTATGTGGGTTCTGGGATCTAACTCAGGTCTTCATACTTGCAGGGCAACTATTTTACCACAGAGCCATCTGTCTAGTCGGAGAATCTGTTCTTAACACACATGACTGAAACTACTTCATACTCATTATTAGCAGCACTATCAGTCAAAACATCTAGACAACACAAAGTATTAGTATCCTTTGAATCTAGAGCGGTAGGACTGTACTCCATTAAATGTAAAATGGTGGCCCATATATAGAGAATTTAGGGAATTTAGGGATGTAAAATGGTGAAACAGACATGAAAAGTTTGCTGATTCCTCACAAAAACTAAAGACAGGATTCTCCTAAGGGCCAGCAATTCTCATCGAGGCTACTCAAAAGAATCAGAAGCAAAGTCTCAATGCAATATTTCTTTCATAGAAGTATTAACCAACAAGAGTCAGAAGATTTGAAGAAACCAAATGTTCACTGGCAAATGAATGCAATGTGCATGCCCAATTGAACACTATTAGGCCTAAAAAAGGAAGAAAGGCCAACAAACTATGATTCCACATCAACAGTGCATCTATTATAAGATATCTGTGATGAATCTATAAAGTATCTGTGGTACATCTATGAAGTGTCTAGTCAAATTCTCAGAGGCAGGGTGGTGGCTCCTGGGACCAGGAAGAGGGAAATGGGACAATTACTGCTAAAAACATACTTAAGAATAGTCTACAGAATTAAATATATTTGAAGGTATGAAACAAATTATTTTCTCAAAGACCGGAGGGAGGGGAGTTGAAGAGAGGTAGTAGTGGATAGGTATGATCAAAATACAGTGTATAAATGCATGGAAATTTCAAAGAATACATAAAAATAATATTAAGAAAAGAAAGTTTTCCACTACTGATGAACACAGTTTCTATACTTTGAGCGTCTTATACAATGTTAAGCCTTTTTCTTTTTTTAATTTTTATTTTTTTAAGGGATTCACAATATAAGAGCACAGTTGTTTTCAGATCACATTAACGTTGCTCAGTTTGTCATACAATTAGGTAATTGGTACTAACATCCACAGATGAGGGATACCATTTGTCATTTGTTTTACTGGGACTGTGTTACTTCACTTAGCATGATATCTTCTAGCTCCATCCATTTACCTGCAAAGTTCATGATGTCATCTTTCTTTACCGCTGCATAGAACTCCACTGTGTAGACGTACCACATTTTCTCTATCCACTCGTCAGTTGAGGGGCACTTGGGTTGGTTCCAGGTCTTTGCTATTGTGAAGAGAGCTGCAATAAACATGGCTGTGCATGTAGCTCTGGGATAAGATGAGTCCAGGAGTGGTATGGTTGGGTCAGGTGGCAAGCTCATTTTGAGTCTTTTAAGGGTTCTCCACACTGTTTTCCATAGTAAGCCTTTTTCTTTCTTTTTTTTTTAATTTTTTTAGCCTTTTTCTTTAAGTAAGGAGTTTACTACTCAGAATTGTCCCAGCAAATCATTAGAAGTAAAAGGGTAAGAAGTCCAAACAAATAAAACTAAAAGGGAAAATGTGAATTCCAAAATATGATTTGGAATTAACATACAGCTTATTTCAGGTGACATAATTTTGTTATATGTGTGACAAATATATATGCATATTCTGGAGCAATATAAATTGGAGGGAACAACAACAACAAAAGAATTAGGACAAAGAACTGACTGAAACAGTAAGCTTCACACCAAAAAAATAAATCTCTGCATAGAAAAACTTTAAAAAGACTCGGAAAAAGATATAAGACATGCATGACAGACACATGAACTCGGGTGGGGTAGGGGGCATGGAAAGGAGAATGAGTCTAAATTGGACAGAGAAATTTGTATGAAATACACAAAACTTCAATAAAAATACTTTAAAAGAAGTCCAAACAAAAGACATGAAAATGATTTTAAGAATCTAATCTGGAACAACAACAACAAAAGACTGGATCAAAGAACTGACTGAAATGGTGAATTTCTGCCTGAAACAGTAAACTTCTGCATTGAAAATTTTAAAAGAGACTGAGAAAAAGATGAGAAACATGTTTGGCAGAATGCATGAGCTCTGGTGGGGTGGGGGGCAAGGAAGGGGAATGGGTGTAGATTTGATTGGGAAATGTTGTATGAAATGCACAAAGCTTCAATAAAAATTGGCTTTGGAAAAAAAAAGAATCTTATCTGAGAAAATAGAATATAAACTTGGCCTTTTATGTAGTGACACCTTGATTCTAATGTTAAAACTCCAGAGAAACTGTTAAGTTTCAATTTTTAGTTAACAATGATCAACTTTGTGTTTTATTTCTCTGACATTTTTTTTCATATATAGTTTAAGTGGGAAAGCATTAATAAAATAATTTCTATTACTTTTATTTACAAGCTGAGAGATTTTGAAAACCATAACATAAAGCTTTACAACCGTTCTTCCAAAGCAGGCATTCTCCGTGTTTGCATACTTTAAAAGTTACATGTACACTTCAAGGATCTTACAGGTTCTGGATTTTGCAGTCTTCCTACCAATAGAAGTGGTGGCGCACCCCTTTAAAGCCAGCACTGGGGAGATGGAAGCAGGCAAATCTCTGGGTTTGAAGCCAGCTTGATCTACATTTGGAGTTCTGGGACAGCAAGGGCTACAGAGTGAGACCATCAGGAGGGAGGGGGAGAGGGTGACAAAAAAACAAAGACCACATTCACATTCACATTCACTGTGTTGCCAAGGGTAACTGAACTCATCCTCAGACCACCAAAAGACTGCAGGCAAGCTAAAGGATTTTCTGAGAGTCACTGTCTTCCCAGGAGTCACAGAGACACTTCCTCCCCTCTCCACCCACCTTGGTGAAGATTCTATAATATACATTTAATGTAATGCACCCTAAACAAGTTAAATGATTCTCAAAGACATCATAGATTTACCCAGTTTAAACCATCTACATCTTTATTATCAGATTCATCCAAATTCCTAGTTTATTAACTTCTTGATTACCTTGGATTTAATCTTATCTTACACATGCAGGCCTATGCAATTCCTTCTTTGCCTGATAAGGTGCTTTTGAATTACAGCGCCAGGTTCTATCAACTCCTTCAGTGATTTGGCCTGTAGTTATCCTGTATTCAATGGAAATGCTTACAACAACATGTGGCAAAAGTTAAGGAACTCAGCCTGGTGTTTCCTCAGCCATTTTTTATAACCAAAAAAGTCACAACGAGAACAAGAGAAGATGAGAAAGTGGAAGAAATGCTTTGCAGGATCTGAGAAGATGGCTCAGCAGGTAAGACCTGAGTTCAAATCCCCGGCACCCACATAAAAAGCCAGATGTAGTTACACATGTGACTGTAACTGCAGTGTTGAGAGGGACTGGGGCAGAGACAGAAGACTCTGTGACAGCTTAGCACCAGGTTCAAATGAGAGACCCTGTCTCAAGAGAGCAAGACGAAAAGCGATACAGGACACATCCCATGTCTTCCTCTGCCTCCCTGTGCATATATAGAAGTACACGACATGACACACTAAATTCACACACACACACACACACACACACACACACAAAGAAAATGCTTTGTAACGATTACATGCAGGACTTCTTTCCATTTCAAGCTGTACATGTGGCTGTCAGGCACCTTCATGCTAAACGAGTTAAGACCTAGGACTTGTGCAAGCCAGCTACTGATCTCTCTGAGAATCAGGGATATTCCTCCTGTGAGTGACAGCTTGAGATAACATCAAGCCAATTAAGGTGTCAGATGAGCTCTCTATGGTGTGAAGAAACCCACTCCCAGCTAAGAAGAGGAAGGGCAAAAACAGCTCCCCCTTCCCCAACACTCCACAGCCCTGGCGGCTCAAGTGTTCCCCAGGGAGGATAGCATGGTTCTCAGAACTTCAGCTGGCTGAGGAGGGGTCATTTGCAAATAACATACATAAATATTTAAGGTGGCCCTCATTAGAACAGGCAGAGAACTATCTTCAAAACTACTTCTGTGTGTTCAACATACACCTTACATGTAGAGTCCTCCACTTTAGAATAAGTTCACGGTAAGCCATCTAGAGTAAAAAGATAAATATTTACCATTTAAAATTTAAAAATCAGAAGTTAATTCTGACTTGAAGAGATGGCTCAGTGGGTAAAGTGTTTGCTGAGTGAGCATGTGGACCTGAGTTCAGATCCCCGTGCGAGGTGGCACGTACCTGTAGCTCCATTGCTGTGGACAGGGTGAAGACAGGGGTATCCGAGGGGCTTAGCCAACACAGCATCCCAAACACATACTCTGTGTCGCTCTCCTTGATTAAGTCACTCCCACCAAGCAGGGGATGTGGGAGACAAAGCCTGTATTCTCCAGAAACTAAGCTTTTCCTGACAAAAGCTAAGAGGTGCAGACTCATAGAACAGCTTTTGAAGTTAATTCATCGGTCATAGCCATAGAAAGCAAGCAAATTACTCATATTGTTTACAGTTTTCTTAGATCTTTTCTCCTTGATTTGAAGGAAGGAAAGATAAAGGACAAAACAATGCATTGAAAATTACTAGGAAAATGGCTGGAAAGATGGCTCAGTAGGTAAGAGCACTAGCTGCTCTTGCAGAGGACCTGGATTCAGATCCTAACACCCACATGATGGCTAACTACCATCCATAATTCTCATTTCAAAGGATCCAATGCCCTCTTCTGACCTCTAAAGGCACTGCATGACACAGGTGCAATTATAGGCATACAGGCATTATACTCATATACATAAAATTTAAAAGACAGTAAAATATTAAACAACAAAAAAGTAAAATGACAAGGAAAATAGAAACTTGGATATGTATAGCCAAAGCAGGTCTCTAAGCTCCCAGGCCCTGGAGATGGCAGCTCTGAAAGCAAAAGGAGAAGGTGAACTGTTTCTCTTCCCCAGCTGTATTAGTTACTTTTCTGTTGCTATGATAAAACACTATGACTAAGGCAATTTATAGAAGGTTGGCAGTTCCAGAGGGATAAGACTCCAACATGGCAGGTCGCCATGGTAGCAGAGGCAGCCAGACCAGAAAGCTGACCACTCCCATCTTCAAGCATGCACAGGAATCAGGGGCCTAAATGGACAAGGCTATGAATTCTCAAATCCCACCCCTAGTGACATACTTCCTCCAGCAAGGCCACACCTCCTGAAAGTTCCATGACTTTCCCCAGGCAGTGTCACCAAACAACTGAGACAGAAAAAGGGGTTTATTTGATGCGTATACAGTCCATCATGATGGGGAGGGCACAGTGACAGGTTGATGGAGATACTACACTCCATAGTGACAGGGAGGGCATGGTGACAGGTTGATGGGGATACAGCCCATCAAGACGGGGAGGGCATGGTGGCAGGTTGATGGGGATACTACAGTCCATTGTAATGGGGTGGGCATGGTGACAGGTTGATGGGGATACTACAGCCCATCATGATGGGGAGAGCATGGTGACAGGTTGATGGGGATACTACAGACCATCGTGATGGGGAGGGCATGGTGACAGGTTGATGGGGATACTACAGACCATCGTGATGGGGAGGGCATGGTGACAGGTTGATGGGGATACTACAGCCCATCGTGATGGGGAGGGCATGGATAGAAAAGGATGGGGATTACTAAGCAGACCATCCGTGATGGGGAGGGGCATGGTTAAAGGTTGATGGGGAATACAGACAGAGCGCCATCCGTGTGGAGGGCATGGTAACAGGTTGATGTGGATACTACGATTCACATCTAATGGGGGAGCATGGTGACAGTTGATGGGGATACTACGCCCATCATATGGGGAGACATGGTGACAGTTTTGATTGGGATACTACAGGGTCCATCGTGATGGTAGGCATGGTGGCAGGTTGATGGGGATACTACAGACCATCGTGATGGGGAGGGCATGGTGACAGGTGGATGGGGATACCACAGCCCGTGTGGAGGGGGAGGGCATGGGGAAAAAGTGATGGTTATACGACAGACCATCGGAATGGGGACAGGTGTCCTTTTGACATAGTTTGTATGGTGATAGCTACAAGACCATCGTGATTGGTGGGCATGGTGACAGGTTGATGGGGATACTACAGACCATCGTGATGGGGAGGGCATGGTGACAGGTTGATGGGGATACATACAGAGCCTGTGATGGGGCAGGGCATGGTGACAAGTGATGGGGATACTACAGACCATCGTGATGGGGAGAGCATGGTGACAGGTTGATGGGGATACAGCCCATCAAGACGGGGAGGGCATGGTGGCAGGGTTGATGTAGGGAGACTAAGTCCTCATGCGCATGGGGAGGGCATGGTGAACAGGGTTTGATGGGGATACTAAGCCCATCATGGATAGGGGAGATCATATGGGGACGAGGATATGAATGGTTGGGGAAACTACAAGTCCATCGTGATGGGGAGGGCATGGTGACAAGTGATGGGGATACTACAACCCATCGTGATGGGGAGGGCCAAAGGAGGGACAGATTGATGGGATACCAACAGCCCCATTGTGATGGGAAAGGGCATGGTGGCAGGTTGATGGGGATACTACAGACCATCGTGATGGGGAGGGCATGGAAGGAAGGCATGGAGGGAGGAATACACAGACATCGGGTGGGGAGGTTGATGGTGAAAGGTTGAGGGGGATACGACATCCATCATAATGGTGGGGAGGGCATGGTGGCAGGTTGATGGGGATACTACAGACCATCGTGATGGGGAGGGCATGGTGACAAGTGATGGGGATACTACAACCCATCGTGATGGGGAGGGCATGGAATGCAGAGTTGTGATGGAGGAAGTAACTACAGCCATCGGGAGGGGGAGGGCTGGTGACAGGTTGATGGTGAGTAGCTACAGACCATCAGTGATGGGGGAGGGCGGGTGACAGGTGGAATGGGGATACTACAAGTCCATTGTGATGGGGAGGGCATGGTGACATGTTGATGGGGATACTACAGCCCACTGTGATGGGGAGGACATGGTGACAGGAGTGTGAGGGGGATACGAACAGTCCATCGGTGAGTGGACAATGGGGTGGGCATGGTGACAGGTTGATGGGGATACTATAGTCCATCGTGACGGGGAGGACATGGTGACAGTTCATGGGGATTACTACAGCCCATCGTGGATGGGTAGGTCATGGATGAGCAGTGGATGGAATATGATACTACAGTCCATTGTAATGGGGTGGGCATGGTGACAGGTTGATGGGGATATTACAATCCATTGTGATGGGGAGGCATTGTGACATTTGATGTGGAATACTAACAGCCCACTGTGGAGGGGGAGAGCAGGTGACCAGTTTGATGGGGATACATTAAAGCCCATCGTGAGGGACGGGCAGGTGACAGTTGAATGGGATATGTACAAATCCATTGTGATGGGAGGGCATGGTGACGGGTTGATGGGATCACTACAGCCCATCGTGGAATGGGGAGGGCATGGTGACATGTTGATGGGGATACTAGAGAGCCCATTTCAATGACCAGTTCTCCCGTGGACAGCGCCTCAAAGGACCGTCCCAAGCTCGAGGACCAACATGTGCAGATACTTGGAGACTATGGGGGACATTTCTCATTCAAATCACCATACCAGCTCAGTGGTCAGCTCCTTGCCTCCAAGAAAACCACAGAAATGCTCATGCCTGCAAAAAGTGGACCCAAGCTCTGCCATACCCTCCCCTCTTTATTTCTTGCATAATCCTGAACTTCCACGCAGACCATCCTTACTTTTTAAAACCCTCGAAGTTTTCCCAAGGGTAGGAAAACACTCAGTTTTAAAGGGAGACTCCTCTGGTCTTTCCCTCTCCATAAACACCTCTCCTTACACATACTGAGCTTTTCTGGGATCCACTTTTATTGCATATGGAAACACATATAGTCCAAATCCCACCTCCAAAGAGGCTTTTTTTTTTTCTTTACCTTCAACTGAAAAGTCGAAATAAGCATCTTAGGTTAAAACTTATCTGATTAGATGGGGTCAAATTTCCTTGGTGTTTAAGTGAAGCCAAGTTCTCTTAAATTTACAGTTCACAGGAATGTTGACTTCATAATGATTATCTATCAGTTGTCCTAAGTTGGAAATTTGAGGACAAGTGAGCTCATTTCCATACATGAGTAATTCTGTGGGGGTTTTTAGATCACATATCAAAGTCAGTAAGAAATGGAATAATTGATTTCTGATTAAATGAATATCAAGTAAGGGACTAAGAATCTGACTTACAGAGACTCTGAACTTGGTCTGATCCTGGACAAGTCGTCGGCCGGTACTCTCCTTCTGCACCCTCTTTCTGTATCAGCTGTAAAATGCATCCTTATGTTTCAAAGGAAGTAATAGACCAGCAAAAGCATGCTGTTCTCTTGAGCCATACCATGTCCAGCCAGCTATCTCCAGGGCATCTGCACATCTAATCCACATAAAACTCCTTCAGTTCTCATTTTATGCTAAGGAAATAGAAGATAGTGTGATTACATAAATTGCCAGTATTATCTGGCCAGCAAGTAGGTAGCAGGACACCTCCATGGAACTGTCTAATTTCCTTTTGATGCTTTCTCTCATGTATTTGTGTGTGTATGCATGTTCACATGTATTTGGGAAGAATATATGTGCAGATGCACATGCTGGTGTAGATAAGCGCATGTGGAGGCCCAGGGCTGACATGAAGAGTCCTACTCAACTACTTTGCATTTATTCATTGAGCCAGGTGTCTAAATTGATCCCAGAGCTTGCTGATATGACTATCAAGTCTTTCTAGCCAGCTGCTCAGGGATCACATCTCTGCCTTCCAAGTGCTGGAATTACAAGCTGACCACTATGCCTATTTAGCATTTAAGTGGGTTCTGGGGATCTGAATTTGGGGCCTCATGCTTGTGAAGCAAATGCTTTAATACTGAGCCATCTCCCCAGCCTGTCTAAATTCTAAGCCTTAACTTAACATGCTCTGCTGTTATAGAAAAGCATTACATGAACTTGAGAAATCACCCCAACGTGCCGGGCATGGTGGCGCACACCTTTAATCCTAGCACTTGGGAGGCAGAGGTAGGCGGATCTCTGTGAGTTCAAGGCCAGCCTGGTCTACAGAGTGAGTTCCAGAACAGCTGGGGCTACAGGGAGACCCTGTCTCAAAAAGACCAAAAAAAAAAAAAAAAAGAGAGAGAAATCACCCCAACAAATGTGGAACATCTACTCACATTTCAACCATCTTCACTGCTCTGCTCCTCGGGATTTGTCTACTCTCTAGCAGACTTTTATTTCTTTTAAATTTTTTATTTTAATTTTATGTGTACAAATGTATTGCCTGCATGTATGTAAGTGCACCCATGCCATGCAATGCCCATGGAGGTCAGAATACAGCACTGGATCCCATGGAACTGGAGCTACAGATGGTTGTTAGCTGCCATGTGGGTGCTGGGAATCAAACCCGGGTCCTCTGCAAGAGCAGCCAGTGCTCTTAACCGCTGAGCCATCTCTTCAGTTCCCTTATTTATTTATTTTTCAGATAAAGTCTCATTATATAGCCCTGGCTGGTCTGGAACTCAGTATATAGACTAGGCTGGCCTCAAATTCACATAGATCCACCTACATCTGTCTCCTCAAAGGCTGAGATTAAAGGCCTGTGCCACCAGCCCCAGCTTCTGGCAGACTTTATAAAAGCATTTTTAAAAGCTTTTCAACATATGTCCTTTGTCTACATTATAAAGAGCAAGTGATAAATATGAAGGAATTATGTCCAAATAATTCTTTCAAATATGTGAAAACCAACTGAAATAAAAACCCAAATGAGTTTACTAGGTAAACAGGAAACTCTGCTATAATTACAAATATTAGCATCTAATCTAAAAAGTTGTTTTCTTTTAGACAGTTGATGAAGTCAAGAAAGCTAGTTTGTTTTACAATACTGTCAAAAGATCTGCAATGGGGAAAAAAAAAATCAAGCCTAAAACAAAAGCTTCCATTTGTTCAAACCAGTGGCCATTGAAACTGCCCCATATGACCGCTCCATGATTACCCCAAGTGTCTTCACATCACTCCCAGGTGCCAACTATGCCTTGTGTTTAAAAAAAGAAGTGGAACCCCAAGTCCCCACTCTAGCCATTAGGAATCTCAGTACAATCCGTGTGTCCTCACTGGTACCCACTTATCTACTGCATGCCTACTGCATCCAGGCTAACAGAGCGATGAGTCAGCAAGCTTGGAAGGAAGGGTTCGCATGAGAAAGTGAGAGCCCTACGTGAAAATGATGTCAGAGGTGGGAAATGGAGCTACGGGAATACAAGGAAGGAACAACTCCACAAGATTTCGGCTTCCTCCCTGAAGTCCAAAACACCAGGAAAAAGCTGGATCCAAAAGAGAGGGCAGTGGACTATTACAGAACAGGGTGGGGAACACTGGAAACTTTTCAAAATAAAAGCAACATTGTTGCAAAGTAAAAATCAAAACACACGTTGTCTAGTTTCTACATAATACACCTTTTAAATTCTTTAGTTTTATTTTATGTGTATGAGTGTATTGTCTGCTTGTATGTAAGTGCACCAGTGTCATACAATGCCTGTGGAGGCCAAAAGAGGCTGTTGGCTTCCCTGGAAAGGGAGCTGCAGACCATTGTTAGCCATCATGTGCATCCTGGGAACCAAACCTGGGTCCTATGCAAGAGCAGCCACTGCTCAGACCCCTGAGCCATCTCTCCAGGCCCACAATTCATTCTTTAGGTCAATGCTTTAAAGTGACACTAAGATACTGACTGTTGTAACTCTACTGTCTGGAATTCTTAGTTACATTCGATACCAGTCAGTACTGGCTCTTTAAATAACGCTAATGATAAACAATAATGGTATAGTGCATCTAAGGTACCAAGTTTAGTTCTAAGTGATTTATGTGTATGAAGTCACATAATTCACTCAATGTCTGATAAATAGATACCATTATTATTCCCATCTTGGAGGTCCTAGGAAAATAGTTAATGACTGCAGTTTACCTGGTGATGGAAAGGCTGGATTACAAAGCCAGGATCTCAGACCTAAGTTCACAGCCTCACAGAAAAGCAGCTTGTTCAAATACATTAGTCATTTCAGGCATCCAGGCCAGGTGGGTGAGCCAGGCTTGGAACTCTGCAGCTAGAAGTGGACTCTTACTTGGCAGTCACAGCCAGACACAAACATGCAACTGGTACCACCAACACAGCCACACAGGTACCATCTGCCTAAATGCCCCCTCTGCCTTGGGACTGCCACTCTGCTACAGGCCCTTTTCCACCTCCAGGAACTACCTACATCTCAAGGTCCCCACCATCTTGCCCTGTCAGAGCAAGAGTCAACATCAGGATGGGTGTGTGCAATTGGCAAAACCCAGGCCACTGGCTCCTGCCTCCGTGCAAGGTTGTAAAGAGAGTAATTATATAGCAAGTGAGCATCTCCACAGAGAAGCCAGGCTCTGCCTCCCACCAATGAGCTAATAGTGGGCAGATCCCTGCCCTAGAGCTGTTGTAACAAGCACCACAAACTGTGTGGTGCAGAACAACAGAAAAGAGCTTTCTCAGTTCCAACGTCGGGTTGCTTCTAAGACTCTGAGGAGAACCATCCCAGACCTCTCCAGTTTCTGATGGCGGCTGACAATCAGTGATCTTGCTTGCCTTGTGGACAGACTCCCATGACTGCCACTATAGTCACAAGATATTTTCTCCTGTGTCTGTGACTCTTCCCTCCTGCTCACACACTGGATGCAGGCCCATCCTAATCCACTATGCTGCACCTCAACAATGTTATGCCCATAACACCTTATTTCCAAATATTATCATATTTACAGGAAAGGTGCCACGAGCTAGAGCTTGAATGAGTATTTGGGGGTGGGGCACATGTCCAATACAAAGCAGTTAGGGACCACTATAAACATAAGAGTGAGGTTCAGATGTGGGCAACAAACATGACAGCTATCCAATGCACCCCAAGCACCGCGGGGGCTCATTTACCTGCTAATGAAATTGTTTCAAAGCAAAGGTGGCTATGCCCAAAGCAATGGAGTTTCTATTACCACTCTTAAGGCAGGAATTTGCAGCAGGCGCGAGGTGGAGTGTTAATTACCAAGCTAGACGGTCCCTCCCTCGGAAACTATGACCATCAGAAGGATAAGGCCAGGCATCTGTCCTGCTACCCCCCCAATGCCCACAGGCATCTGCCAAATATCTCTCTTTTATCTTCAAAAAGAGAAAACTTGGCCTGAAGGAGCCATCATGGATTAAGAAAGATAAATGGAGATTTTAACTGTATGAGTTACCTAAGCCATAATTTTCCCACTGAATAGATCTATGACATGTTTGAAATATACACTATTTACATAGCTGGCCCTGTCTTTTGTGCAGCTATTGCATAGCTCTAACTTTCCAAACCTGATCCTAGATACCAAAAGCATACCACTGCTACCAACACAAGAATAATAACTTCTGAATCAACTCAAACACTACAAACACAAATCCAAGAATTAAACCACACTTTCCTCCCAGGACCAGAGAAGCAACTCCAAACACTCCTAACCCCGATGCTCCAGGTTTTTGAAAGCCTAAGGAGAACTCAGTCAGTGGGCTCCTGTTGACCCTCCATCTGCTGGAAATAAAAATAACTTAAGTCATCTGTTCCCCAACTAAACAGCAGCACAGAAGTATAAAAAGCTATTCAAGAGTTCTCAACTGGCACTTCAGCCTGTCCTCTAACCTTTCCTATTCACAGAGCAGCTAAAGGACCAGCCCACTTAGACACTCATCTGCTAGTCCACAATAGAATTCCTCACCTGCTCCACTTCCCCAGCTCCCTGGTAACTGACTGTAGTCTTCTGACCTAACATCCTGATTCATGTTAATTAGTGTATACTCGTTATACAAAGCCGTAGTTTTCACAATAGCATTTTTGGTCAAGTATGTCATATATTTTGGCCATGTTCACTCATTACCCTTTCCAGTGATCCCCCCTCCTGCTGGTCTCCATCCTCTTCCCAAGATAGTTCCCCTCTGTTTGAATGACATATGTGTATATGTAAATGCATGCGTGTGTGCCTGTATATGTATGTGTGTAATTTAGGTTCAACATATGAAAGAAAACATGTGAGATCTGTCTTTCGAGTCTGGTTTATTTCCCTATATGTGATGATCTCTAGCTCTGTCTATTTTCCTACAAGTGACATCATTTCCTTCTTCTTTACAGCTGAACAGAACTCCAATGTGTATGCATACAACACATTTTTTATCCATTCACGGTGAAGGACACCTAGATTGATTCCATCACTTGGCTATTGTGAATAGTGTTGCAAGGTCCATACAGAGATGAGCAGATGACATAGAGTGCTTGGGGTTTATGTTCCCAGGTATAGCTGGCTCCTACGGCAATTCTAGTCTTTGTTTTCTTTTTTTTTTTTTTTAATTTTTATTTATTTCTGGAAGTGGGTGTCGGATTCCCCTGGAGCTGGAGTTCTCCTGGAATTGGAGTTTCAGACGGTTCTCAGCCGCCATGTGGGTGCTGGGGATCGAACCCGGGTCCTCTGCAAGAGCGGTTGGCGCTCTTAACCGCTAGGCCATCTCTCCAGCCCTAGCCCTAGTCTTTGTTTTCTTAAGTACCTCCATACTGACTTCCAAAATTGCTACACTAGTTTACATGCCCAGCAGTAGCACATGTAGTACATAAGGGTTCCTTTTATTTTCCAATCAGTCCCAAAGAATACCGTTCCTCTGTGCTCCAGACCCTGCCTTGCGCCTATCCTTCCAGCTCTTCCTCTTTGATGTACACAGGTGTTTGAGTATATAGTTCCAGTCAGGCCCATGAGTTCATTTTCTGCGGTATCTGGTTAAATCTTTTTTTTTTTTTGGTCTTTTTGAGACAGGGTCTCCCTGTAGCCCCAGCTGTCCTGGAACTCACTCTGTAGACCAGGCTGGCCTTGAACTCACAAAGATCCGCCTGCCTCTGCCTCCCAAGTGCTAGGATTAAAGGCGTGTGCCACCACGCCTGGCCTTGGTTAAATATTTTTAACAAAAAGTTACATATTCATTTTAATGGGGATTAAAATATAATATCAAGTGAAACCCATAATTTCACAAGTTTTAATTCACTTAAGCAAAAAAGAATCAAGTTGAAAGAAATTACTAAAGTACAAATGTGATCTGATCTAGTTTGGCGGTGCCAGAAGCTTGTTCCCCAGTGTAACTGTGCTGAGTGTGGCAGATCTTTAAAGAGATTATTAGACTAGAGGGTGATGTCTAGGGAAGAGACTAATCCCCACCTGGTGGGAGTAGGTAATGTCTTATGTGGCTAGACTAGTTCCCTCAAAAGTAAGATGTTACAAAGTGAGACCAGCCCACATACTCACTCCCTTCTGCATACATCGAGGCAGATGACAGGCAGGAAGAAACCCTGACAGGGCATTACCATCATGCTATTCGGACCTTACACCTGCTAGAATTGTGTCTCAAATAAACCTCTTTATAAGTTATCTCCAAGTAGTTTTGTGACCACGACACAAAATAGACTAAGGCCAGCTGCTGATTCAGTGTGGTGTGGTAGTGCCTGGCAATGTTGCAAAACATGATTCTGAGTCCCTTAGTGTCTTACTCAGGATCACCACATGGGTCCCCAGGCACCTCCCTGCAGATCCCACATGACATCCATCCACCCTACAAGCCACTGCCAGTCACCTTCCTCAACTGCTCTTTTTTCCTGCTCCCTCTCAAAGTCACACGCACTCTCCTACCTTGCTTAGCTACACATTCCGGCTACTCAAAGTCACACTATGATAAACTTCACCCACTCGGTTCATTTCCAGCTTCATGCCTTGTTTATATTGCTTCTATACCTTTACCCAATCCTTCTCCTTCTCCATCTCTTTAAGCCTTAGCTACTCCTCAGATCCCAGCAAGCTCTCGCTACATGTGGCCTTTCCTAAGACACAGACTTCTCTAATCTGAATCCTGTTTCACCTACATCAGTCCATCCCAACTGCCTTACATGGCTCAGAATTGTGTGTTCTGATTTCCTACTTTCCAGTGGCTCACTCATAAGCATCTGTTTTTTTCCACCAATCACAGCAGGAGATCCTTCAACTAGGATCTTAAGATTATATGGTATATAGTATAATATATATATAATACAATATACAGTAATACATAATATGTAGGATCTTAAGATATAGCTTTTATAGTTATTATGGTATATTAAGACTTTGAGAAATCATTCTATCAAATCTTTTAAGAAAAGTCTGGAGATAGAGAGATGGCTCAAGAGTTAAGAGCACTGGCTGCTCTTGCAGAGGACCCAGGTTCCATTCCCAGAAACCACATGTCAGCTACCACCTGTAACCCCAGTTCCAAGGGATCCGATACATAAAAAAATAAATAAATAAATATTTTTAAAAGAAAAGTCATGTTGTAGTCATCCATCTAATAAACATCTACTGAGTCCTGACGTGTGCCCAGCTCTGTGGTTGCTAGCAAAATAGAGATGTAAATGAAGCAGGTATTGTCACTGAGCAGCTAGCAGTCCAGCAGAGGACAGGAGTGGGTGAGCTGATGGCACAGGGAGATGTGACAGAGTTGTTATAACGCAAATACAAAGCAACTATCACAGAAAGGATATGGAGAAAGAATAAAGGAGAAGGGGCGAGCCGGGGACAGTGGGGCACCCTGGAAATCCCAGCTACTCCGGTCTGAAGACTGAGGCAAGAGAGTCCAAGGTTAGCCGAGTCAACAGCAGTAGCCCTATCTCAACTGCGGGGTGGGGGGCAGATGTGTTGAGAGGCAGGGAGCTCATGCTAAGTGTCACAACCCACGACATACACAGTGGCAGCAAGGTGTGGCTGAAGGGCAAGAACTCCCAGAACCCGGAGCATAGGGTGATGGGGGAAGAAACCGAAGGCAGGGCAACAGTGAGCAGAGTCACATCACGAAGACTTCTTCACGTCCAGTCACAAAGTACTTCATTCACATGCCTGAGAGACATTAAGAAGCAACACTCCCACTTAGCTTTTAGCCAGAGAAAAGTAACAAAAGCAAAAGCCTTCTGGGGTCCCGAGGAGGATGGGTTGGGTGGACAAGCGGTCTCTGTCCTAAAGCAGGTCATATGATTTAAAAGGCCAGAGTAAAGAGAGGAGACAAAGTTTAGAGATATTTAAGTAGTAGAAATCAATAGGATTTTCTGGGCAGCTGGTTCCGCATTCCAAAGTCACATAAAAATAGTCTGGGGATTTACTACTTAAGGAAAAGTTTATTACATCCTTGAAAATCACCCGTGCCGTTCCATTCTTGTGTGACTATGGCCCAAGTTGATTTAGACTTCACTCTACACTGTCACCAATGCAAGAAACTTCTACCTTGGACCTTACAAATGAGGCATCACACAACTTTATGAATGAGCTGTGAAGGGTGTACTAAATAAAAGTTTAGTGTGTTATCTCAGTAGCAAGGACCAGTTTTACCTCCCAGGATGTGAGTTCAGCACAAGCAATCCTGTACCAGACAACACACCATTGTCCGATGTGCCTATCTCTAGGAGTGTAGGAAACTTAATGTCCCAATGCCTTAGAGGTGCAAATCATCTTAAGGTTTCATACAGCATGATCATATTTCTTTTGTTTGTAAGGGAAAAAAAACATTCCCAAAGAGTGTGAAAGATATTGAGACACCAAGAGATATAACCTCTTGTAAGCATTTGTGTTCTCTTGGGGAATGGTGGACATAAAGTCACTCACTACCCTGTGTAACATCCTTTGCCTCCACTTGTCCTAATGACAGGAGTCAACACAGGTAGCTACAATTAAAACAGTTGGAGTAGCTAAACCAAACATGGATCCCCTCAAACAGGGAAGGGGAGGAAACAGGACACTGTTTATTAAACCTTGCCTGTGATTATAGCCTTCCAGGTCATCATCTGTCACCAGGGCACAAAGATGCATACATTTAATGGAAGGCCAGAAGATGGCAGGAAGGAGGATTCCATTCCAACACAACCACCACTCCCTCAGACAGAAGCATGTGCCTCCAGTGTGGAGAGGGCAAAGGGCTTGCCTGAGGATCACCAGCTACATTCAGAAGCCCTGAGCTTACTCATTACAGAGCCTTTGTAATGGAGGCGTGGAGCCAAAGGACTCATTACAGATGGAGGAAGGCCATCTGACTCTCCAGAGACACAGCTGGCTCGAGCAAGCCCAGATCAGAACTCTTGAGAGTCCATCCTGCACTCCCTGAAAACTCTCATGTCTCTTAAAATAAGAGGACACAAGGAACTGGAGCTGGCAGCCAAATGACCCCAGAATTAGTTTCTGAAAAATGAAAATTAATCATCAAGGAGTATGGCAGCCATTTCTCCCTATTGAATAAGTCCATGAAATCCACAGACAAAACTGACCCATCTATATAGATGATAGATGATAGGTAGGTAGATAGATAGATAGATAGATAGATAGATAGATAGATAGATAGATATGATAGATAGATAGATAGATAGATAGATAGATAGATAGATAGATAGATAGATAGATTTTTTTTTCCTTTAAGATATCAGTTTAGGATTTTGGTTTTATCTTTCTGCTGCTCAAATGCTTTAGCCCCATAGTATTTAAACCATCTGCTTTCTTCCTCAAAGACATTGGTTAAAGTCCCTAGTATCAACCTAAAATTTGCTACAACTTTGCTTTCTGGGTCCTATGCCAACCCTGTTATGAGCATGCTCAACAGACCTTGCAGACTAGGAAAAAACCTGCAATCTTGATCAATGAGGATGGCCCCAAGAACTTCTGGTGGCATTAGATATGGGATATACGGAATCGGCCACACTCAGTACAGCCGGAGGGGAGTGAGAGGAAATGAAAGACCAGTAGCATCAGTTTAACAAACAGTCCAGTAATGTTCACACAGGCACAGAGCTGTGGATAAAGACTTTATCCACAAAAGGGCTGGGGCTCTCACATCATCTCATGGGGGTACATGATCCTGTCTGTATACACACAGCACTGAGCATTAGATAGATTTCCCACTTCCTGGGGAGTTTGACTTTTATCTCTAGTTAATATCACAATTTCTAGTGTTAGAAAAATGAAGATGAATGAGCTCACATCCATTTGATCTGATCCCTTTTCTTCTTCTTCAGGTAATGCCACACACGTTTTACTATTCATCTGGATTTGAACAAAAGGCAAGATTTCCCTCCTTCTGCCTAGAAGCCACAGTTGGGGAAACTGAATATGTAAGAGCAGCAGTGAACTCATCTCCTGGCGAGAGAAAGCCTGGGTTGCTAGGAGTCTGGAGACTCAAAACTACTTTAGACACACACATAGAAAGCGTGGTCTTCGAGACCACAAGTTTCACAATGATCTGCCCAACTGTCCTTTTCCAAGGCCTCCTGAGTCTTACTATGCCTGGCTCAGCCTCTTGAACTGAAATGTAGGGAACCTAAAACCCAAAGCCAGAGGTCAAGCCCATTGCGGTACATCACACTCCACACTGGTAATTACTTACAACTTATAATGGTGTTGTCTCATTAGGAAGCGGTCATAAGTGCTTACAGTTCTGCTGGATGATCCATGCTAGACAGCTATGCTAAACTGGAAGGACAGCTAGAAATTTTAGAATGTCCTGGGATTTCTCATTTCCCAAAGGTTTTTTTTTTTTTTTTGGAGGGGGGATTATTTCCTTTGATTTTCATATTTCTGTGGATATTTAAAAAAAAAAAAAAAAAACTATAGCTGAAATCATTCTAGATTATTTAGTGCATCTTAGAAAGGCCTTATCTTGTCCAAATAATATACTTACAACCAAAACTGAAGTATAGTAACATGAAATAGCAAACCAATATAACTAGAGAAACAGGAAGAACTATCAAAAGTCTTCATTTCTAAGCTGCTTCAGTTCCTATTCCTTATTACAAAGGCTCCGATGGTGCCCAAAACAACTAACTAGATACTAGTGGATGGAGTACTTCACATTTTCAAAGAGGATGAAACTGTCCCACAAATGATCTCAATGTGTTTCTAATGGCATCTATATCCATCAACTCTCACAGGTTGGAAAGGAAATAAGATACTTACAACCCCCAAGACACTCTCCTCCCAAAACAGTTTCCTATGAGAAAGGGCTCGCCTACCCTCTCAATTTTCCTTGTGGGCATTCATCTTAATATTTATTTGCCATTTCTTTCATTTACCATCTAGACCTACTTTTTATTTCCTGAACTAGCTGACATTTTAAATACAGAATAAGTAACTGTTCTCCCTCCCTGGGCAAAATTGATGTTCTAATCAACCCTGTAACCCCACAAAGATCTAGCAAAGACATAGCTCTCTCCTTATGTCATCTGTTCTTAGTGGCAACCTACCACACTGAATCTGGACAGAACATTGCCAACTTAAAACAGGTTACCACCATCACAGGAAGAAATTAGAGAATCATAAGATTAGAAGCTTTTTCCTCGCACCCTCAAAAATGCCTCACAGCTCCAGCAATCATAGAGTTCTTTTGCAAAGTCTGAAAATGTGATCTGGAGGAAAGCAGTGATGAGAAGATAAAAATAGACTCCCTGGGAATGTGGCTGACATTAGTAAAGAGCCTTGCAGGCTTGCTGAGGGAATCATAGCCACCTGGCCTCCAAAAGCTTTGCATTCAGTTTCAATACAGGCCCTTGTGAGAGGCAGAAAAGAGAGGACCTGCTAGGGTGCACTGAGGACATCCAAACCCTAAAGTAGAGGAAGCCTAGGATTAGCTAGCTGAACACACAGCATAGACATGGGTTTATGTACATTGGCGTTTTGAGGTTAGATTTGGATTTAGGTGTATTACAAAATTTACTGCCCTGAGTCTGAAGAATACAGCAACCACAGCCGTAACTTAAATTACTGAAGTATAAACTGCGGTTGTCACTTCCTTTACAAATCTGGCTTTTCATGAAAGAGAAAAACTGAGGGAGTGTTATTGCCAAAATAGTGCAACATCCTTATGTCACCCGATTTTGCAATAAAAAAGATAGTTACTTTTATTGAGGTTTTTCTGTGCATAGAGATGTGGTCACAAGACATTTTTGAAGCGTGAGATACTGACCCCAATTTAAAAGGATTTGCTGTTTAAGGAGAAAGACAGTAAAGCTAGACTGCAAGTACCAACCACAAGCTTAAGACAATCTCCCAGTTACAACAGGGCTTGGGGTGATGCAGTATAGGGCATGGTTTTATAATAAAATCACCGTGCTTCCATTACACTGAATGAAATGCAAATTAAGTCTTTCCAGAATTGAAAAACTAAACAAAAATCGATCATCACAAGCGGGCAATGCAGGATTCCCAGAATCCAGCATCTTAGGCACAGTATCCCTGGTTCCCAAGTCACAAACCAAAGCCACTGGATGGGATTTCCAAAGAGAACCTGCTGGCTCTAGGAGGCTCTGAACACACTCTGCATTTTAACAGGAAACCTATTTGGAAGGCTTCACTTCCGAGTACCGTTTTGTTTGTCCTTCCGATCTGACATGCAAAACACGATACAGCCTCCATTCCTTCCACACAACCCAATCCAATGCAACCTATGTCAAGTCCACGCACAATCGTGTGAGTATTCCATCCGCAGACAAACCATGCCCCCTCCACCGCCCAACCAGCCCCAACTCATTCAACGATCTCGGGCATAGCCTCAGATGGACACATCAGAGCTCTTCCCTGCCTCGAACCATACAGAAGGATCCATGGAACCTGTTCTTTTTGGGTGGTGGGGGGACGTTTAAATACCCTCTAAGGTAACTGGCCACAATGCGGGAACAGGCGAGCCTAGCACTGCGGGCGACCCGGACGTAGGCTCTTTCACAAAGCTCAAGGAGGCTGCAGCCAGAGCTTGCAGTCAATAGCCCTCTGCAGACCAGATGCTCGGCTGGATTCCCCCTCCCAGACCTTACCTAACTAATAGCGCTCCAACCCCATATTGAGAGGGCCTGTTGTGCATCTTGCAGAGGTACAAAATGGTGGATGGGAGCTAATTTTCCCCTGCTCTCCCCGTAACTCGGCGCATCCATCACCGCAGGTCCTCTGCTCCAAGCCCCCAACTGACCCCGCGCACCGAGCACCGCCCGCGGTTACCAACCTGATGTCATGTAGCCCCGGGAAGCCTGGGGCGCGAAGGCCGCGGGGAAGCGCTTGTGCAGCCGGTAGTCCTTCTCGCTGCGGGATCTCATGCGGTCCGAGGCCCGGTCCGAGAAATCCGAGCTAGGCCAGGCTCGCCGCAAGGTTGTGCTCCGGGTCTTCTTCATGGTGGGGAAGGGCGACCCTGGTGGCCCGATCGTGGGTCCTCAGCGCCGGGGCGCAGCGCGCTGCTTCATCCGTCTACCGCGGCCACGACCCGGGAGGACTCTGTGCACATTTTCCCCAGCCCCTCGTGGTCGTCTACACCGCCAGCGGCAGGTCCGGCCCTCCCCACGCCCCCCCACACCCCCACGGCGAAGGCTCCGATTTTACACACGTCCCACAATGCATTCCACTTCATTTGCAATCCGCCGGGCTTATAGCTTCCAGATTCCTGGGGGGGGAAGGCACGTTGGGAGGCTCGGCGGCCGGGAGGGGGCGGCCGGGGTGGGGGCGCCGAGGCTTGCAGCGTGGAAGCGACGGGAGCGCAGACAATGGCCCGATTCAGAGCAGGAGTGCTTAGCCGACTGTGCGCCACCGCACAAAAGACCCAAACAAACGAGGAAGCCGAGGCCTCCGGGGGCCCACCCGGGATCGCACGCCCGCACAGCCGGGTGGGGCGGCGGCAGCCACAACCGCTCCAGGAGGCTCAGCGCGAAGCGTGGGGATGACAGTGTCCGAGTCGCGTCCCCCCGGACCTCCCGGCCGCCAGGCCCACAGTCCCCGGCGCAGGCTGGCTCTGCCTCTCCCGCAGTGCCGGGGAGGCCGTCCTCATGCCACAGGCTCGGATGAGACGCGGACGGCGGCTGAGACCGCGCGGGGGCAGCCGGATAGCTGCTCCGACCGCCGCGTCAGGCTTCGTCCTTCCGAGGCTGGCGAGTGGGAGCGCGCGCCGACACGCGTGGGTTCGCCACCGCAGGCATGCTCCTACTCCCGGGCCGCGGCGGCTGCGGAGCCCGGCGATCGGCCCCCACGCGGGGCCACCGCGGCTCGAGGACCAGCGCGCCGCGTGGTGGCAGGGCTGGCAGCTGGACGGCCGCCCAGTGTCATGCCAGTGTCCCTGCGCCGCCCAGGCTCAGCCCGGGTCGCGCCAGCAAAGCTCCCGCGGTGGCCTCGCGGGGCCTGGGCTCGGCGGGTGACACCCGCGATGTTTCCACGTCCTTCCGACGTCCCTCCCCCTCGCTCAGAAGGCGAGCGTCCGTGAGAACGCGCCGATCTGCGGCGCCCGGCCCGGCCCACCTGCGCCCAGCCGGAGCCACGGGGCGCCGCGGACACGCGGGGACGCCGGGCCCACGCGCCGGCGGCCTGCGCCCTCCTGGATCCCGGGTGGATGGCGCTCCCCGGCGGCCCCGCGGGCAGCGGTCTGCCCTGCACAGCTGTTTATGGTCTAAGCACCAATCGCTGCAGGACAGCGGTGCGCGCGGAGGAGGGGGCGCCGGCCGCACGCGAGGTCACGCCGAGTCACAGGCGCGCGGCGCCACGCGCCGCCACTCCCATTTTTTTCCACACCACGCTCACCTCCCCATTTAGGTTGCCAAAAACGCTTTTCGTGCTATCAACAAGCAGAAGTCGAAATCTGATGGCCTTTCAACGTGATGTGTCATTTCGCCTCTGAGCATTTTAAACACATCTATGACAACTGCACGTTCAAAATCATTTTAAAGGTGGTATTCCTTTCTGATGGAGATAAGATGCAGAGCTAGCCATTGGAAGCCTTGATGTGAGGACATGCGCTCAGGAGCCAGCCGTTTAAAGGGTTAAGATTCAGGAAGTCCTGGCACAATCCAGAGGCTTGAGGAACCAGGAAGAAAGGCTACAGGCATTAAGGAATCTAGAAGCCTGGCCTCCATCCCTCAGTACCACCAAGCTCACATACACACACACACACACACACACACACACACGCACGCACACACACACACACAGGCACGGCCAGGAAAGAATAATCTCTCTGGGGAAGTGGAGGGCAAAAAAAAATAGCCACTAGTCACACATGGAACTTTTAACTATATCAATATTTATTACAAACCGTACACCTATTAGCTAATGCTCTGTTTTTTAAGTCAGGATAATTCCCCCAAGGCACCTTTTGCTAAAATGTCTCTCTCCTTTAATAGAGGGATGTTAAGAATGGAAAAACCCGGGCTGGAGAGATGGCTCAGCAGTTAAGAGCACCAACTGCTCTAGCAGAGGACCCAGGTTCGATTCCCAGCACCCACATGGCTGCTAAGAACCGTCTTTAACTCCGGTTCCAGGGGACTCCAACGCCCTCTTCTGACCTCCGCACATTGCACTACACGGGTGCACACACGGGTGCACCAACCTACATGCAGACAGTACACTCATGCACGTAAAAAAAAGAGCCAGGCCTGGTGGCCCAGGCCTTTAATCCTAGCACTTGGGCGGCAGAGACAGGCAGATCTTTGTGAGTTCAAGGCCAGCTTGGTCTACAGAGTGAGTTCCAGCACAGCTGGGGCTTACAGGGAGACCCTGTCTGGAAAAGAAAAAAATAATAATAATAATAAAATAAAATAAAATAAAATGGAAAGACCACCAGCTTAGGTGTTATGGAAGGCTCAGTGTATAAGAGCCATAAAAGCTACTTTTTAAAGTTTTACTGATCTTGAATTACTGACATTAGAAATCTCAAGTCAATAATCACATCCACCTCCCATGAGCCCAAAGCTATTATACAGATGACTGTAACAGTTATGAGTTAGGCTAACAGTGATAGCTGGGACAGCCAATGATCCTTACTCACTAAGCAGGTAATCTTTGTCCAGCACTGTGGTGGTTGCTAGGTAGACACAATACCACACATGGCACCATGCAGCCAGTGGTCTACAGCAGAAGATATCCAGAAAGCCAAATAAACCCACAAATTCTGCTCAGTTCTGTGTAACCTCTATGGGACATGACAGGAACAGTGGCCTATAGCACGAAGAGCTATGAAGATAGTGTTTAGGGCCAACTGAACAGCCTGTGCAAAGGACCTGAGGTAGAAATCTATCTTGGCTTCTGTTGGAAGAAATGCAAGAAAGCCAGTGGGGCTGGAAGCAGACCAGAGCAAGAAAGACGTGGGCTATGAGGTCATGGAGGGATGGATCGCAGATCATGCAGGGACTTGCTCGCCATGTTCAAGTTTTCATGTTCTAGCCCTGTGCACTGTGAGCCACAGAAGGGCTTAAAACAAAGAGCCAGTAACAGTTTTAGGATTTCTATACAGAAGGAGCTTAGAGGGGGGTGTGTAAAGAGAGTTGCTGGCTAGGAATTTTATGGAAAGTAAGTTCGAATCACACTCAACTTGTAAGAAAGTGTTCACTGCTCAGACTGTGAAACAATGGTGGGTTGATCTATATTTGGGAAGGAGAGCTGGGGGAGGGGCAGCCACTTGTGACAGCAGACCTTGCATGCAGAAAAGTGACAGTATCCAGTGGCCGGACACAGACAGAAGTACGGAATCACCTCAGAGGATGCAGTAAGATGGGGATGATGGGGCCAGCTCAGTTATCAGGTAACCATGCAGAGGGCTCACCTGAAGATAACAGACAGAGCAGCTATGGTGAAAGGCAAGCTCGGCATGGCATCTGTGCTACGGAAAGGTTGGTTTGGTCATACGTGACCTCTGAATCACACCCTAGGTCCAAATTTCTTGGCCCACCTAAGACAGCCATGTACATGGGTCATGAACTGTCTACCAAGACAGCCCTTCTTTGGGACCCCAGTATTCAACCTGGAAATTCACAATGAAAGAAGCTAAAGGCCTAGGGAGATAGCTCAGTTGGTGAAGTGCAACAAGCACTTCACGAGGACCCGAGTTCCATCCCTGGGACCCATGTAAGAAGCCAGGCATGACGGCACACTCTTGCAATCTCAGTACTGGAGAAGTGCAGGCGTGGGGGATCCCTGTGGCTGCTCAGCCAGCCAGTCTGGCACATGCTGTGATTTCCAGGCCAATGGAAATCCTGTCTCAAAAAAACAAAGATGGGCAGCACCTGAGGAACAGCACCTTAAGTCCACTTCTGGCCTCCATCCATGTGCACACACTCTGCATCACCCCATACACACACACACACACACACACACACACACACATTCATACATATATATATGTATACACACATATATACAAATATGCACACACATATATACACACACATGCACTTGCACACACAAATGCACACAGGCACATATAGGCACACAAAAAATGACTCAGCCAGTCCATTTTATAATGTTAAAATTCTTTAATTAGGCTTAAGAAGAATTCGCATACTTGGTCTTATGTATCAGATCAGAGACACTAATTAGATCTGTTTTCTGACTCTAATTCAATTCTGCCATTGGTTTTTGACTAAATGGAAAGGTGTAAGAATTTTGATTTTGGAATTCTCATCATTTAAAGCTATTAGATCTGTCTTGGCTGAGTGGCTTTACAAATTCCAGAAGCCTACACTCCAGGCCGGAACTGGACTTCTCATTCTACTCACTGTGGCTCACCGTTCTTATCTGGTGATTAAGTATAGACTACCAAACACTTGGCGCAACTTGAGGTGAAGCTTTTCCCAGTCAAATTTATTAACTGTTTTTTTTAAAACAATTAAACATACCAGCCGGACCTTTAATCCTAGCACTCAGGAGGCAGAGGCAGGCGGATCTTTGTGAATTCAAGGTCAGGCAGGTCTACAGAGCGAGTTCCAGGACAGCTGGGGCTACAGGGAGACCCTGTCTCGAAAAGACCAAACAAAAAAAATTAAATATACCAAATATGTAACAAAAACAGAACAAAAAAATAAGTGAATTGACAAGATAAAAAATTAATATATATGACAAAAGACATTAATGAAGACCACGAATAGCCAAAGTAATCCTATAGAGTAAGAACACAGTTGAGATATAACGATAAAGACAGCTTGGTACTGGCATAAAAATAGACAGGAAGGCCAATTGAACAGAAGACCCAGAAACAAACTAACAAAGCTATGCCTACCCAATTCTTGATAAAGGAGGCAAAAAAAAAAATACGTTGGAGAAAAAGGCTATTCAATAAATAGTGTTGGAAAAACTGGATATCCACCCACAGAAGAATTAAATTAGATACAGAGCTTTCACCTTGTACAAAAATTATTCAAAAAGGATTAAAGGCTTTAATTTAAAACCTGAAACTCTAATACTTCTAGATGAAAACATAGGTACTCCTCCAGACACCAGGGCGGACAAGAACTTTGTGAGTAGAACATCAGTACCACAGGAACACTGGATCAACAGATGAGATGAGACTATGTTAAATTAAAAGGTCTCTACATGAAAACAAATCTATCAGCAGAGCACACCAAGAGCCCACAGAATGGGAAAAAAAAGAAAAAAAAACCTTTACCAACTATACATCACACTGATAACCAGAATATAAAAAGAACTGCAAAAATTAAATACTAGAGAAATAAAAAATGGGGCAACGAATTGAATTGACAGCTTTCAGAAAAATAAATACAAATGGCTCAAATCTACTTAATAAAATGTTCAACATCTCTAATCGTCAGGAAAATGCAAATTAAAACTACTTTGAAAAACTACCTCAACCCAGTCAGAATGGCTACTATCAAGAACTCCAACAAAAGATGCTGGAGAGGATGTAGAGAAGGGGGAAGCCTCATTCGCTCCTTCCTGCTGGGAGTGCTAATTGTACAGCCATATGGAAATCAGTTTGGAGTTTCCTCAGAAGCTATTTTTTTTAATAGTGCTACCAGATGACCCACCGATCTCACTGTGGGCATGTACTCCAAGAACGCCATATCTTCCTATAGTGATATTTGTACCCCAGATTTACTGCCACTCTATTCACCATACCAAGGAAATGGAACTAACCTAGCTGTCCATCAACAGATGAATGGATCATGAAAATAAATTTTATTTATATAAAATAAACTATTAGCTCAAGAAAAATGAAATCACCAAATTCACAGCAAAATTGAGGAACCTATAATTTATAATTTTAAGTGAGGTTACGCAATCTCAGAAAGCAAAAATCTGTAGGTTTCTCCTTGTCCTAGTTACTGTGATATTCTACTACCAATAGAATTGCTGTGATAAAAACACTGGCAAAAAGCATGCTGGGGAAAAAAATAGTTTATTTCATCTGACAGCTCCCAGGCCAGAATCCATCACTGAGGGAACTCAGGGCAGGAGCCTGGAGCAGGAACGGAAGCACAGGCCATGGAGGAGGCTGCTTACTGGCTTGCTCCCTTGGCTTCCTCCCCTGGCCTGTGCTCAGCCTGCTTTCTTACACAACCTAGGATCACCTGCCCAGGGTGGCACCACCCACAGTGGGCTAGGCCCCCCAACATCACTCAAGAATCAAGAAAATGCCCCACAGAAATAGCCACAGGCCAGTCCAATAGAGGAAAGTCCCCAGTTGAGGTTCTCAACCCAGGTGTGTCAGGCTGGTAACTAGAGCTACCCTGCACCTCCCTCATATGTGAATCCTAATCTAAAACGTATACATATGTAAACAAACACAGCATGGGTACACTACAAACATTTAGAATCAAGAATAAGAGAGGGTAATTTGTAAAGAAAAGAAACATGGATTGTCTTTTCTTTTTTCATGGTTGATGGGTGTGTCCAATTTTCTGCGTATTGAAGTTAAACAAACCATTTCTGTATTCAGTGAAAATCCAGTGTTGTTTCTTTGAGGAGTGATTGCGAGAGATGGACGTCCATTTTTAGTCCAATAGCATAGTGGGAACTGGACATGACTGGACACTTACTTGTTGAATGAGATAATAGCATTATTGTTCTTGATAAATATTACTTATTTTTAAAATTAATTTTCTAATAAAACTTTTTTAAAAGACACTATCGACAGAAAAATGCCATCTACAAAATAGGAGAAAATATTTGCAAATCCTAAGTAAGGGGTTGATTTGTAGAATATAAAGAGAACTCTTAAAACTCAAAACAATAAACGCACACCAACCACACTAAATAACCCAATCTGAGAACTTCAAGGGAGACACAAATGATCAATAAAAATAAGCATATGAAAATCCTTGACATCACTAATCATTAAATAAGTACAGATCAAAACTATAACAAGATGCCTCTCAGAACCACTGGAAAGCTGTTATCACAAAACAAGGAGCAAGGCTTGATTGTACACACCTTAAATCCCAGCACTCAGGAGGCAGAGGCAGGTGGGTCTCTGTGAGTTCAAGGCCAGGCTGGTCTACATAGCAAGTTCTAGGCAGCTGGGGCTACAAGGAGACTTTGTCTCAAAAAGACAAAAAAAGGAAGGAAGGAAGGAAGGAAGGAAGGAAGGGAGGGAGGGAGGGAGGGAGGGAGGGAGGGAGGGAGG
>VZQC01014672.1:493680-513929 GCA_009823505.1 Rhizomys pruinosus
GGAGGGAGGGAGGGAGGGAGGGATGGAGGGAAGGGAGGGAGGAAAGGGAGGGAGGGAGGGAGGGTTGTTAGTGGTGTAGAGAAATAATGCCTTTGTGAATAGCTGGCAGGAATGAGCAACTGTAGAGTTGCTATGGAAAATAGCATGGCATTCCTCAAAAAATTAAAAATAGAAATACAATATGATCCAGAAATTCCACTTCTGAATATGCACCCCCCCCAAAACTGAATGTAAGATATCAAAGATATAGTTCCACATCAATGTTCAGAGCAGAATTATTCCTCACAGCTGAAGTATAAGAGTGACCTGTCCATCAACGCATACACAAAATGTAGTGTATCCATATAGTGAAATAGTATTCAGCATCAAAAAGGAAGGAAATGTTTACATACGTTACAACACAGATGAACCTTGACGGCACTATGCTAAATGAAATGTTAGTCATAACAAGACAAACACTTATACGCAGTACTCAAAATGGTCAAAATCACAAGTCCAGTAGTAGAGTAAGGGCTTCAGAGGCCGAGGAGGGGGAATTGGGAAGCTACTGTGTAATGGGCAGAGGGTTTCAGTTTTACAAGATGAAGACAATCATGTAGATGTGGGGTGGTTATGAGAACTCGCTTTCTAAATGTATTCCATTACAGAACCAGTCTCTTTAAAATAATTAACACCAAAATTTTCTGTTATGTGTATCTGGCTCCATTAAAAATAATAATACATTTTTAAATTAAATATACCAAATTCAAAGCTACACTGTGTTTAAGAACTATATTTCTAAATAGGTCCAATTATTGAGTAAAGGGAATTTAGTCTTCATTTGATCACTGGCTCAAGTTTGGAACCCTGACATTATTCCTCTTTCAGTGTTATCACAAATATATTAGCCATGTGCTGCCTCTAAAATTCAAAAGCATCTTTAAAATCTTTGAGTACAGTATCACTTAATAGGCAAATTTTTTTTTTTTTTTGGTCTTTTTTGAGACAGGGTCTTCCTGTAGCTCTGGCTGTCCTGGAACTCACTCTGTAGACCAGGCTGGCCTTGGACTCACAGAGATCCAGGTGCCTCTGCCTCCCAAGTGCTAGAACTCAATTTTAATTCAGGCCTAAATCTTTATTATTATATTTAATTTCTTTTAAAGACCTGAATCAAACTTTTCTTCACATTTGATCAAATTCCACCTAAAAATTTTCAAATGGAGTCATGTCTGACCTCGGCTGGTCCAATCTGGTCCTTTCAACACTTCCAGATGGATAAAGATACCTCTAAGTGTGCCTTGCCTTATAACCTGTGACCTGAAGAGAGAGCAAGCAGTTCCCTTAGAGGCCACACCCACTTTGGGGGTAGAGCTCACCATCAAAGCAAGAAAGAAGTTGTGTGGTTGGAGACAGCTAGGCTAGCCTGGCATGGCTTCCTGGCTTCTGAAACAATGGAAGACACTGCTGTACAAAATTATTCTTTCTTACATGGAAGCTCTCAACTGGTTGGGGGCGGACTGAAGGTTCCACAAAGGAGACACATAATTAGACAAGAATTTAAAAATATGATCTAGGTTGATAGCTGCCGACAGGTGTGCGGGAATGCCAGGACAGTACAATGCTGTAACAAGGAACTGTGGCGATAAACACAGAACCATGTAAACTTATTAAAAGACGCTGAACTTTACACTTAAAACTTTACACTTAAAACGGTGTTTACCATGAAAGTCAGGCTCCAAATTGCTGTTCAAGACAAAGTTACCAAATCATACACTGAAGGGATAACGTAGCAGGATGGTCCAACTGAGGTGCAAGTTTTAACTTAATTCCAGAGAAAGAGGGGGTAGTGAGGGACAGGAAGTACTGCCAAGACACCAAGACAGAGCCTGGGACCTTGACAGTAGATGGGAGGTGAGAGAAGGTAGGCAGAGGACAGAGGGTGAGCCGGCTCTCCGCTGGCCACTCCAGGGCAGAAACTAGGCGTCATGGAATTTCAGAACTTCTCTTTTCCCGACCTGGCAGCGCTGATTACTTAGGCTACTTATTTGGACCATTATCTCCTGATCTTTTTGGCGTCATTATTTTTTTTTTTACTACTTTTTGCAAGTGATGCTGGTTTTCAGTTCCTGGCCTTCCTTTTCCACTCCCAGAGCCTTGACTTGGGCTTCCAGGACATGGCATAGCAGCAGAAGCACAGAGTCTAGTGGCGGGGTAGAGAGGTATGCAAAGGCTGAGGGGAGAGAGAGAGAGCGGTGAGAGGGAGGAGTTAGGGATGAGCTCCAGGTTTCTTGCCAATAAGGGTATGCTACCTGAACAGAGTCCCACTGATCCACCCACCTCTTCCACCACCACCATCACTACCACCATCACCACCACCATCACCATCACCACCATCACCACCACCACCACCACCACCATCACCACCACCACCACCATCACCACCACCACCAAGAAGAAATTACAAGCACATTCCACCATACCTCACTTTTTTCTTTTTAACTTGAGTACTGAGTTTCAAACTCAGATCCTTATACTTGTCACGTCAAGCACATTACCAGCCGAGCCTTCTCCCCAGCCCTATGAATCACCTGCTTCAAATCTATCTCATTCAGAAATACTGTTTTGCACACAAAGCCTACAGCAACCCAGAACCCTCACACGAGAACAGGTTTGCTCTAGACAGACCCATAGTTTGAGACCCAAGTGGATAACATTTTGATAGGACACACTAAAGTTATTCTAGTACAATTACATTTATTTAAAAAAATTAAAGGCACGGTTGAGGCAAATGATTCCAGTCCCAAGAGCAGAAAATGCAGCCGGAGCTCGCTTCCCTAATGGCTTTCCCAGTCCCTCTGGGAAATGAGACAGAACAGTGACAGAAGCCATAATACCCAGTTTATTAAGTGCTGGGTCTTGGACTCTAGAAATTCTAGAGTCCAAGACCCAGCACTTAGCTCTACTCCCAGTCCAAGTTCAAGACCCAGCACTTAGCTCTACTCCCAGTCCAAGATCTGCGTTTAAGACGTCACACTTATTAGCATTTGGGGGCTAAATCCAGGAAGATATTGATTTGTTAAAACCCACTATGATGGATTCCCTTAGACCGTTATGGGGTCTGGAGAGTTAGTTCAGCAGTTAAGAGCATTGCTTGGTCTTCCATAGCACCTGGGTTCAGTTCCTAGCACCCACATACTGGCTAATTGACCTTGCACAACTCCAGTTCTATGAGATCCAATGTCCATTTCTACTTCCATGGGCATTGCATACATGTGATGCACTTACATATATTCAGGAAAAACACTCATACACATAAAAGTTTGGGGGGGTGTTTCTGAGACAGGGTCTCCCTATAATCCCAGCTGGCCTGCAGCTCACTCTGTAGAGCAGGCTGGCCTTGAACTCACAGAGATCTGCCTGCCTCTGCCTCCTGAGAGCTGGGAATAAAGGCGTGCACAACTGGGTGTGGTGGCACATGCCTGTAACCCAATACTAGGGAGGAGGACGCAGGAGATAAGATTTCAAGGCCAGCCTTAGACTGCATGTCTCAAAAAATAATTAACAACTTGGATTCTGTAACCAGCCAAACACAGCTTCCTTATATGAGAAACAAAATGCAGTGTAAGTAGGTATTGATTATGTGAACATCCATTGGCTTGTAGTATCATTATGGACTATTAACTCACACCAATCTCAGCAACTAAAAGTTTAATAGGAAGTGATTTCATACACTTGTCAGCATTCATGTGATCGGGGTTTGAGAACTTCCTGCAAGAAACGCCCAAGGATTCCATGCTGTGCAGCAAACTTCACTGCAGCCTTCCAGGAGTGGCTCAAGGGCCTCTCAACCTGACTTTGAACTGCTGCCAGAAGGGGAAGGCAACACAATTCTGTTGACACCTTCAAAATGTTGCTAAGCAAGGGTTAGCAACATTTCCTTGTAAAATTTTTGCTAAAGCTGTGTTGCTTGTGGGACACTGAGAATGTCTGTAACTGGAATATGCCTGTGAGCATCTGAATGCCAGCATGTCTGCCCTGGGCACCGCCTACCCACTCTGTTTTCTTCCCTTCTTCCTTTGCAACAGGAAGAAAGCAGAAGGATCCATCTCTTCCAGTTCCTGGGATTAAAAGAGATGTTTTCGAAAAGTGCAGAACAGTGGACTGAAAAATCAGTTCATTTTCAGTAAATATTAATTAAATTGTTTTCAGGATAAATCCTATGCCCGATTCAGAACTAAATACAATCCTTCCAACTGCCAAGGCAGGTGTCAGCTTAATACCTTTTGTCATGAATAAGTCAAACTTTTTTTTCCTCTTTTCCTTCTTCTGTCTCTCTCCCCCTCTAAGTATTTGTCAATGTTTACCTTCACAAGCATTTTAACTGTAGGAAATGTAAAATTAGGGCCCCTCAAGTTAGTTCAACAAGTAAAGATGCCTGTTGCCAACATGACAACCTGACAACCTGAGTTCAATTCCCAGAACACACTTGGTGGAAGAGAGCTGAATGGGACAAGTCGTGCTCAAACCTCCAGTCTAGCACCATGGTACACTCATGCCTACACAGATACACATTCATACACATACATGCACAGACAATAAATAAAACGTAAAAAAAAAAGTGAAAATCTAAACTTGATCATTATTTCTGTGATTTCTCAAGCAACATGAAGCCTTTAAACCAGAGATAGTCTACTCTGGGTGCAGGCACACATTGAATGCAGGTTTCAGTTGCCAGGATTTTATGTTTTTCTCTCTTCCTCCTTCCTTCCTTTTTTTTTTTTTCTTTTTTTTAAATTTTTTAAATTTTATTTATTTTTTTATGTGTATGAATGTACTGTCTGCATGTAGGTTTGTGCACCCTTGTCATGCAATGCCGTGGAGGCCAGAAGAGGGCATCGGATTCCCCTGGAATTGGAGTTAAACATGGTTCTTAGCCGCCACGTGGGTGCTGGGGATCGAACCAGGGACCTCTGCAAGAGCAGTCAGTGTTCTTAACCGCTAGGCCATCTCTCCAGCCCCTCCTTCCTTCCTTTCTTCCTTCGCTCTCTCCCTCCCTCCTTCCCTCTCACCCTCCCTCCTTCCCTCTCGCCCTCCCTCCTTCCATCTCTCCCCCCCTCCTTCCCTCTCTCCCCCCTCCTTCCCTCTCTCCCTCCCTTCTTCCCTCTCTCCCTCCCTCCTTCCCTCTCACCCTCTGTGGTGGTTTGGATGAGTGTCCCCCATAGGCTCTAGGTATTCAGACATTTGTCTCCAGTTGGTGGTGCTGTTTTTGGAGATCTTGGAGGGTGTGGCCATGCTAGAGGAAGTGCATTGTTGGGGGCAGGCTTAGTGAGTTTTAACAAGCCTCGTGGTCTACAGTTGCTCTCTCTCTGTTTCCTGTGCTCTTTGCGAGATGTGACCCTCGGCCTGCCGCTCCAGTTCCAGCCACCACGCCTCCTGCCACAATGGACTCTAATTCCCTGGAACCGTCCATCATAAGCTCAAATAAACTCTTCCTTTTATAAGTTCCTTGGTCATGGTGTTTTATCACAGCAACAGAAAAGTGACTAATACACCCTCCCTCCTTCCCTCTCTCCCTCCCTCCTTCCCTCTCTCCCCTCTTGCTCGCTCCTTCTTTCTCCCTCCCTCCTTTCTTCCTTCCCTCTCTTCTGTAGCTGGTGTTTGTTTTTGGCAGTGCTGGGAATTGATCCTAGGGCCTGATGCATGCTAAACAAGTACTGTGCCTCAGAGCTACCTCCCAAACTCATTACCTTGTTGTAATTACCCGTTTACCAGTTGCCTTGTTCTACATAGGAAAGCAAGTTCCTGGCATCAAGTGTCTCTGTGTCCCTGCTCAATGGTATTGAAAGGTGGATGGATCTAGATTGGTATATGACATAAAACAGTCAAAAAAATACCAGGTAACAGTTTACTTGGAAACTTATCTTCTTTTTAAACTTGTGGCTTTTCTGTTGCTTTGCTGGAAAAAAGAAGCAAACAGGAAAGGAAAAAGGAAAGGCTACTTTCACAAAAGGCCTTGCATCAAACTTGGCTAAATTAATGCCTTTATTGTTATTGTTTTATTTGTTGAGGGTACTTGCATTACTTTGCTAGGATGGCTATAACCAAAGCCAAAAACCAGATCACTTAAACAACAGTAATTGTACTTCAAGATCAAGGCGCTGACAATCTTCTAAGGGCTGTGAGAAAGACTGTCCACGCCTTAATCTTGGCTTCTGGTGGCCATGCTCAGTCTCTGGTGTCCCCTTGGCTTGTGACTTATCATCTTGCCTTCACGTGGTGGTATCCTTGTGTGAAAGACTTAAGTTTCTCCTTTTATAAGGACACCAGTTGTAAACTAGTGACCGCTCTACTCGAATGACCTCATCTTAATGAATTACAAGTGCAGTGACAGACCCTCTGTCACACAAGGTCCCTATTCAGAATTCTGAGGTCTAAGACTTTCATATAAGAATTTGTGGGGGCCCAATTCCCATCTAAACAGTGTTGCTGGGGAATCTGAATACATTAGATTCCCAAACCAAAGCTAGATTCATGAAGACAAAGAAAAGACAAAGAAAGAGAGAAAAGAAATTAAAGCCAGGCGTAACAGTACATACCTGGTAAGGCTGAAGCAAGAGGAAGATCCGAAGCTTGAGGCTAGCCTGAGCTACATGGTAAGACCCTGTCTCAACATAAAAATAGAAAATGAGCAGACTGAAAACCTCATTAAGTAGATGACCCAACCCTGCATCAAGTGCTTCTTAGAAAGTTTATAAAAGCAAAACTTCCCTTTTGATAAACCTGTGTTTCCCTCACGCTGGAAGCAGCCAGCTTGGTGTCTGTGCCCGGGAGAAAGGAGCATCTGCTCCCATCCCCTGCACAAAGCGGAGGAGTCAAGGAACAAGTGGTGCGGCAGCTCTCCCCCACGGCACTGGTATGGCCACATGGTTTGAGCTTTAATCAAAAGGATGGTGTGGGAGAAGAGGGGAGAAAATGCAGTGCTCAGGATGTTCAATGCTCATTAACAGGGGCATGTCTGTCTCACTCCTGTGCAGCCGTGTGAGCAAATCAGAATAAGAAGTAACCACGGGGCTGGCAAGGAGCAGGGAAGAGAATACATTCCAACCCCAATTATGCTGTGCAGTCTGAGGGTGGCAGTCAGCCTTCAGTGTCCCCTCCTCCAGGCTGCTTCCAGGCCAGGAAGAAGTAGGACACGGGACTCTCATAGAAGCCAGCATCTAGGTGGCATATCGGGACGACAGTGCATGGAGAATCTGCTGGAAGCCTGCCCAGCTGAAATGTAGGGGACATGGGTTCTTGTGTAGTCAATTTCCCCAACCATCAAGAGGAAGTAAAAGTAGGGCCTCTAGAGGCTCCAATAGGTTAGGTCACGTGAACCGATTTGAAAAGTGCCTGGACAGAGGCAGCTCGCTCAGAGGCTGCGTGTCCCTTGCTCAGAGGCATGTCCATAATCCAAAAAACCTGAAACTCAAAATGCTCCAATTCCAAACCTTTTTGAATTCAGGCACAGCCTCTAGAGGTGTTCCACATTATGAAACACTAATGCATAAAATTATTAAAAGATACTGTATAAATACCCCAGGCTGTGCATATAAGGTATGTATGAGATATAAGTGATTTTTGTATTAGACTTGTGTCTTATTCCCAAGATATCTCATGATTCATAAGCAAATAGTCTAGAAGCCTCCCCCGACCCTATCAAAAAATCTGAAATTCAAAATACTCCCAGATAGCGTTTTGAATAAAGATTCTTAATCTGTATTAGTACTCTTTAGGGGTCAGATGTTATAAGAATTCTTGCTCAGATCCTTAAATATTTATCCTTTGAAAGAAGTCTCATTTCTCTCAGGAGAATACAAGAAAACTAGGGGCTGAGGAGATGGCTTAGCCAGTAAAGCACTTGCCATACAAACATAAAGACCCGCGTCCAATCCCTGGAACCCATATTAAAAAAAAAAAAAAAAAAAAGCCAGACACTCTGGAATGTACTTGGAATCCCAGCTCAGGGGAGGCAGAGGAAGGTGATCTCTACAGCTTACCAAACAGCCAGCCTAACCTAACTGGTGAGTCTCAGATCCCAGGAGAGGTTCTGTGTCAAAACACACACACACACACACACACACACACACACACACAAAACCCAGAGGGCAGTGCTTGAGAAACACCTGGAGTTGATGTCTGGTCTTCACAGGCACATGCACACATGGGTATGTGCACCCCTCTTCACACACACACACACACACACACACACACACACACACCAAAAAACAGAATAAGAAAAAAAAAAGAAGAAAAATAAGAAAAGAGACAACTGGAGGTCTCTAATACCATAATTTTTCTCCCATGGGATAAGGGAATACAGATGGACCTCAGATATCTGGCTGCCATTCTACAGTATTTGTTGTAAAAGCATATGCTTTGAAGTGTGGGTGTGCACACTGGATAAAGCACTTATTAGATGCAAAACCTTGAGCCAAGTCCAAAACCTCCACCAAGCCATCATTCCCTCTAAGGTCAAATGGAGAAAATGGCTCTCCTCTAATGTTGCGTGAAGAATAAATATGAACATGAATGGAAAACCCTCAGCAGGGTGCCCGCTAACAACCAGACCAGTGTTCAATCATTAGTAAGATCCAACCATTACAAAGCAGGGAAGCCAGGTACATGCAGGGCCCCTTGTAGCTCGTATGGTGCCTTCGTGATAATTGGGGAGAAACATGGTTTCCTTTGTAAGAATTCATTAGTTCATCTCTCTAACAATAGTGCCAATGGCTGTGAAAATCGATGATACCTCTAATAGGAACGTCTTCTCAGGATAAATTTTTGCCAGGCAGAGCTGCAAAACTGTATACAGTAGCCTTGAGTTTAACCACCATTGGAAAGGATCCCAACGTAGACAGGGACAGATCCTTCAAGAACTTAATATCATCCTTTTGTGGAAGACAGGGGAAAAAAAGGTTGGGGGAAGGGTTGACATTAATGATGCCTTGTTCTTGGTTCAACTGATAGAATTTGCTGTGCATTGATATGAACTGTCACCCACAGGCTTGTGTGCTGAATTCTTACCATCTCATGGTGCTATTTTGGAAGTTTCTGGAAACTTCAGAAGGTAGAACCTAACTGGAGGGAGGGAATCACTGGGCCAGGTCCTTAGGAGTCTCTGGCCCTCTTTACTTCCTGTCCACAATGAGGAAAAGAGAGCTCACACACACACACACACACACACACACACACACACACACACACCTTCCTGCCGTCTGTCCACCAAGTGCATAGGGGCAAGAAACCAAGGTTTCAACCCTCTGAAACAGTGACCTAAAATAAATCCTTCCACCCTTAAAGTTTCTGTCAGGTTTCCCAAGAGTGAGAAAAGTAACAAAAGTCAGTGTTTAGAGCAATGCTGTCCAGAGGGCAAAGGGTGTTCGACAGCAAGATGGCTAAAAGAAAAGAACTAGCTGCTGCTTCTCTTCTCCTATGAATCACACCCTGCAAACTCGTGCATAACCCCAGCCCAGAATGCTCTTCTGCACGCAGGAAGAGCTGTAGCAATACCAAGAGCTGCCTCAGTCATGCAGCTGAACTTACTCTCAACTTATTCTTACTGCATTAGTGAAAAGTAGTCCCCTAACCCCCGCCCCATAAAAAATGTTCACTTTACAAAGCACATCTTCAGTACAAAATCCTAAAAGACTAGTCTTCCAGGATGCCTACCCTTCTTTTATTTTTTTAATTAACTTTTAATTTTAGGTGTATGAGAGTATTTCCCACATGCGTGTAAGGGCACCTGTGTAATACAATGCCCACAGGGGCCAGAAGGAGTCAGATCCTCTGGAACCGGACTTACGGACATTCGTTAGCTGCCATGTGTGTGCTGAGAATAGAACCAGGGTCCACTGGAAGAGCAGCCTATGCTCTTACCCAGTGAGCCACCTCTCCAGTCCCCACTTCTGTTTTGAATGACTTCCAAGTAAAAATCACATTGACTTTCTTGCTTTCTGGAGTGACAAGTTCTTTAATATACCAACAAGTTAATAATTTAAGAGATAAAAGGGAATAACTACAGTATCTTGGGAAAACAGCATACTAAGATTCATCAGTGGGGTGGCCATAAGAGGGCTCTTCTGGTAAAAGTGGTTGTGGAGCAAGCCTGATGTTGACTTCCACCCCTGAAAGCCACAGTGGAGAGAACTGACTCCTGAAAATTGTCTGTTCTATGTATCTTTAACTGTCACCTTGACACGGCCTACAGTCATCTGAAAGGAAAGCATGGATTAAAGAACTGCCTAGATTGCACTGACCTGTGTGCATGGCTGTGGAGGGCTGTCTTGATTATTAATTGGTGTAAGAGCACCCAGCCCATTCTGCGCTACACAATCCCTAGGCAGGAAGTTCTGAGTTGTATAAGAAAGCTAGCTAAGCCTTTGAGTGAACCAGCGAGTAGCATTTCTCTATGGATTCTGCTGCAAATTCCTGCTTGAGTTCCTGCCCTGACTTCCCTCAATGATAGGCTGTGACCGGAAATGTATAACAAATAAACACCCTCATCCCCACCACCGAGGTGCTTTTGAACTGACTGTTTTATTCCAGCAACAAAATGAAGCTAGAACATTGTCTTCTATACACAAGTTATGGAAGACTCGCATACACAAGTTATGGAAGATTCGTGCACACAAACGTGAACATGTGAACTCACACCATACACATATATGTAATATTATATTTTTTAATTTAAAAACTGCTACTTTTAAAAAGTTATCAATTTAAGTAGACATAATTAAAACACTCCCAAATCAAATGAATGGCTAGAAATTCCTTGGTGATTGTAAAGTCATGACTCATTTTTGTTTAGTTTTACTATTGTGTATGTATATGCATGGTGTGTGTGTGTGTGTGTGTGTGTGTGTGTGTGTGCCACAGCACGTATACAGAGATCATTCATATGGGGTCTGTTCCCTCCTTTCACCTCTATCCAGGGATCAAACTGACATCACAAGGCTTCATGGCGAGCATCTTTACCCACTGACATCACATCTCTCCAGCTCCATCACACTCATTTATCAGTGATACTGAAAGTCCTTTACAGAGCCTCCCTCTTTCCACTGGCCTAATACCTCATTATTTTTAATGGAATTTGTTTATCCTTTGGAAGAGAAAACATATTTAAAAATAAAATGAGTAGCTAATATTTATAGTAGACAAAAAAAGAACAATTACGGGATATTTAACATTATGAAATTACTACTAATTTATTTGAGTTATTAAATTAAGCACCTTATGACTTATTTAAGTATCTTTATTTTTTAGAGATACATAGTAAATATTTGAGGATCAAACAATATATCTGGGATCAATTCAAATTATTGGGGACATAAGAAGTAGATGGGAATACAGATAAAACACACTCAGCTGTAAATTGAAAATTACTGAATCCTGGGTTTGTTGTACTGTTCTCCCTATTTTTGTGTTTATTAGAAATGGAGCCTAATAAAAAGGGGGGAAGTAAAAGCTAGAAAAAAATGGTCTTTTTTGGTCTTTTTGAGACAGGTTCTTCCTGTAGCTGTAGCTCCAGATATCCTAGAACTCACTATGTAGACCAGGCTGGCCTTGAACTCACAGAGATCTGCCTGCCTCTAACGAGTGCTGGGATTAAAGGCGTGTGCCACCATGCCCGGCCATCATACACATTTCTTAATCAAAAACAAACGCATGGTGTTCTTCATTTGTGGATCCTAGAACCAAATCCTTATTTGTAAGGCAAACTGAGTAATTTTTTTTCTTTTTTAGTCAAAAATGGTCTAAATTTTACACATCCAACAATAACAAACAGTTTGTCACAATTCTTCCAGCCAGGATGTAGGAAGCAGTGAAAACTATTACTAAGTCCTTCTCAGACATAGTTTCCAGAAATACTGCAGCAACATTTAGGAAACTGGGGTTCCAGCCCTAGCTTTACCTTGTATTACCACCGTGACCTTAAGCCTGTCCCGAAACCTCTGTAGGATTCATTGTTTCATTTATATAAAATGAGTGAATCAGACCAGAAGTTCTCCAAGGTCTTTTCCAGCTATGAAAATCAATGAAATGTGAAATCCACTTAAAAATAAGCAGCAAAATATGTCAGACAAGCAGTTTACAGTATGACCCAGGCATAGTAAATCCTAACAGCTGCTGAAACTCTACGGTGCATTTGTTCAACTACAAATGCTGAGCATCACACCTGAGAGTGGGAAGAACCACGTTTATCTGACATTGGCCAAGGTCTTGCCTTTGTTCCTCTCAATAAAGCCAGGGGTATACTCCAGAATTCCAGAATTTAGGAGGAATGAAGAAATAACATTTGATTGAATTAGCTTTCCTTGAACTCTTGCAATATCCCAAGATCAACAGACTCACTGGGAAATGAGAAACAGTTTTACATCTGGGAAGTACTCTGTTTCCTCTTTGATAATTGCTTTTTAAAGTAGGAATCCAACACTTAGGAACCTATTAAAAATCAGTATGCATTTTGAGTCAAGGGTCAGTTCACAGAATATATACCGAGAAACGGGCAAAAGATCTAAGTGGGAGGGCTGGAGAGATGGCCTAGTGGTTAAGAGCGCCGACCGCTCTTACAGAGGACCCGGGTTCGATCCCCAGCACCCATATGGCGGCTGAGAACCGTCTAAAACTCCAATTCCAGGAGAACTCCAGCTCCAGGGGAATCCGACACCCTCTTCTGACCTCCGCGGCATTGCACAGCACGGGTGCACAGATCTACATGCAGACAGTACACTCATACACACACAGAAATAAATAAAATTAAAAAAAAATCTCAAAAGAAAAATAAGATCTAAGTGGGATCAAGGGAATGGCAATTCATCTCACAGATTCAGTTTCCCAAGTTCCATTTAGAGAGCCCTCATAAAACTGAGAGGAGAAAAAAAAAAAGCTGGACAATGCCTCAGGACAAACATTTCCACTGAGAGTTTTTCAAAATGGTGTACCAGGTCTAGTGCACTAGACCTGGCACACTACCAACTGCCACGAATACTTCTCACATGGCCCTCAGAATGACGCACGTTCAAGAGTGGTGCTTTAGATGGGACACTTGATACCTGTAATTAATTCAGTTCGAGGTCAAGTTCAAGTTCAAATCAAAGTAAGCTACTTTTTCACATTGTGGCTTCAGTGAAGTTCCACTCCTAGAATGAAGAACACCCAAGGGTGCCTCGCTCTGCAATAATCTCTTCACTTTCTCTCAGTGTTCTGATGCTACCCAGAAGATGGCTCATTTGCCTAGAAAAGGATTAAGTCAGATGAAAATCAAATCACACTGTGAAAGAGGCTTGAGCGAGCATGCGAAAGAACAGCATAACAAGCACTGAATGGCATTCCAACAATTTCAGTCTTTGAACCAGGTTCATGTTCTATGTACTATGTTTCCTGGGTAATAATACATAGTGAATTCCAGTTAAAAATAAAAATCAGGGGCTAGAGAGATAGCTCAGCAGCTAAGAGCATTGGCTGTTCTTGCAGAGAACCTGGGTTCAGTTCCCAGGAGGTACACAGTGGCTAACAAAGGTCAGTAACTCCAATTCCAAAGAATCTGTTGCCATCTTCTGGCCTCCACAGGCACTGTATGCATATAGAGCACTTAACCTATATGCATGCACAACACTCATACGCATAAAATAAAAACAGAGTGTGCAGAGCTTAGATCAGGGACTTCCCAGGACAACCTGAAGCACAGATAAGAGCCAGGTGCTTGAGCGTGCTTGAGCCAGGAAGATTGTTGGAAAGATCTATCTCTGGGTTGCTGGATGATTCTTTGGTTGATTTGTTGGATAGCTAAATCACTGGCTAGTGTGGCTGTCTGGGTGGAGTTGCCCTGCTAGCTGGTATTAAAGGTGGGCCTGTTAAATCATTGGCTGGAGTGGCCGTCAGGGTGGAGTTGCCCTGCTAGCTGGTATTAAAAGTGGGCCTGTTGCCACTGTGAGACTTGAGTATGCAGAGCTTAGATCAGGGACTTCCCAGGACCACCTGAAGCACAGAGTACACCCCCACCCCCATCCCTGACCAACTGGAATTGCTGAGGGAGTGTCCAAGTGGATTTTTTGGAGAACCTTCAGAACAGAAAGGGAAGAGTGAGTTAGACCTCCAATATATAAACAAAATTGAAAGCCTGAAACCTAGACAAGTCAACACTCCATAAACAAAGAGAAAAAAAAAAAGGCATCTGAAGGAGGCAAGCAAAGCAAACCTTCAAAATAGTGAAGAGGCATTTGGGATTCACATCAGAATACAGGCAAAAAGGGAAACCCACATGCCAGGGACACAACGAAGGGACAACATGGGAAAAGTTCAGGATAAGCTCTACCAACCCTGTGGGAGATTCCTACAGTGGGATCCCCCTGGGGATNTAGGTGTAGGAAAAGATTCTAAATCAGACAGCAAGCTGCACAAGAATTAAGGTCGACCAATTGACAAATGGACCTCATCTAAATCAAAAACTTTTGTACATCAAAAAGAACAAATCAGGAAGTGAAGGAGAAAACCCACAGAGTGGGAGGAAAACTTCACGCAGCAGATAATCTGACAAAAGCATTGAATTTCCAGAAGTATATAAACTACTCAAAAACAAGGGAGAAAAAAAGAAAACAAACGACCCGCTCAAAAGATGGAGCAAAAAACTGAAAAGAGACTTCAAAGCGAGAATTAGAAAAAGGAAAATTGGGGGGATTCCCTCTTGGGGAGACACCAAAAAAAAAACCAAAACCACCAAAATAAATAAATAAAAAAAAAAAAAAAAAAAAAAAAAGGAAATGCAAATAAAAACCACTTAAGAATATCATCTACTCCAGTAAGACTGGCTAGGATCAAGAAAACAAATGATACCCAAATGGCTGGAGAGGTTGTGGGGAAAGGGAACACATCATCCACTGCTGTGGGAAGTAACATGTACAGCCACTATGAAAAGCAGGTGTGAGGGAGACCGTTGGAAAATTGGAATAACTTGCCACCTGACCCAGCATACCACTCCTGGGTCATGTACCCCAAGACTACCCACACAGAGATACATGCACGGCCTGTTTATTGCAGCTGTCTTCACAAAATAGCAAAGAGTGGACCAACCCAAGTGCCCCTCAACTGAAGATGATAGAGAAAATGTGGTACATCTACACAATGGAGTTCTATGCAGCAGTAAAGAAGAGACTTCATGAGGCTTTGCAGGAAATGTGGAAAGAAGGGAATATCATGCTGAGTGAAGTAACACAGTTCCAGAAAAACAAAAGAACGAATCGGTATCCCTCATCTGTGGATGCTAGTGCCAATTACCGTTAGTAAGTATTTCCTGTGTCAGCCCCTGAACGTTTTGTAAAGATTTGGAAGTAATGCATATTGGAAACAACAACAAAAGAAAATACTGCATCAAAGAACTGACTGAAATGGTGAACTTCTGCTCAAAAACAGTCAACTCCCCACATCAAATTTGAGAAAGACTAGAGAAAAGTGAAAACACATGTTATGGCAGAAAGCACTGAGCTGCTGAGTGGGGTGGGGGAATGGAGCGTGGGAACAACGCGGTCTTAGATATGGACTAAATATAAATAAATTACAATACAATAATAAAAAATAATTAAGGAATGACAATTAAAGCAAAACTTTAAGATGATATCTTACTCCAGTAAGACTGCTAGGATCAAGAAAACAAATGATACCAAAATGCTGGAGAGGTTGGTCGGGGGGGGACACTCATACACTGCTGGTGGGCATGTAAACATGCACAAGGCCACTATGGAAGCAATGTGGGAGAACCCTTGGAAAACTCAAACGACTTGCCACCTGACCCAGCCATAACCACTCCTGGGCATGTACCGCCAACCAAGACTCATCTTACAGCAAAGATACATGCATAGCATGTTTATTGCAGCTGTCTTCAAAATAGCAAAGAAAAGGTGGAACCACCCAAGTGCCCTCAACTGAAAGTGGATAGAGAAATCGTGGTACATCTACACAATGAGTTTATGCAGCAGTAAAGAAGATGACATCATGAGCTTTGGTGGTAAATGGATGATGGAACTAGAAGATATCATGCTGGAGTGAAGTAACACAGTTCCAGAAAAACAAACGACGAACGGTATCCCTCATCTGTGGATGCTAGTGCCCATTACCACTAGCTCTAAAAGTAATTTCCTGTGGCACAGCCCCTTGAGCTTTTGTCCAAGTAGTTGGGAGTGATGCATATTGGAAACAACAACAACAGAAAGACTGTGACTGAAATGGTGAACTTCTGCTCAAAACAGTCAACTTCCACATCAAGAATTTTGAGAAAGACTGAGAAAAAGATGAAAAACATGTTTGGCAGAATGCATGAGCTCTGGTGGGGTGGGGGGTGGGGTAGGGTGGGAGACACGGGTCTAGATTTGACTAGTAACATAATATTGTACAAATATATATAATAAAAAATAAAAACAAATAAAATTTAAATATAATAAAATAAAAATGTTTAACAACCACTGAAGAAATTAAAACATACTATAGAGACATCCTTTCAATTCAAGTCCCAAACCTCTGTTCTCTCCATGCCTGAACCTAACATTTTCTTGCCCACTTAATGTTGAGATGGTATTTCTTTCTTGATAACCTCTGAGCTTATGGGTAACTTCAGCCTTAGCCTTGTTTGTTGTCAGTAGAGCTGACTCCCTCATTCACTTGAGTATCTGTACCAAGAACAAACCAGCCAAGGAGACAATAGTTAACAGCTTTACACAATGAGTGCTTGCCTAGCATGCACGAAGCCCTGGAGTAGATACCAGCACTACGTGGTATTGTACACCTGTAATCTTAGCACCACGGAAGTAGAAGCAGGGGCACCAGGAATTCAAGGTCAGCCTCAGCTACACCGCAACTTAAAGGCCAGCCTTGGCTACCTGAAACCCTACCTTTAAAAATTATTCAAGCAATAACATGCGCAGCTTGAAAAATAAAATAAAACCATGCTTTAAAGCTCTATATACAGGGGAGGGGGACATCACTAAATCCTGTTTAAAAATAAGTTACCAAGCAATCAAAACTATTACCCTTAATTTTTTTTATCTGTCCAAGGTGAGATGCTAAAATTTCATGTTGGTTGTTTACTTTTTTTTTATTTTTTGTCTTTTGAGACAGGGTCTCCCTGTAGCCCCAGCTATCCTGGAACTCACTCTGTAGACCAGGCTGGCCTTAAACTCACAAACATCCGCCTGCCTCTGCCTCCTGAGTGCTAGGATTGAAAGCATGCACCACCAAGCCCAGCCCGGTTGTTCGCTTTTAAATTTTATTTATTTATTTATTTTTATCTCATGTGTATGAATGTTTCGCCTGCAACATTGTAAGTATACACATGCATGCAACAGTACAGGGGCCAGAAGAAGACATCAGAACCCCTGGAACTGGAGTTACAAGACCATTCCTAAGTGCCATGTGGTTGCTGGGAACTGACCGTGCGTCCTCTAGAAGAATAGCCAGTGTTCTTAACTGCTGAGGCATCTCTCCAGTTCTTAGTTGTTCAAATTTTCAAAAAGAAGAAAATAACAGAAATAGTATCAAATCTTTCTGCCATATGTTTCACCATCTTTTCCGAATCCTTCCGTCTCTCTCATCTTATCAGACATAAGCTCCACATTAATTCTAGCCTACAAATTCCAGTTGCATTGCCTCCATTTACCCGCTTCTAAACGGACTTTTCCCTGAACGTATTAGATGTACATGAAAAGGTTATCACTCTCCGATCTGCATATGGCGTTCTCTTTCTAAACCTCTTAAAAAAAAACTTCTCACAGCATCTTTCAATGGCTTTGTAAAATGGGCACACTGTTTTTAATTCTGCAGTCCAAGAACTTGGCTCATTGTTTGGTTTGTGCTCAGATATATTACATTAGAACCAAATCATCTGATAGGGGAAAAGACACTAGTGTTGCATAGATGAAGAAACTGAGGCACAGAATGAGTTTCCGCAGGCAACAGAGCTAGGAAGAAGCAGTATGAAGTGGTCCAGGCCCTGAGTCAGTGCTGCGTTTGCTGCCTGATTCCATCCCTTTCCCAGGGTCCTCAACTCCGTGCTTCTCCCTTATTCTTAACTGTTTTTCATTCCTGTTCCCTCAATCGCCCGCATGACTCCCAACTCACAAACGTCCTATGAAGCCAATGTTTCCTACTCTAGATGTGCATCCTTCAACTAATTCACAGCCTATCAATTACATCACTGTAGAGTGCCAAAGCTCGGGATTTCTTCTAGAAGACAGTGGAGATGACTGCTGAGAAATGAGGAAAGCTGCCACACAAATGTGAGGGATCCAACATTGCCAGCGACACATGACACAGCTCAGGTGTATCTCACTTTAACTTGCATAACTGATCTTGATGGATATTAGAAGAAAAATTACAGTTAGTCCTCTCTACTCACAGGTTCCATCCCTGTGAGTTCAACCTAGGGAAAATTGAAAATACTCATGCAAAAAAATATGTCCATACTGAATATATAGAAACCTTTTTCTTGGGGATGGAGAGAGGGCCTAGCGGTTAAGAGCGCCAACTGCTCTTGCAGAGGACCCGGGTTCGATCCCCAGCACCCACATGGCGGCCGAGAACCGTCTGAAACTCCAATTCCAGGAGAACTCCAGTTCCAGGGGAATCTGAGACCCTCTTCTGACCTCCGCGGCATTGCACGACACGGGTGCACAGACTTGCATGCAGGCAGTACATTCATACACATACAGAAATAAATAAAAAATTAAAAATTAAAAAAAAGAAACCTTTTTCTTGTTACCATTTCTAAAACATCTGCATATATATATGCAGATGTTTTAGAAATGGTAACAAGAAAAAGGTTTCTTTTTTTTAATTTTTAATTTTTTATTTATTTCTGTATGTGTATGAATGTACTGCCTGCATGCAAGTCTGTGCACCCATGTCGTGCAATGCCGCGGAGGTCAGAAGAGGGTCTCAGATTCCCCTGGAACTGGAGTTCTCCTGGAATTAGAGTTTCAGACGGTTCTCGGCCGCCATGTGGGTGCTGGGGATCGAACCCGGGTCCTCTGCAAGAGCGGTCGGCGCTCTTAACCGCTAGGCCATCTCTCCATCCCCAAGAAAAAGGTTTCTATATATTCAGTATGGACATATTTTTTTTCATGAGTATTTTCAATTTTCCCTAGGTTGAACTCACAGGGATGGAACCTGTGAGTAGAGAGGACTAACTGTAATTTTTCTTCTAATATCCATCAAGATCAGTTATGCAAGTTAAAGTGAGATACACCTGAGCTGTGTCATGTGTCGCTGGCAATGTTGGATCCCTCACATTTGTGTGGCAGCTTTCCTCATTTCTCAGCAGTCATCTCCACTGTCTTCTAGAAGAAATCCCGAGCTTTGGCACTCTACAGTGATGTAATTGATAGGCTGTGAATTAGTTGAAGGATGCACATCTAGAGTAGGAAACATTGGCTTCATAGGACGTTTGTGAGTTGGGAGTCATGCGGGCGATTGAGGGAACAGGAATGAAAAACAGTTAAGAATAAGGGAGAAGCACGGAGTTGAGGACCCTGGGAAAGGGATGGAATCAGGCAGCAAACGCAGCACTGACTCAGGGCCTGGACCACTTCATACTGCTTCTTCCTAGCTCTGTTGCCTGCGGAAACTCATTCTGTGCCTCAGTTTCTTCATCTATGCAACACTAGTGTCTTTTCCCCTATCAGATGATTTGGTTCTAATGTAATATATCTGAGCACAAACCAAACAATGAGCCAAGTTCTTGGACTGCAGAATTAAAAACAGTGTGCCCATTTTACAAAGCCATTGAAAGATGCTGTGAGAAGTTTTTTTTTAAGAGGTTTAGAAAGAGAACGCCATATGCAGATCGGAGAGTGATAACCTTTTCATGTACATCTAATACGTTCAGGGAAAAGTCCGTTTAGAAGCGGGTAAATGGAGGCAATGCAACTGGAATTTGTAGGCTAGAATTAATGTGGAGCTTATGTCTGATAAGATGAGAGAGACGGAAGGATTCGGAAAAGATGGTGAAACGTATGGCAGAAAGATTTGATACTATTTCTGTTATTTTCTTCTTTTTGAAAATTTGAACAACTAAGAACTGGAGAGATGCCTCAGCAGTTAAGAACACTGGCTATTCTTCTAGAGGACGCACGGTCAGTTCCCAGCAACCACATGGCACTTAGGAATGGTCTTGTAACTCCAGTTCCAGGGGTTCTGATGTCTTCTTCTGGCCCCTGTACTGTTGCATGCATGTGTATACTTAC
>VZQC01014672.1:514162-574449 GCA_009823505.1 Rhizomys pruinosus
TATACTAAACCCCAAAGTTTGGTAGATCCAATCATTGAGAGGTGATTGGATCATGAGGGCTCTGATATAATCAATGGAATAATCTACTGATGAATTCGCAATTCAATGATGCTTTTGGGAGGTGATGAAAACTTTCAGGGAAGGGGCTTGCTTGGAGGCTATAACTTGTCCTGGACCCTTCTGTGTCTCTCTGCTTCTGGAGACCACAAGGTACACAGCTCTGCTCCACCACAGCGTTCTACATCATCATCCAGAAACAGATAGAACTGCCTGAAACCACTAAAATCATGAGCAAAAAAAAAACCCTTTCCTCCTCTAAGTTGTGCTTCTCAGGTATATTTCCTTTTTAATTTATTTATTATATATTCTTTGATAATGTCATGTATGAATGCAATGTATTTCTTTTCTTTTTTTTAGATCAGGTTGGCCTTGAACTCACAGAGATCCACCTGCCCAGCTTAAAGATGGTTCTTACCCACCATGTGAGTGCTGGGAATTGAACCCAGGTCCTCTGCAAGAGCAGTCAGTGCTCTTAACTGCTGAGCCATTTCTCCAGCCCCCTCAGGTATATTTCTAACAGCAATAAAAAGCTAACACAATAACGTACTAGGTGCACTGTACTAGGTAATGTAAGTATGTACAGTTGATTTAAAGTATAACCAGAGGGGCTGGAGAGATGGCCTAGCTTGTTAAGATCGCCGACTGCTCTTGCAGAGGACCCAGGTTCAATTCCCAGCACCCACATGACGGCTAAGAACAGTCTTTAACTCCAGTTCCAGGGGAATCCAACACCCTCTTCTGACCTCCACGGCATTGCATGACATGGGTGCACCAACCTACATGCAGACAGTACATTCATACACATAAAAATAAATAGATAAATAAATAAATAAATAAATAAATAAATAGGGGTGAATCATGAGACTACAGCAATATAGACTGGACTCCTAATTGATCAACATGCCTGTGCCTACAAGCATCACCAACTGGACTACGGGAACCTTGGGTTGTTCAAAATTTGGACAAAGATACTTGCAAAAGGCACCAATTACCTAATTGTACGGCAAACTGAGTAACATCAATGTTATCTGAAAATGACTGTGTTATTATATTGTAGAATCCCTTAACAATAAACAAATAAAAGAGATAATAAATAAATAAATAAATAAATAAATAAATAAATAAAAAGTGTAATCAGAGAATGTGCATAGGTTACCTGTGAATCATATCCCATTTGATGACTTAAGTGGGCACCCTCGGACTGTGATACCCAACGGGTTCCTGGAACTCCTCCCTGCAGATGTTATAAGATGACTATCCTATGTAGATAGCACTAGTCAGCCACATTCCAAACTCATGAAAGATGTAATCATACTTGAGAACCCTCCTATTGAGGGAGTTCTGTGGTTTCTTCCGATGATGCTGGCCATGGAGGCTTCTGCATTGTTTTTGTTCTGAATGTTGATTCATCCACATGTGATGTGTCAGCAAAGAGTGGGAAGGTATGTGAGTGGCATGTGCAGGGTCCTGGGGAGATGAGAAGGATGAGTGGTGAGAAAGACTGGAAGATGATCCCAGGAAGGTCCCTTGGCAAAGCATGGCGGGCCTGAGGCTGCTTGAGATCATTACAGTTAATTTAGACCAAACCCTTTATTTTAACCAAACGTTAAAATAATGGCACATTTAACATAATTTGGGAGTGTTTTATGGCCCTTTATCTTTTATGGAAACAGGCTCAGAGCACAGGAAGCTGATCTGTAGCTGCCAAGTCCTCTCACCAGTGAAGCTACCTTTTTTTTTAAATGACAGACTCCACTGTGCAGATTCCATCTTTTAAAAAATCCATCAATGAGTAATGGACAGATCCAAAGAGCAGAGCTTCCATTGTCATTCTTTGGGGGAAAGAAAAACAAAACAAGACAAAATAGCTTATCCCTTGGAGACTGTCCTTTGTGTCTCTAATCTCAATACAAAGGTTAGGATTAAAATCGCTGGCACCAAAATAGCCCAGGGTTTCTGCTTTGAAGTCTAATGATGACAATGGCTTAAAAATCTTCGCTGACTTTTGAGAAAGGAAAGTCCTTCAGAATCCTTTGAAATGTTAAATACTAAATTGAAGAGGTCCTCATAGAAGAATTTTCCCCCTAAAAGGTACACCATGAGCCTGCTTTTTAAATTCTCAGTCATTCACTTTTCTTTCAACACCAAGGCGAGCCTGTATGTTCTCAATCTGCTCTTGCTTGCAAGTCTCATTTAAAATCAAAATCAGGAACCAACTTCCAGGATTAAGTGTAGGAAATGACTGTTAAAACTGAATAATTGGGCTGGAGAGATGGCTCAGAGGTTAAGAGGACTGACTGCTCCTGCAGAGGACCCGGGTTCAATTCCTAGCTTCCACTGGTGACTAACAACCCTCTGTAACTCCAGTTCCAGGGGAATCTGTCTTCTTCTGACGTCCCCAGGCATCGCTTGACACAGGCACACTTTGACATGGGTACACTTACACAGAAGCAGGCAATACACTCATACACATATAAAATAATAAAATATGTCTTGAAAACCAGAATAATTGATTCTCATGAAGTGACAAATATTTCTTATTTGTAACTGCTCTTATTTTTTATTGGTCAAACTCAATATTGAAGATCAAAGAGATAACTAAACAGAGACCAACCAAAAAACAAATCAAAATGATAAATTACCCCTGAAGTGGCAGTACAGGCTCTGCGCTTCAGGCTCTTCACATTCTTGGTACAAGTTGTTTTATTTTTCACTTTTCTTTGAGAGGACTGGGAGTTTGAACCCAGGGCCTTGCTCATGAGAGGCAAGTGCTCTACCACTGAGCCATATTCCCAGCCCTTATTCTTGGGAATTCTACACCTTTTCCAGGCATGCTCACTAAATCTAAAAATGTCCCCAGCCAAGCCAGGCCCTGGAAGGTTGGAAAACAAAGCTTACACTGCACAGCTCTTCCTGGTTTACCTCTCTTGAGAGCATATAAAAGACTTCCCCTTGTAGCAATTAGCTGTAGATGCTTATTTAAGTTTTTCATAAAACAGTTTCATCATCTAAAATATTCACATAATTCTTACCTCAGAAGATAGCTGTCAGGACTTTAGATAAATTACATGAAAGGATGACATGAGGTACAAGCTTTAACATTGCCTTTAAAATTTTTTTTTAATTTATTTTGGTGTATGAATGTTTGCCTGCATGTGTGCAGGTACACATGTGTGCAAAGTCCACTGAGCCCATAAAAAGATGGCAGATCCCATGGATCCGGAGTTACGGACAGTTGTTAGCTGCCTCTGGGTGCTGGGAACCAAACCTGGACCCTTTGCAAGAGTATCCCTTGCTCTTACTCACTTAAGCAATCTCTCCAGTCTCACTTTAACATTCTTTTTTAAAACTATTTTTCTGCATGTATGAGTGTATTGCCTGCATGTATCTGCAGATTTCAGAAGAGGGTATCAGATTCTTGGAACAGGAGTTACAGATGGTTGTTAGCCACCATGTTGGTGCTGGGAACCAAACTTGGATCCTCTGCAAGAGCAGCAATCACTAAGTCATCTCTCCAGCCCCCTCACTTTAACATTTTTTTTGTCTTTTTCGAGACAGGGTCTCCCTGTACTCCAAGCTGTCCTGGAACTCACTCTGTAGACCAGGCTGGCCTTGAACTCACAAAGATCCGCCTGCCTCTGCCTCCCAAGTGCTAGGATTTAAAGGCGTGTGCCACCACGCCCGGCAAAACTTTAGCATTCTTAATAATGCTAACAACTTTGTATCCTCAACAAGAAGCTCAAAGCTGCCACAACCTGCTAGGCACAGAATGCAAAACAGCATCACAATCAAAGTCACAGACCTGATTTTTTTCTCCCTTCATCAAAATTAATCTTCATGTATATTGACCCATTCATTCCCTTTTGGTTAGTGAATTAACCTGAACTGGATGTGCACCAACATGCAGGAGCGATCGCGTTCTCCCCATCATGAAACGTTTCAGTGGAATCTTCCTTGGAATGTGTGAGACCCTTGCTAGGATTCAGAGCCAGGTCTGGGCTGGAGCTTAGGTCCTTCACTTCTCTCAGGCTTACAGGAAATGCTGATATGCTAGTCCTCGGACCACGTGGGGAGGAGGAGGAGACTATAGTTCAGGAATGTACAAGAACCAGAGATTCACAGACATGTAAGGTAAAAGATGGGCTGGAGAGATGGCTGGGCAAGCATGAGGACCCAAGTTCAGATCCCCAGCACCCATGCAAGGCCAGGCGCAGCAATGCATGCTTACAGTCGCAGCACTTCTACAGCGAAGGATGAGGCAGATACAACAACATGAAAGGAGACAGAGAGAGAGAGAGAGAGAGAGAGAGAGAGAGAGAGAGAGAACAGAGAGAGAATAGAGACCGAGAGAGACAGAGACAGAGAGACAAAGAGAGAGAGAGAACAGAGAGAGAACAGAGAGAGACAGAGAGAAACAGAGACAGAGACAGAGACAGAGAGACAAAGAGAGAGAACAAAGAGAGACTGAGAGAGAGACAGAGAGAGACAGAGAGACAGAGCGAGACAGAGACAGAGACAAAGAGAGAGAGACAGAGAGAGACAGAGAGACAGAGAGAGATTTAAGAGGAACAATGCTTTGGGCCAATGATGGGCAGGGCCACACCTTAACCAGGACTGCTTAGTTATGAATACTTCTTGCCCTCTACTTAAATTGAACCTCATGTCAGAACCTCAAAGATGAACTGAGGTGTCACTGCATTGCTTTATTTCTTCCCCTTCCTAGTGACCACATTAAACGAATCGCCTATCTCTCCCTCTCCTCACAACGTCTCTGTTCAATTGCCCTATGAGGGACAGAGAGGTGGATGAGCCTTTATAGGGCTGTTGGAGTTCAGGCTTTGACCCTAATATATACAGTAAGAATTTCACCATAAAAGAAAACAACTCCTTCCCAGCTAAGTCATGAACACAAAAATGGTGTGACTCAGCAGAGTCAATATAATTAACCACCATTCCAGAACTGCTGCCCATACCCAGCCCCTTCCCAGAGTGGAACATGAGCCAGTCAGGATTGCCTACGTTTGCATGGTGGGAATGGTGTGGTTGGAACCCAAACTGAAAGGAGGAGCCCCGAACTGCCTCACAGTTCAGAGCAGGCAGTTCTTTCCTCATGGACTCCCTTCCCCCCTCGCAGTTCAGGGCAGGCAGTTCTTTCATCACGGACTCCCTTCCCCGTCACATTGTACACAATCAACTCATCTGTTTCTACTCTGACCTGTCTTAGGTAAATTCTTTCATTACCCACTAACCCCCTTCCCGGGACTTTCATGTGTGTGAAGGTAGAACCAACAACGGCCATGCAGCAGACAGGAAGGGAGGCTCTGGGTCCCCACTGCACATGTAAATGACAGCTCAGCAGATAGCCGGAAGGAGTGGCGTTTGCACAGGTGGGGCCTTTTAGCATCTTTCAAGTCACAAGGGGTTGGCAATGACTCCTCAGTTCAATATGACTAACTGCTTTCATTTTTTAAAGTCTCTTCTCTAGTTGAGCTCTATTTCTAGTCATTAACACTATAAACAAGAAATACCAAGAAGTCTATTAGTCATCCTTTCTGGTCAGAGCCAACCAGGACACTGGGCCAATGCTGGCATTTTCCCCAAAGAAAACTAGGCCAGACTTCCCCAGACTTGCTACGCACTCTCAGAAAGACCATCGCATCACGCACAACTCCCAGGCCTGCTGGGAGGCTTCCAAGAGCTCGGGGCCTTGCCAAGATGAGGGAAGTACATCAGCCTTCTGGGGAGTCTCCCCACAACTCCAAATGACAGACAACAGTCTCTGTCAAAGAACATGTGTGTCAGAGACAGAACTCAGGAGTCCAGAAGACAGAGAACTTGGGTCAACAAGAAATCTGGACCTTTGGGAGCAACTCCTGGGGTTCAGTGTGAATATCAGCAAGATGCTTTTAGCTGATGTGTGTCTTCTGACGCGACAGGATCTAAAGTGTTCATGAAAGACAAAAAGAAGCAGAGACCAGGCTAGGAAAGATGGCCCAGTTGGAGAAGTGCTTGTCATTCAAGCTTGAGGAGCAGAGTTTGGTCCCCAGGACCCATGTAAAATAAATCAGGTGTGATGGCACAGACTAGTAATCCCAGAAGTAGGAGACATACATGAAGGTTCCTGGAACTTGCCAACCATCCAGCCTCTCCTAATTAATGAGCTCCAGGCCAAGTGAGAGATCTTGTCTCAAAAACAAGGTAGATGACACCAGGCATGGTGGTGCACAACTTTAATCCCAGCACTGGGGAGGCAGAGGCAGGTTGATCTCTGGGAGTTCAAGGCCATCCTGGTCTACCTAGCAAGTTCCAGGCCAGCTGGGGCTACAGGGAGACCCAGTCTCAAAAAGACAAGGTAGATATGAATACTACCTCAGGAACCTGATGTTGACCTCTGTCTTCAAGTACCTGCTGTTAAGGGAACACACACACACACACACACACACACACACACACACGCTACAAAACTCCATCCCTCTTAAGATCTAGGTTTTTTTTTTAATTTATTCTTGTATGTGTATGAATGTACTGTCTGCATGTAGGTCTGTGCACCCATGTTGTGCAATGCCGAGGAGGTCGGAAGAGGGTGTCGGATTCCCCTGGAACTGGAGTTAAAGATGGTTCTCAGGTGCTATGTGGGTGCTGGGGATCGAATCCGGGTCCTCTGCAAGAGCAGTTGGTGCTCTTAACTGTTAGGCCATCTCTCCAGCCCAAGATCCAGGTTTTGAAGTTTATCCCCCCTCGCTCCTTTTTTGAAGAAGCACATATTGGCAATGTATTTCTCAGAGGCCTTTCCAAAGAAGACACAAACCACTGCAGTGTGGAAGGGGGATTGGGCAGAGGGTGGCAGTGATGGGCAGGTGGCTTCACACAGGTGACAAAAGTAACAGAGAGCCCTCTAGATAACAGAACCTCCATGATCTTCTCTCCAAAGTTAAGGGACCCCTTTCTTTCGCAATTGACTGTCCACTTACCATTTCATTACTTCATAGGGGCCACAAGAAAAGTGTCTCAGATGTGCACCTTATGTTTGGAAGGGGGTGGGCTCCTGTGCATCCCAAGAAGAAAGGTAAGAAGAGTAGATTTTGAGAAACTAAGAGACACCACACTCATAACTTTTACTTTCAATTGTCCTAATTTATAAACTATTGTTAACTGTGCCTGATTTATAAATTAAAGTGTATCATGAGTATGGATGTATGGATAAAAATGGAGCATATATAGATCCAATTTGCTTAGTTAAAGCAATCTAGTGAAGATCTTGGGAAACCGCCCCCTCGGGAAAGGGACTTGGACTTCAGACTGAGTGATTTAGAAAGAGCAGAGGTTTCTTTGGTATCTGGTTATAAAGGCCAGGAAGCCTGAGACCACAAAGTTGGCATCTGGCCAGGCCCTTTGTGCCACACGTGAAAACCAGAAGGGCTAAGGCAGGAAGGGAGAGACCCATCTATAATGGCACGCTCTTGATAATGGCATCCGTTTGTTTATGAAGGAGGATCCCTCCCAGCCATCTCTTTTCAGTTCTGTTACTTAATACCTTCACAATGGCAATCAAATTTCAATTTGACCTTTGGAGATGCCACTCAAGCCACAGCACGAAGCTGTGACTCTGCCACACCACCCCAGTTCTCTGCAATCCATTTCTTGTCATCTGCTGGGATAGTATACAACCATGTCTAAGTCAAAATACCCTTTCTCTTTGAAAGACGGAATGACTGTGCAGTCATCATTTACCTCAGAGGAGCCCCAGCAAAGGTGCCTCAGATATTCAGCCCATGTGTGGTAAAGAGTGGACTCCTGCATAACAAGGGGATCTGGACTTCAGATGGAGGGGACAGTGTGTCTGGAGAGAAGTTCCTCCACACTCTACTTTAATAAGGAGATGTCACTGAAAGCTCACCAAAGAACCCGGAGCACACTCCTTCTTGGACCTTATGGGACCTTTGTGTTGGTGCAACCCCAATACTGCCTCGCACAAACAGTGACAGAACTAATTACATGCCTCACTTATACAGCGTCCTTGCAAAGAGCACACATCATCTCACAAACCCTCAGAGCACACCTGTGAGACAGTAAACACTGACAGGATCATTACTCTCACAGTACCTATGAAAACAGTCCCCAGGTTGGAGATGCAGCTCAGTGGTAGAGCACTAGCCTAACATGAATGAGGTCCTGGGTCATCTTTAGCACTGAAAAAAAAAAAAAACAAAAAACAAAAACAGAGAGTTCCCCAAATCTACATGTCCCAGGAGTAATGCTGCATGCCGTATGAGTTCTTAACACAATTGTCACTCCCAAGTTGTCAAAGCACTCTTCAACACCCTGTAAGAAGCCCAGAGCACAACACCCAAGGAAGTCAGTCAACCAATCCCCACAGCTTCATATGTGTAGAATACACACACACACACACACACACACACGCGCGCGCGCGCGCGCGCACGGAGGGAGAGAAAGAGAGAGAGAGAGAGAGAGAGAGAGAGGCTGATAGACAGATCCAAACATTCCAACAGGATAAAACATGCAGGAAAAAAAAAATTAACACTATCCTTATTTTAAAAATAAAGAGATGGCTTCGAAAAATAGGCAACACTTTAAAATCTGAGAATTGACATTAACACCTTATACCCAAGGCCCAGAACATGACTTCCTAAGAGTGAATTTCATGGTCCTCATGGTTTTTCACACCTTGACTAAAAGCAAACAACAGAACCACAAAGATGACTGACTAATCTCCTTATAGCAGAAACGAATTCCAAGTGTCAGATACATAGATATGATAGGGGGTGAGAAAACACAGGACTAAAAACATAACAATAACCAGATGGTCAATGAGTTAGGAGTACCAGAGCCATCAATTTCCATGGGCTTATCCTGTTTGTTTATTCAGTTACTGGCACAAAGCAGTACACAATCCTAGCAACAACTATATCATATGCTTTTGGTGTTGCAACATACCCGGCTTCTAATTTTAAAAACCGCCACTTCACAATCTGTAAGCCACGGGAGTTATCAGTATTAAATAGGCTATTTCAAGTCCCCTTCATGGGGCCTTTATAATGCCCCCTTATAACTAAATTCTTTCACACATTTGTGATTTTTCTTTATACACCTATAAAGTTTGTACCCACTCCGGAATCTCCCTGTAACTTCCTTTCGAGTCTATACTACCGCGTAGTCATGGAAGGAAAGTATTTCTATGAAGTCATCTTAAAATATGTCCTGGCTCGGCTTCATGCCAAACTGTCTCAGGACAAGATACAATTTGTCCAGCTGCAGGATTTTGTTGTTGGCTTGATTGTTTGTTTGTTTACTGTAACACTTCATATTAAAAATATTATATCTAGAAGGCACAAATTTTCATCCTTACAAAAATTAACTAACTTGGATGCATTCCATCTACTTTCCTTCTGTGATAAGCCCATACTTCTGTCATGAGTTACTGCTGTACTTTCTTCTTCTATTAAATGTTTCATAAGAAGAGCTCATGGTCTGTCAGAGAAATTTTCCAAGCTATAACTTATTACATAAGGAATTCATTTTTCCCCCTAAAAAATAACTGGGCCTGAGGTGGTAGTTACAAGGCAGAATAATCACAAGCAGATGTAAAAATACTTACATAATGTAGAAAAAAATAACAATAAAATAAATTTCATATGTTTCGCTCCTTTTAAAAAATGTCAGATACAGCTGGCAGTGAGCTGGACCCTGACTGTCGTTAATTGCCATTATTATGTGTTTCTGAAGAGTCCTAATGGCACTATTTCTCTAAGCAATGGTTTTATGTTATTTTTCTGGCACAAAAATCTGTTCAGGAACACCACAATGTTCTCATATGAAAATTGAAGTGACTAAGAGATTAAAAGCAATTAGTGTAATTTCATTTGCTGGCATCAGTATGAAAGCAAACCGGGATCCAGGCTTTTTAAGGTTCAAAACCCTTTGTCAAGGAAAGCAAGATTTGAAAACAGAACAGGAAATGCCTACCAATGGCACTAGAAAAAGACATGCTTTCTGAAGGGGGGTCAAGAGGAGAACAAAAAAAATTGCTCGCTGAAGAGATTTCACAGTAGTTAAAGAGAAAATAAGAAAAAAGAAACTCCGTGGACATGCTTAGGGGAACAGAGCTCACCTTTGACCTCACAGCATAAAGATGGGGGTGTCCCATAAAGGATGCCATCCTACTTCAACATCCAGAAAGAATGATGTCTGCCCAGGAAAACAACCCCCACTGGGCTTCCTGTCACTAACATAAGGGAGTCAAAGAAAATAAAAGCTCATAAATAATCTTTGGTAGCCATCAGGTAAGCCACATACAACCAATATTTGTAACTATTTAAGTTGAACTTTCACAGTAGAAATACATGATTTCAAACATGAGAAAATGTTTATACTAAGTAGACCCCATGGAATGTAGACAAAACAAGCCAGCTCCAAAATCCTATGAAAGATTGGGGAGGATGATTTTTTTCAGTTGCTTATTAATCTTTTTGAGGAGAGAGGGATTTCTTACTTTAAATGGACACTGATTACTTCTTTTTTTTTTTTTAAGACAGAGTCTCCCTGTAGCCCCAGCTGGCCTGGAACTCACTCTGTAGACCAGGCTGGCCTTGAACTCACAGAGATCTGCCTGCCTCTGCCTCCCAAGTGCTGTGATTAAAAGCGTACACACTCTCCCCTGTAAAAAAAAAAAAAAGCATACACCACCATGCCCAGCTTAAAGACAGTTCTTGGCTGCCATGTGGGTACTGGGAATCAAACCCAGGTCCTCTGTAAGAGCAGTCAGAGCTCTTAACCGCTGAGCCATCACTCCAGTCCCAACACTGAGTGCTTCTATATAATTACACAATCCAGATAAAATAGTGGTATCAAATGGGAAGGGAGAGGAAGGGTTATAGAAGGAAAGGTGGGGATAAAGGGGCAAAGGGGAGCCCAAAAGAAGTGGGGCCATAGGAAACTGGCAGTGGTATCAAGGGACAAATGGGGATGCTTTAAGTGAAGAAGACATGGAGGGAGGGCTAGACAGGTAAAGGGAGAAAGGAGAGATGAATAATGTTTTCCTGGGGTAAAAAAAAACTGTGAGAATCATATTAGTCTAGCAATCTATTGACAAATTAAACATAAAATACCTCTACATGAGTCCATGTGCAAAGATGAAAGCTATGTAACAAGAAACAGTACCAGTCAGGAGAAACCTTCCTTTGAGTCACTGGCCAGGGTAGTCCAAGAGACTCCCAAAATTATACAGGCTATTGCCACACCCATTGATTGCCTCCCAGAACCTGAAGGTAAGACTCTATTGTTAAACACAGGACATACTTTGGAGACCAGATCTTGAGCAATGGAGCTGGATCTGACCTGGAAGCCAGCTCCCCTGAAGGCTAGCTCTCATAGCTGTGGAGAGCACTATGCAAGCCACTACGGGAAAATGTCAATAGATGGTCCAACGTCAGCCTCAAGCCCAAATATCCATGTCAATAACCAGCACAGCATACGACATTGGTGCAATAGTGGCACTTCTATCTTGGGAGAAACCAATGGCTAACCAATTGGACCTAAATCCCTCTTAGTAGGCAGAAACTCATGTGTGGTATTGTTGACGTAGCCAGATGAACACATCTGAAGAGGTCATACATAGATCTTAGACAATTCCACAAAGAAGATACATCTCTACACTAACGTAACATTTTACTAACTCCAAAAGACGTATCCTTATATTTACAAATATCCCAGACACCACTCAGAAAAGAAGCTTCTTTGTACCAGATGAGAACAGTGCAGTCTCACAACTGGATACACATAGACATGGACTGTGAATTGCTCATGCCTAGACAACACATCTACAATGCAACCTCTAAACTTAAGCCCTAAGCATCATAGAACAAGGACCCAAGAAGACATCAACTACCTCTTAATTTTCATTAAGGAAGCTCCTCCATGCAACAGGAGACCAGGAACTCAAAGGGACCTGAATGGCCAAACTGTGGAGATTAGGAGTCTATAGAGTGTGGTCCATGGACAGGCTGACTATATTTAGCCTCACCCATCCAGGGGCCAGAAAGATTGTAAGGGCCAGGGAGGTGAAGCAAGACCAAATGGAAATGAATCCTACAAGCTCCTGGGACCCTGTTCATATGAACCTACAGCATTGGTATCAGCATGCATAACACCCATGCAAACTCAGCTGAACAAAAACTCAGCACAGAACTGTAGAAATGGGTAGCAGAGCGCAACCTTGGCTGAGGAAATATTAGCAGCTGATGGCAGTCTGTTGAGGAAGATCTGGCCTGCTTTAGAAAGAGACTTCGGATAGGCTGACCAGAGCTCGGGGGATGAGCTGGCATTGAGGAGTGAGCAGGGAGAGTCATTTGGTGCAATGGACTCTAGCACAAATGACAGAAGGTATGAACTCTGGGCGGGAGTTGCAACAGGGTGCCAAGGGAGAAGTGGGTATAAAAGTGATTAAGACTGTATGAAACTCATAAAAATTCAATAAAAAATACAAAGAAAACCAACCAAAGAAAAAAGACTTCTCATAAGTCTTACAAAATAAACCTAGTCTAACATCTATCTAAACCATCACAAAATTTAGGATGAGGCCAAAATTAATGAGGATAAGTTCTGAATTGACAAGTGTGACAAATGATTGTCCTAAGCATTCTGAAAGACTTAATTTCACCTGTATTGATTTCATCTACAAAATGGAAATGTTTCTTATTTTCAAAGCTGTACAACCATGTGATATATAAACAACATAAACAACTTCTAATTATGGATATCCAGCTCAATAAGTTGAAAAGGTAATACATTAGAACTTGTTACCTTCCATGGTGTTCCTACCACTACAGGAAAAAGTAGGCTAAGAAATATAGACACTTTCTTCTACCTATCATTTTATATTCAGGCTGACAAAGACGTGCATTCTGAGTGACTTTCAATAATAGTTTCTAGTCCCACCTGACAACTCTCGACAGCATTCCTGAGTTATGGTTTGTATTTTCTTTATTGTCTATTTTCTTTCCTTTGGGTGACAAAATTGTGTTCTAATATAGCACAGCTTGCTGTCTTGTGTTTGTCATATCTACTGAAAATAGGCCACATTGGGCTCCTTCCTATAGTACCAAGAAGCTTTTTGTCTCATTAACTAGAACCTTCACACAGCAAATAAATGCATAATCAATGCTCATTTTGGTTATTTAACATTATGGAAATAACTTGAACCACCCAGAGCTACATTATCATGTCTTACTAATGAGGATTAATACTCAAAATAGTAAACCAAAAAGATTCATAGGTATATTCACTGTGTTAAACACATGTTTTCATAAGCAAGAGAAGAAAAGAAAAAGGGGGCTCTCTCCTCTCTGTCTGTCTCTCTCCAATAAAAGAGCTTAGGCAAAACAAAAGGATTTACTCTTAATAAATAAGAAAACCCAATTATGTCAGGCACCTTATTTCCGCTCATTTCAGGCTTTGCTGTAGCACATATACCTAAGTTGCTTCATTCCATAAGGTCTTCAATTCCAGAAGAGCTGCCATCCTTTTTGCATTAAGAAAGAAAATGGGCGCGCCTTTAATCCCAGCACTTGGGAGGCAGAGGCAGGCAGATCTCTATAAATTCAAGGCCAGCCTGGTCTACATAATGAGCTCCAGGCCAGCTGGACTAAAAAGGAGACCCTGTCTCAAAACGACACCAAAAAAAAAAAAAAAATGGGGCTTCTAATTCCTTCTCAGCAGACAAAATAACAGTGTTCTTCCCTCGTGGTCTGTCAGCTCCCTGCTTCCCCAACGCTTTCCAGTCGATACAGGCAGCTCACAAACCAGGGTCACTTCATCCACCTTTGGAGTAGGTTCTAACAACTTTCTTCCATGTCCCAAGTAAAATCCATGTGAATCAACCATCCCATCCAGGGGGACAGAACCAATCTGAAGAAATGAGCATTCTTTGTTCTCTAAGGTTCTAGTGTTCTCTAAAAATGTCACTAAAACCTTGTTAGCAAAATAGTTTTTGTGACTTCTTGACCTAGTATCTAAACATTTTCCTAACATTTCCCCTCAGATACCACTGAGAAGAGTGGTATCCAGGGCAATTACAGACTGGCCAAGAAAGTACCCAAACCCAGATGTAGAAGACACAGGTTGTTGACACAGTGTATTCATTCGCTTTTTTATTCTGAAAACTTTACACTATCTGGATAAAAACTGAAGCAGTCAGATCCTGTCAAGCCTTGGCTCTTCTTTCCTCAGCATCCCTGGCTCCCAGAGGGTGCTCTGCTCCTACATTCCCCACTCTGATGCCCAGCATTCTTGTCAGCTTCCCTTTCCTCTCCCCCTCCACCACCCTGTGACCTGGAAGACATCTCTGAAGAGAATCTATGCCCCTCTCTATCTGCTAACCCCAGCGCTGGACTAAAATTGGATCCTGACAGACTGCATAAGTAAGGCAAGCATTAATTATATAGTGAACAGCTGGCACGGGACACAGACGCCAAGTTTCTACACTTTCTAAACCTCAGCAGGTTGAAGGAGAGAGAACCACTGTCGCAGGTACCATGTCTCACCATAAAGTATTAGGGGAAGAGGACTGTCCTGAAAGACTGTGACACTTTTATATGCCTTTAATAATGAAGTGACCAAGAACAAATGACATTAAGCATCATCTGGTACTGTTTCCCTGGAGCCCCTGATCAGGAAGTGGCTCACCTACCCCTTCACCACCTTGGCCCTTTCTGTCTAGGTCTTACAAGGTCAGTCTTCCTTCTCACATCATTTTTTAATATTGTTTCTATTCTTTCACAATTTCATACATGTGCGCACACACACACACACACACACACACACACACACACACACACACACACACACACACACACACACACACACACACACATATATATATATATATATATAACGAATTTGGATCCTTTTCACTTTTTTTTTTTTTTTTGGTCTTTTTGAGACAGGGTCTCCCTGTAGCTCTGGCTGTCCTGGAACTCACTCTGTAGACCAGGCTGGCCTCGAACTCACAGAGATCCACGTGCCTCTGCCTCCCAAGTGCTAGGATTAAAGGCGTGTGCCACCACACCCAGCATTTATTTATTTATGTGTATCAATGTACTGTCTGCATGCAAGTTTGTGCACCCGTGTCGTGCAATGTCGCGGAGGTCAGAAAAGGGTGTTGGATTCCCCTGGAACTGGAGTTCTCCTGAAATTGGAGTTTCAGACGGTTCTCGGCAGCCATGTGGGTGCTGGGGATCGAACCCGGGTCCTCTGTAAGAGTGGTCAGCGCTCTTAATCGCTAGGCCATCTCTCCAGCCCCCCCTTTTCACATTTTTAAGCATCTGTTCAACACTTCAGTAAACAAACTTAAGAGGTTAATTTTTATCTCAAAAATTCTTTGATTTACTATATAAGTGTTTTGCCTGCATAGATGTTAAGTGCACCATATGTATGCAACGCCCACAGAAACCAGAAGAGGGTGTCAGATCCCCTAGAACCTTATGGGCAGTTGTAAGCCACTTATGTGGGTCAAGGGACCAAACCCAGGTCCTCTGCAGCAAGTGCTCTTAACTGCTAAGCCATCTCTCTAGCCCCCCATCTCAAGTTTTAAAGGTACTCTGGAAGTTTCAAAGTTGGTCATAGTTGTATTTTCCAAAAGTTCTGTCAGCAAATGAAAGTTGAGATTTAGAGAAAAATTGTTTTCTAAGCACTCAAAGCACACACATGTGTATAATGGATGTCCTGCAAACTCTTCACCTGCCTTCATCTGGAACCTATAAAATTTATACTCAGTTCTAGAGTTGAAACAGAGTCATCAAAACTCTGGCCACCAATTCTTTGACAGGTAAAATAGATCCTAGTCATGGGGGGAAACTACAAGCAAAAGAGAGTATTTTGCTTTCCTTTTATTTGTATCAGTTTCAAGTATCAATCTTTCCTAGAATCTAATATTTTATATACTCTAAGTGCAAATTTGACTCAATCAAATCAGCAACATAAAAGTTTAATTTATGATTCTTTTTACATTTTTACTATTATTTTATAAATTTCACACAATGTATTTTGACATTTAGCTCCCCTCCCATATTTGCACTTCCCTTTCTAACCACCCACCAATTTCTGTACTCTTTTATATAGAGATAGAAGAGTCAAGTTTGTGTCCCTACATGCCCTTTGGTGTTCATTCATCCACTAGAGCCTGGTTAACCTACCTGAATCTCATCCTTAAATGAGACTGATTCTCCTCTTCCCAGCAGTCATCAATTGCCAATAGCTCCTTGGCTAGGATTGGGGCTTCATGCCCACTTCCTGTGTCTATGCTGGAATTTTGTCTGCTTTGAGCTTGCACAGAACTTGCACATACACCATCGCTGTGAGTTCATATGAGTAACTGACTAGCTGTCTGGAACACTGTTTCCTTGTGGTCATCCGCCTTCTCTGGCTCTTAGAATCTTTCCGCCTGATCTTTCTGCAATGATCCCTGAGCCTTGGGAGGCAGAAGCCTGAAATAGGTGTAGGTGTGCCTTTTAGGGATGAGCACACCACAGCCTCTTATTCTCTGCATGTTGGCCAGTTGTGGTTCTTTGAGTTAATCACCATTTGCCAAATAAGGAGTCTTCTCTGCTGAGAGTTGAGAGATGCATTAATCAAGGCAAGTCTGGGAAAGCTCCCCTATCTAAAGGTTCACAAGAGTCAAAGGTGGGTCTGGAGGACCTGGAGTTCAGTGCAGTGGTTACTAAAAGATCAGAAATGGCCCGCAAGGAGGTGTGGAAAGGGGAGCACACCTAGGCCAGGCTGGGAAAGCCCCCAGGAGAGTCCAAGGGTCCTGGCAGGACAGAGATCACAGAGTGCAAGGAGGTGGGGGAAAGGAAACTTACGGTGGCGGAAGGGGGGGGTGGTCTGGAAAAGCTCACAGATCTGCAGGTCCACAATGGTCCTAAAGGAGCAGAAACTTGGTCAAAACCTATCACTGTACTTGGGTAATCTTGCCCAGAGCAGCTTACAGTTATGGACTGTAACCTAACCTGAAGAGTGTACCTTGTAACCAAGCAACTGAGTTTCAGCCAATCATAGCTATTAGTCTTTTCCCAGTAACAGTTTGCTAAGTGCTTAGACCATGCCCATGTAAGTGGAATACTTACTGTAGCCAGTCAGGTTGTTTCTGTATGTCGCTTCCTCTTTCTCTTGCTATAAATATAACCTTTTCCGAGCTGGTAGAGATATGGATTCTTAATAGCTTTCAGTAATAGTTTCTAGCCCCACCTGACATCTCTTGACAGCGTTATGAGTAGCGATTTGTATTTTCTTTGTCGTCTATTTTCTTTCCTTCAGGTATCAAAACTGAGATCAAAGCTAGCACAGCTGTTTGCTTTTTGCTTGCACACTAAGAACAGGCCACCTCGGGCCACTTCCCAAGGTACCAGGAAGTTTCCTTTCACTAACTACAACCCTCACACTGCAAGTAAGTGCATAACCAATGCTCATTTGACTGTTTAAAGTGACAGAAATAACCTGAGCCTAGGAAGATGGCTCAATCAAGAACATGCCTTGGGAGGGATAATCTGATCCAGCTTTGATTTGGAATGGAATGGGTTTGAGAACCTTTTTTCTTTTGAGTGGGTGTTTTTATTGTTTGGGGTTTTTCTTAGGGGCTTTGAGAGGCAGCTCTCTTATTTCTTATGTTGAGGCATATGTTGTACACTTGCCTTGGATTCTTTATGTACCTCAGGCTGGTCTTGAACTTGTGATTGTCCTGGAGTAATGAGATTATACGCCTATGCCACATTCCAGCCTAGAATCTACATCTTGCTCAAGTAAACTTCATTAAATTAAACCACTCCCCGTTTCCTTATTAGCAGAACCAAACCAAGAGTCCAACTATAAATGTCAGAAAACACACTTCAAAAATTTCTACTACTGACAGCTAGACAGCCAGGGTGATTAAATGTTTTACAGATACCTAGCCTTTACTCTATTCTTAGACTTTGAAAAGAATATTAAAGAAAAGCAAATTTAAAACTCAGCAAGAGTAATATGACAGATTTCAAAGAAGATATAAAATGTCACACAACTCCTGCCTTTTTCTAAGAAAATGATGTGTTAGGATCTACTATCCGTTTTGTTAGGTACCATGTTGCATTACCAGAGATCAAAGAAAAATCTGATGTTAGATTGTTCAATTAGAAGGGGAATAATTTCACTTCAGAAGAAGGCAGTGCTGGAGAGACCGCTCAGTGGCTAGCGGTGCTGGAGAGACGGCTCGGTGGCTAGCGGTGCTGGGGAGACCGCTCGGTGGCTAGCGGTGCTTGCTGCACTTCCAGCGGACCCACCTTCAGTTCCCAGAACCCACACCAGGCACTTCACAACTGCTATAACTTCAGCTCCAAGGGATCTGATACCTCCTTCTTGCCTCCAAAGGCACCCCATACATGTGACAGATTAACACATGCACGTAAAAATAAAACTAAGTATATTTTAAGACAGAGCTAGTCTACTATGATTGTCATTAAACACAGTGGGCACTGGTTAAGCCTGCAGCACAATCAAGGGGTTGAGCTTCAGTTAAATTTGATTCACAAACAAAACTAACAACTGAAGGAAATATGAATCTCTATCTATCTATCATCTATCTATCTCTATCTCTCTCTCTTTTCCTCTCCTCTCTTCTCCTCCTCGCCTCTCCTGTGTGAGTGCACAAGTATATATATAATATATATACATTTGTGTAGGTAGCACATGTGTACATGAGTGTGTATGTGTGTGGGTGTGTAGGTTAACACGGAATGTCTTCCTCAGGCATGTTCCATCTTACTCTCTTAATAAATCGAGATGGCCTAGCGGTTGGGAGTACCGACTGCTCTTGCAGAGGACCCGGGTTCAATCCCCAGCACCCACATGGTGGCTGAGAACCGTCTGTAACTCCAATTCCAGGAGAACTCCAGTTCCAGGGGAATCTGACACCGTCTTCTGACCTCCCCGGCATTGCACAACACGGGTGCACAAACCTACACGCAGACAGTACATCCATACACATAAATAAATAAAATTTAAAAAAAATCTTTTTATTTATTTATTTTATGTGTCTATTTGCCCACATGTACATAGGTACACCATATGCATGTAACACCTGCAGGAGACAGAAGGCATCAGATACCCTGAAACTAAAGTTATGGATGGTTGTTGGCTGACATGTGAGTGCTAGGAACTGAACCCAGGTCCTCTGTAAGAGCAGCCAGTGCTCTTAGCCCCTGAGTCATCTCTCCAGCAACCCTCTATTGTTTTTTTTTTATTCTAAATCTTTTTTAACCACATTTTTAAGGTCTCTGTGTGTATATATGTGTGTGTGCATATGTGCACATGTATGCAAGTGCCCTCAAGGCACATATACACACACAGGCCAGAAGAGGGCATGGGATCCCTTAGAGCTGGAGTTACAGTGGTTGTGAGCCACCTGACTTGGGTACTGGGGGCCTAAATCCAGTCCTCTGCAAGAGCAGGAAGCACTTTAACCACCGAGCCCTCTCTCCAGTTCCTTTACCTGACTGCTTCGAGACCGCGTCTCTCACTGAACCTGGATCTCTCACTGGATCTCTCACCAGGTCTCTCACTGGTTTGGCTGGGCTTGTGGCCACCGAGTTCCAGGAATCTGCTTGCCTCTGCCTCCCTAGTGCTGAGGTTACAGGCTGATGTTGGAATCATCTCCCTTCTCTCCCTTCTCTGCCTTATGCACTGAAGCGGTGTCTCTCACTTGAACCAGAGTTTCCTATTGGGCTAAGTCCGTTTATCTGGGGATCCCATCACTATGTCTTGTGCACTGGGATTACAGTCAAGCTTCCCTGTCCACCTGGCACTTAACACAGGTGCTAGAGATCTGAATTCCTCCTTTCTTCATGCATGGGGGTTGGGGGAGCAAAAGACCCACTGAGCCATCACCTCAGCCATGACGATAAATCTCTTTGGGAGACCCTGTTGGCTCTTCCAGCTCTTCCAGCTCCATGGCCTTCTAGAAAAGTTTTATAAGTCTCTATTCCACATCTCCCCCTACACTCCACTGCTACAGAATCAGAAACTTTAAAGCCGAAATCATTTCACATGTAAGAAACAGACAGAAAATGAAACTTGTGCAAGTCCATGCAGCCCATCCAATTCAACACTAAAGCTGAAATTCCTTTCTTCTGGCTTTCAAGTCTCTGCACTTTGGACTCCTTGAAGCCAAGCCTAGCTCGGAAATTTTATTTATTTATTTTTTGTCTTTTCGAGATTATCATTTGAATTTCCCATAAGAATTTTGAGAAAAGAAAATAAATAACCAATAGAAATGCACTGAAGTACAAAGCTGCACGTAAGTATAGATTCTTGACTTTTCTTGTGGATATTTTTTTTTTTTTTTGTCTTTTTCAGACAGGGTTTCCTGTAGCCCCATCTATCCTGGAACTCACTGTGTAGATGAGGCTGGCCTTGAACTCACAGAGATCTGCCTGTCTCTGCCTCTTGTGGAAAACCAGCCTTAGCAGGTTTCTACATGATAACAAATTTAAAAGTTACAAAAATAAAGGAATATCTTTGTGCATACCTGCGCGCCCAGACTTCAAACCCACAGGTACCATCCCTAATATGATTTCAAGTCGAGCATCCTTAATCTGAAAATCTGAAACCCGAAATGCTCTACAATCCAAGTGGGAGTGCTAGCACAGCACGACAAATGGAAAATTCTATACCTGACTTCATATTTGGACCAAACACAGGTGCTCTGAAAATGCTGTCCAAAATAAGATCATCTGACACATATGAACTGCAAATAGATTTTGTTTAGATTTGGGCCCCATCTCCAAAATGTTTCATTTGTTTGCACACATATTGCAAACTGTGAAATCCAAAGCACTTCTGGTCCCAAGCATCTTTGATAAGGGATATTTGGTCTGTGTCTTCTCTATTTCGGCTTCCTGATCTGTACATCAGTGATGATAATAATAACAGGACCTACTTTGGTGGGTTACTAGGAAAACTAGTTGAATTTTCATATATCTGACATGGAGAACAATTCCTGGAACACAGTAAATACCATAAACTCTTTATTGCTTTTATCAAGAAAGAAGGTAATATATGCAGAAAATAAAGAAGCAGGTTTTTTAAAGCTGCAGTAACTTTTATTTAAAAAGAGAGTGGTTTCAAAAATAAAAGTCGTTAGCCGGGTGTGGTGGTGCATGCCTTTAATCCTAGCACTTGGGAGGCAGAGGCAGGCAGATCTTTGTGAGTTCAAGGCCAAGCATGGTCTACAGAGTGAGTTCCAGGACAGCTGGGGCCATAAGGCGAGACCTTGTCTCGAAAAGACCAAAAAAAAAAAAAAAAAAAAAGGTCCAAAATTAAAAGTTGTTGAAGTTTTAGAAACCTTAACAATGAGCCTTGAAACTTTAAGGCTGAAAGAGCAATTAAAAGGAAACAAAGACATCAAATAACTCTATTCCATCAGTGCCTGGGCCTCTGGCTCTTGCACAATAATCCTGGTCTAATTAGGAGAAGAAGATAGCACAGTCTATAGCCACGCTCTAGGCCATCTTCCTCCACTTCATAAATCAGGCAAAATGCCTCATGAAAACAGATGCTCTTAAGTCAGATACCCTGAAGCACTGACTGAAGTACCCTCCTCATCGCATGGGAGAAACAGGATCTTCAGGGTGTCAGGGCAGGTTCAGAGCGGAAAACATTCTTTCTCACTGTTTATAACAGGATGCCTAGAGGCTCCCATTAGAGAAAGACCACTGAGAAAAGCAGCAAGCTGGCTTCTAGGAAACTAAAGACCAGGCTCAGAGTCAGCTGATCTTTTTGAAATAAGCTAGGAATTTGTTATCTGAAAGCAAAGTTGTGGCTATGTGGAGGTGGACGGGAGCTGAAGTGCTAAAGGCACCTTGAAAAACTCAAGTCTTCCTGGCCACCACTCTGTGCATCTGCTCCCCCACCCACCCCTGCCCAGAGATCTGAGATATTTCTGGTTAACCCTCTGGTCACCTCCTCTACTCCTTGTCTAAACTGCACCGCAACTCTCACTCACTGAATTTAAATGGTCCCTAAATGCCTAGGTAGCAAAATCCTTCCACAACATAACCACTAAATAAATCCTCCCTGTCTGCTCTGCTGCCCGTGAACTCAGAATATCGAGTCTTGATGTCCAGCTTTCACTTCACCTAGGCAGCTGTTTCCTTCCTTGGCTTGCAACCTCTTCTTCCCCTTCCAACTCCTGTCTTATTCTTTCACCTCAAATCACTATCTCCCATTTAGGGAATCTTTGTTTGCATCCTTTTGATTCCTTATATCTGCCTTCCTGCAACCCTCCACACCTTAATTTAACCAGCCTTGTTTTCGAGTTCCCATAATGCCCTGGACACTGCTAGCATGGCCTTTTATGTAACTGTATTGTAAGAGTTTTCTCCCCAAACAGCCTGTAAGTTCATTTGGAGGAAATGACAATGCTTTTTACATTTGCAGGACCTAACACCCTCTATGTACTTAATATGTTTGTTTGCTACAGTTCCTACTACAAGAGTTCATTCTGCTTCTATAGCCTCTGTCTGCCTTGTGGACTAAAAAGTAGGTAAACCCATGATCCCACCCACCTGTCACTTTTGAAGATTAACATCCAGGGATGAAAAGAAAAAAAAATATTAGTCTTCAAAATGAGATATAAACCATTCCCTTCACTGTTTAAGGAATCTTTATTAAAGCAAGAATTTTATAATCCAAATTATGTTTCCTTGCTCAGTTATCAATTCTCTTACTTAAAACAGAACTGACATCCTAAGGTATTCCACAGTAAAGAATTACAAAATTAAAGAAAGGAATGCTTTAAATTTTTGTACTTTGCTGAAAATTCTTTTCCCACAGTCTATAAAACATTAATTTGTTTTTATATTTTACTAGTATTTTTGTTGTTTTAAGTCAAGTAATCTTTGCTTGCTAGACCTGGCATTTGCTCGGTACATAAGGTTCAAAGTTTCCTTTCCTTTTTTTATTTACTTTATATTTTGCAATGTTTTTTTCATAATATTTAAATATTTCAATGTTTAGATATTTTTCTTCGGTGAAGCACGAGTTTCTTTTCATGGTCCCTGATCGATTTTAAACAGTTGGAACACCAGTGGCGCTGTTAACTGCTTTCTGGGCAGCCTCTTTAGCTTGGTGGGCTTGTAGTATGGCTACAGCTCCATCAACCTTTGAGCAGACTCTGGAGACTCAAGCCTGTGAAGTAATTCTGAGTTATCAATCTCCAACAGCATGCCAGTAATTTTACCAGCAAGAGTAGGGTGCATGGTTTGAATAAGAGGAAACGGCCGTTCACCCAACATTTGCTTTTGCTCTTGAGGCGGGGGCAGATGCCAACATGAAAGCAGTTAAAGGCTCTTGACCTTGTACATGAACAGCAGGCTATTGCATGGTAACTTGTGGCTGTGCATTAAGATGTTGCTGGGGATTGCAGACTCCCGCAGCGTATTTATACTGGGGAACGGTATGGACAGCAGGAGTAGCTGCAGCAGCAGCTGCTGCAGGACTTGGGCCCATTGTCTGTATTGATGTATTAGCAACATGCTGTGTTGGCATGACTCGTGGAACCTGTGAGGAAGCTGGTTTCATAGTACTAAATGGTGGTCTAGGAGCAGCTGGGCGGATAGCACCGGGCATATTTTGGAATGGATGAGGTCTGGCACCCTGAGCAGTCCAGCGAGGACTTGGTCTTAGTTGAGCAATTTGGCTAGGAGGGTAGTATGCAGCACGGTTCTGTGTCTGTGGGATAGCTGCCATGAAGTAACATGAAGGAGGGGCTGGCTGGTAGGGGTTGATCACCAGGTTGGGCACAGCTTGGACACTTGCCATTCTCTGCATGTACTGGTCAGTGAGGTGAGCCTGGCACTCTTCCTTGCACTGAGCTAAAGCTACATACAGTGGCTTGGTAGCCACAATTCTACCATTCATTTCTGTAACTGCTTTAGTGGCTTCTTCAGGGGAGGAGAAACACACAAAACCAAACTCTTTGCTGCGACCACCCTCCATCATAACCTTTGCACTAGTGATTGTACCAAACGGAGAAAACCCTTTCTGGAGATGTTCATCATCAATCAATACCGTCATCAAGATTTTTCACATAAAGGTGAACACCCTGGTATCTGGTGATCCTATCTTGCTTCATCTGTTCAAATTTGCACTTAAGTTCCGTCTGCCGTTCCACTTTTTTCTAAGCTCAACCAACATAAATTTGTTTTCCATTGAGCTCCTTTCCATTCATCTCATCCACAGCTTTCTGAGCATCTTCGTGCCTTTCAAAGCTTACAAATCCAAATCCTTTGGATTTTCCACTTTCATCAGTCATTACTTTCACACTTAAGGCTTTTTTAAATTTTATTTATTTTTATGCATATGAATGTACTGTCTGCATGCAGGTTTGTACACCCGTGTTGTGCAATGCCACAGAGGTCAGAAGAGGGCTCCCCTGGAACTGGAGTCAAAGATGGCCCTCAGCCGCCATGTGGGTGCTGGGGATCGAACCCGGGTCCTCTGGAAGAGCAGACGGCATTCCCAACCGCTAGGCCATCTCTCCAGGCCCACCATTCCCCTCTTTATTCAATGAAGTTTCCAGGCTGTGCCAAGTTCAACTAGGAATTTATACACACACACACACACACACACACACACACACACACACACACACAGGTTTTTTTACCCTCAAAGAGCAAAGACTTCATACATGCCATAAGCCACATGGACAAATAGACATACCACTGCTAGGCGTGATCTCTGAAGGCTCCTTGGAGGTGGAATATGCCAAATAGCTCTAAGACAGAAACTCTGAGGATTTGGGTAGCCATGACAGTATTCCCAGATAAAGTGCCATCTGAAGAACACAATCTCTTGTATGGGTACAGAAGAAAGAGAAGCATTCTAGGCTCGTCAGGAAAGAAGACAAGTGATCACGACATGAGAAGTGGGAAAATGCAGTGTTTCGGGTGGGCTTTAAAATGCTCAGTTATTCTGGCACACAGATCTGAGAATTATGGAGAGGGAATGCTGGAAGAGTGATTAGAGAAATCCAGGTAGCCAGGCTTAGGTTTAATCCTACAACAGCCTTCTCTGAAGAGGGATTTACAGACCACCTATGGAGTTGGTATGGAGTGAAGGCATCAAGGGGTTGAAAATGCTAACTTGGAAAATACTAACTATTCTATCTTTCTTCCGGTAAGACGGTGCATATTAGAGACACATGCACTGAGAAGTCCTACAGTGAAGAACAGTGTGGGTTTGTTCATATTCAAAAACTCAAAAAAATTAGAAAAACCTAAACTCCAGGCAACACAGAGTATTAAAAATAAAGTAGCCCCGGGCTGGAGAGATGGCTCAGCAATTAAGGGTACTTGCTGCTCTTCCAGAGGACCTGGGTTCAGTTCCCAACACACAAGTGGTGGCTTAAAACCATCTGTAATTGCAGTTCCAGAAGATATGATGCCCTCTTCTGGCCTCTACAGGTACTGCATGCACACGGAGCACTTACATACATGTATATGGTAAACACTTACAAAAATAAAATCACTCGAGGCTGGAGAGATGGTCTAGTGGTTAAGAGCACCTACTGCTCTTGCAGAGGACCCAGGTTCGATCCCCAGCACCGTATGGTGGCTAAGAACTGTCTGTAACTCCAATTCCAGGAGAACTCCAGTTCCAGAGGAATCCGAAACCATCTTCTGACCTCCGCGGCAATGCATGACACGGGTGTACAAATCTACATGCAGACAGTACATTCATACACATACAAAAATAAATAAAATTAAAAAAAAAGAAAAATAAATAAATAAAATCACTCCTGAAAACAAACAAACAAAAAATAATAATAAAAATAAAATCACCCAGCACTTGGGAGGCAGAGATGGTGGATCTCTATGAGTTCAGGGCCAGCCTTGTCTCCATGGCCAGTTCCAGGACAGCTGGGGCTAAGGAAGACCCTGTCTCAAAAAACCACAATATATACATATTATTTATTAATTTTATTTTATGTGCATGAGTGTATTTCCTGAATATATACACAACATGTGCACCCATGTTGTACAATGCCTTGGGAGGCCAGAAGAGGCACTGGGTCCCCTGAAACTGGAGGTAGGATGGTTGTTAGCCAGTCTAGTGGGTGCTGGGAACCAAACCCAGGTCCTCTTCAAAAGCAGCCAATGCTCTTTAACTGCAGAGCTATTTCTCCAGCCCTGCACTGTAGCACCATACACATAAACAAAAAACTCACACAAAATAAAAAATGTAAATATAATTTTTTTGAGACAGGGTCTCCCCGTAGTCCCAGCTGGCATGCAACTAGCTATGTAGACCAGGCTAGGCTCAAACTCAGAGATTCTGCCTGCCTCTGCCTCCTGAGTGCTGGGATTAAGGGTGTACGCCACCACACCCAGCTTAAATGTAATTTTAAAAAGTTTTTTAATGTTAAAACTACTAAAAATTATGTTTATATTTTGAGACAGAGTATCATGCAGTCCTTCAAATTTGCTGTGTAATTAAGGATGATTTTGAATTCCTGGTTGTGTCAATATGACACACCTGGTTTGTGAGAGCCTCAGTTGGGGACTGGCCTCCATTGGACTAGCCTGTGGATATGTCTGTGGGGCATTTTCTTGATTATTGAGTAATATGTGAGGCCCCAGCACACTGTGGACAACGCCACACTGGGTAGGCTGTGCTGTATTGTAGAGGAAAGCGGGCTGAGCGTGGGCCAGGGGAGCAAGCCAGGAATGAGGCTCCTCCATAGTCTGTGCTTCACCTCCTGTCTCCAGGCTCCTGCCCTGAGTTTCTACCTTGGAATCCCCCAGCAGTGAACTGTGATCTGGGGAGATGTAAAGTGAATAAACCCTTTCCTCCCCAAGTTGGTATTGGTCAGAGTGTTTAGTCACAGTGATTGAAAGCAAGGTAGAACAGAAATTCCTACCAGAAAGTGGGGTACTGCTGTGACAGACCTGACCTTGGTGTTTGGGGGAGGACTGTGGAAATGTTTAGAACTTTGGACTAGAAAAGTCATGGAGTGCCTAGAGTTTGCTGCTGTGGAGCTTGGGGCAGTTATGCTGAAAGAGTTGTAGACGATGGAGGCCTGGCTTGTGAAGCATCAAAGGGGAAGTGGAGACCATCAGTGCTGTTTGCACAATATTTTTGAATTGAGAATTTCTGGGTTCTGGTTGGCTGAAGAATCAGCTGTGATTAAGAAGAGACCAGAACCTGAAGTGAAACCTTTGTTTTACTGGGACAATTGATGCTGGTTAGCTGGGGCTGAAAAATCAGTTGTAAATAACAGATCAGCATCACTGTGGTGAAATCTTCTGGGAAGAATTTCCTCAGGGTCAGCACACAGAAGCTGTGGTCCAGAGGGGGCCCAAGCCTCCATCTCAAGCTGGAAGCAGGACTAGTGGGTAAGAGTCTGCTATACGGTTCTGGTGTTGAAATGTGAAGAGGTCACAGAGAGCAGCTGAGGCTTGGCACTGTGAAGGGCCGGGAAAGGCCACTGGTTAAAGTGCCGCCTCAGTTGCAGTGACGACCCCACGATTGCAGGAGTCATGAAGAGAATCTGAGGCTTTGCACCCTGAGAGGCCAGAGAAGCCCACTGGTGAAGGTGCAGCCTCAGTTTCAGTGGACATCCCAGCTTTTAGGAGATGCCAGGACCATGGGACGACCACCAAGGGCAGTAGCAGGTGTGGAATGGAGCTGGCCTGTGCCTGCGAGATGAGTGTGTGTGCTGTGGACGGCCCTATTTTCCATTTTGATCCAGGATTAGTAGCACTGGTTTTAGCTTTCATTCTTAACATTATGACTGCAACCTTATATAATTAAGACTAAGAAAAAAATAACTAAGTAGTCTCGTTACTTTTTCTGGTCTTTATCTTCAGAAAGGCCAACTCTATGTAGTTCAACAAATAATATACTGGGCCTGAGTGTCTGGAGTACTGGGTTCCGGCAGACTGTAGACTGGATGAACCTGGGCAGTTTGCCTTCCCTGGGCATGCTTGCTTGCTTGCTTGCTCCTCTCCCCCCCTTCCCCTCCCCATCACCTGTTCCCCCCTCTTCTTCTCCTCTCCCTCCCCCCTTTCCACTTATCCTCCCCACCACCTCCTGTATGGAGTCTCCCTCTGTAGCACAGGCTGGCCTCAAACTCATGACGTTCCTGCCTCTCCAGTGCTGTGAATCCAGGTGTGAGTCACCACTATGACTAGTTCTTATCTCCAAAATAACAGAACATCCTGATTCTATATGTTATCCAGAATCTCATCAAGTGTGAGTGTTGGCTTTTTCTCTTCTTTTTTTTTTTTTCTTTTCTTTTTGAGATGGGATCTTCCTTTAGTCCCAGCTGACTTGGAGCTAGCTCTGTGAACCAGGCTGGCCTTGAACTCACGGACCGGCCTGCCTCTGCCTCCCGAGTGCTGGATTGAGGGCATGTGCCACTGCTCCCAGCTGAGTGTTAGCTCTTTCAAGCTGACACAACCTAGAGTTACCTGGAGAAAGAGTCTCGTTGAGAGGCTGCCTACATCACGGTTAGCCTGTGGACATTTCTGTGAGGAACTGTGTTGAGTGCCTTAACTGATGTGGGAAGACCCACCCTAAATGTAGGAGGCCTAAATAAAGGGACACAGAAGGAAAATAAACAAATTAATTAATTAAATTATTTTATTATTCTTCATTATTTAAAAATAATAAACCCTCACATTTTAAAGAATGCAGAGCAGAACTAACAAAACGAAGATGACAACAGATGGCGCTGGAGCTGGGAAAGAGAAAGAACCACTTAAAGACACAGGAACATTTTGTGAAGAACACTAAAGTTGAAGCTAGGCATGAGCACAGTTCTTTCTCACAAGCTTTGTCAGAGTTCAGTGGAGTTTCTATAAACACCTATGGAAAATATTTCCTGCATGTTCAGATATGGCTGCATAAATCTCTTGGAAAGAACAAGAAAAGAAAAGCAGTCTGGATGGAAACTTACTAAGACAACGGATCTCTAAAGGGACTCTTTTTCTATGTAAATATACATCTTGGTACCTAATAATCCAAAATCAAAGCCATGCCTGGTTTAGAACATTTATCTTTTAAACCAGGTAAGACTGCATCTTACTTTGAGATCCTAGAAGTCTAAGCCAATCACTGCACTGCACTGATGTGAATGCTGTGAGTTCAGAGGGCAGAGTAATTAACATGAGTGTTCTAAACAGAAGTGGATTTATGGTTTTCAACACAGCAGATCTCCATTCATCCAGGTTCTTCTCCATGAACATGTGGAAGTACTTTGCAAATGTTGTTTCAAGTCCTTTAACATGGGGCAGCAGTTTCAGGGTCAGAAAACATGTGACTTTCAAGAGATCATTTAGTGATCGCTAAGCGGCAGCATTCTGGGCTAGTGTATTCCAAAGGGCATTTCTGGAACTCCAGAGAAGCCAATGGAAGTTTCATTTAAAGGAGGGGTAGGAAGCTGGGCATAGAAGGCAATCCTGTTGGCATGTTTCTCCCCAGCAGAGCATTTCAGAAAGTCTACGGTATTTGATATTGTACTCAACTGAGACCCTATCTGACATGAGTCTATACGTGGCTGGCTGTAGCAGTCTGTTTTTTATAGCTATAACAGAGTATCTAAGGTTGGACAATTTGTTCAGGAAAAGGGTTCATTTAGCTCACAGCTCTAAAGATTAGAAGTTCAGCCGGGTGTGGTGGCGCATGCCTTTAGTTCTAGCACTCAGGAGGCAGAGCAGGTGGATCTTTGTGAGTTCAAGGCCAGCCTGGTCTACAGAGTGAGTTCCAGGACAGCTGTGGCTACAGGGAGACCCTGTCTCAAAAAAAGACCAAAAAAAAAAAAGAAAAAAAAGATTAGAAGTCCAACCAGCTCTGGTTAGGGGCCCCCTGACTATATTACACTGTGGAGGATGGCATCACAGTGGGAACATGTGAAGAGTGACAAATTCCATAGTAAGACAGGAAGCCAGAGAGCGGGAGGATCCATCTTTGCTCCTTGATAACAACTTAGACTCACAAGGACAAACAGTCTCCAGACCACCATGAACTACCCAGTGCATACATATTGGTACTAAGTCCACCCTCTTCAAAGACCCAAGAACCTCCCAACAGTACTAGATCCTAAAATTAATAATATCCTTCTCTGGCTACTGGGGTGTAGTGAGGAATGCGTACTCTGCAGTTGCTGTCAGTATTGTAAGCTAATTTGAACTTCCCTTTGGATTCTGATTTAAAATGAATTAGTGTTTACATAGTCATGAATAGAATTGTTAGATCTAGTCACTCCGAGAACATATTTACTTCAGGAATTGCCAGGGCATGGCAGCTGTGGGCACCTGGTAAGCAACCAGCCAGCCAGAGAGATGGAGGCTGAGGTACACTCCTTTATAGGCCCTGGGCAGGACCTCAGGTAAAAGGGAAGAGGTCATAAGATTGACAGCCTCTGGAGGAAGTGGACATCTGTGTGTCCCTTGGAATTCTGGGAAACTCAGACCTAACAGAAATAATGGTAACTCTTACTATTTTTGAGGACCATTACTTTGCTAGTCATCTTATGTATTTACCACATCTTCAAAACATCCCTACAAGGAGTGACTGTGCATGACCCATTTTACAGATGAGGAAGCTCAGGGGCACTCAGAGTAAGCACCTTGCTCATAAACACAAGCTAGTAAACAAACCGGGATCGAAAGCCAGGGGGTTCTAACACCAAAACCCATGTCTACCACATCCTGCCCAAATGGCACTTTGAACTGCAACTTTGAGGGTTTGGTTTTTGTTTGGGGTTTTGTTTTTTTTTTGAGAGGAGGGGGTGCCTGGAGAGAGATATTGAGACTGAGGCTCCTGTAACCTAGGCTGGCCTCCCACTTGGTATGCAGTCTGAACTATCTAAATCTGGCAACCCCTTGCCCTCAGTGGTCATCTAAGTCCCAGGGGGATTAGATGCAAGGGGGCATCTCTTGAAATGTCCTGCAAATGTGAGTCACCAGTCTTCCTGTGCAGGGAGGTCTTGGAGATCCACTAGTGGGACTTCAGCCAGTGTCCAGTCTATAAAGAGGACAGTCTGTTCATGCTTCAAAAAGGGAAGCCTGGTCTAGCAAGACCTGACTTTGTCCTCCAGTGGACGGAACTGGTAAATGAAAAGCCAAAAGGAGCCAGAGGCTCCCTCCCCCCCACCAAAACCCAAGTGACCCCTGAGGACCAGATCCTAAATTGACCTTGAGAAAACAAAAACCTTGGTTAATCTGGGCTAGGTGGCCTTAAACATCCAAGAGGAAAGTATAACCAGAAATAAATAACCAGTAAGGCCTGAGGTATTGTACTTCAGGTATAAAACCTGAGATCTTAGTAAAAAGTCCAAAAAAAAAAAAAAAAAGCACTGTGTTTTGCCTTACTGGCAACTGCAGCTACCCTGGGCTGCTTTTGCCATCCTTCAAAGACATGAGGCACAGCTTTTCAACCTTCCAATATGGACTGAAGACTCATGTCTCTCCAAGAATCCTCCAAACCTTCTGTGCCAGATGGGGACTGCTGAGAAATCCAGCTTCTGGACTGAGCTACTACTGGGGTTTCAGCCTCTTCAGAGTATAGACTGCCATTGTTGGACTACCCAGGCTGTATCACAGAGACCAGTACAGGAGGATCAAGACAGGATGCGGTGCTTACTGGCCCTCATTTAGTGACCCTGGGAAGGGAAAACCCCAGTGTGGAGCACAAGGGCAGAACTGATGGTGGTTTGGGCTTGCCAAGAAGGAGGCTTCAAACATCACATCTTTCAGCCTGATGGAAAAAGAAAAGCCAGGAGTGGTGGTACACGCCTTTAATCCCAGCACTTGGGAGGCAAAGGCAGGCGGATCTCTGTGAGTTCAAGGCCAGCCTGGTCTACAGAGTGAGTTCCTGGCCAGCTGGGACTAAAGGGAGACCCTATCTCAAAAAGACCAAATAAATAAATAAATAAATAAATAAATAAAGCTGAAGATGATGATATATGTGGCATGCATATATGCATATTTTGGAGTGATGCACATTGGAAGGAATAACAACAACAACAAAAAGACTGGGTCAAAGAACTGACTGAAATGGTGAACTTCTGCTTGAAACAGTAAACTTATGCTTTAAAAACTGTAAAAGAGACTGAGAAAAAGATGAAAAACATGTTTGACAGAATGCATGAGCTCTGGTGGGGGGGCAAGGAAGGGGGCATGGGTCTAGACTTCATTGGAAATTTTGTATGAAATATACAAAGCTTCAATAAAAACTGGCTTTGAAATAAATAAATAAATAAATAAATAAATAAATAAATAAATAAATAAATAAATAAATCTGGCAATCCAACCCAAGGCTCCATGCACACTGCACGTAGCTGCAGCCCCAGCCCTACTTTGAAGGGTTCTTTTTTGTCCCCATACTCTTCTTGAACTAGAGGCTGTCACAGACCACGTCTGCCCCAAAGCTGACTTTATGACCCATCTCCTTTGTTACCTACGAACACCACAGCGGGATAAACTCCGCTTCTACTGATGGGAAACAGAGAGGCAGTGGATGAGTGGCAGGAAGACAGTGGTCAGAAAGGCAATGATAATCCGACTCAAAGCCTCAGAGGGGAGAAGTCACCAAGGCAAAGGGACAGTCCCCTCCCCTGGGAGTGCTTTAGACCCCTTGGGGGTTCAAGCAGCTCTTCCAGTCATCAGAGGCTGACGGGTTATCTTCTTTTGCATTGGAAATCTGACCAGATTCTGGTGGGTTTTTTAGTTATTGTTTGCTTGTTTTTCCAAGTCCTTTAGAAATCTTTGGAAACAACACTACTTCCAGTTGAAGAGCTTTCTGGGCAATCATGAGGAGAAAATATGCTTTGATTTCTTTTTCTCAAAGAACTACTTCCATCACAGATTAGCGTACCATAACAACAAATGAAAAGGACTTGCTTCTTAAAACAGAGGGTCACCTTGGAGTGATTAACTTGGCTGCCAAAAGATGATCCCATCGCAGACTAATGGTGGCAGGAACGAGTCTCTACAGGAAGAAGCCTGGCTGAGGAGTGCTGCAGCAAAGGCCCTGTCTCCCAACTAAGGAGCCTGGGATAAAGATGAAATCGTTTGCTTTTCCTTCTGAGTGTCTGACAGCTTCCCCCAATTTCTTTGGGGTTTATTATAAAGGTGTCAGACCTTATCAGAAATTTGATGGCAGCCACACATTATCAAATAAATAAAAAGAACACTCTTTTGTCCTACCTTTGAAGTTTCTTTAAGTTACTCTGAATAGCATCGCCCGCTGCCAAGTTTCCAGTCTCCTGCATAATGAGATACTTTCTAATTAGCATATCACAAATATTCCTGGTCTTATTTTTTTTCACCATCGTGAGACGATTTTAAATGCTTCTTTTCCAATATATTAGGATTTTTTTCCCCCACTCTATAAAGAGGTAGGGGAATGAAAGTAGTATATTGGCTCAAGTACCCATTTCTCCTTTTTCTTCTTTTTCGCTTTTCTTTCCTTCCTCCCACCCCTACTTCTTGATTCTCTCATTCTTTCCTTTCCCAGCAGGCAGCATGGCATGGTGGGAAGGTTACAGGAATGAAAGCCAGAAATCCTGGAATGGGGTTTTGACTGAGCCATTAATTAGTTGTGTCATTTTAGGCAAATTGCTTCACCTTTGAGGGCCTCTGCTTCGTTTTCTGTGTAATGAAGAGACCCGACTGAATGGAAAGTCCCCCATGGTTTCAAACACTAGGACTCTATTTATGAAGCTTGAATAAGTCCTTGTCCCCTTATTCAAAAACTGGAGCAAGTTATTTTCTTTGATTGAAAAACATAGTGAACTATGTCCAAAATAGGTACAGACATCAGCGAAAAGGAATGTGATTTTAAAAGGACACCAATATTTAATTGCAGAAGTACATAGCACCTTTAAACAGCCAAAGGTTTCCTGAAATAAGTAGAGTTGTATTTTCACTAGCTTTCCTACACAGACACATATGCAAATGCATATACTCTCTGAAATGGAATATAACTGCTATGACTGGATCCCAATGGGATGAAACACCAAGACAAGGAAAATCAACTCCTAGATATCAAAAGGCTTTTTTTTTTCTTTGTCTTTTTGAGACAGGGTCTCCCTGTAGTCCCAGCTGTCCTGGAACTCACTCTGTAGACCAGGCTGGCCTTGAACTCACAAAGATCCGCCTGCCTCTGCCTCCCAAGTGCTAGGATTAAAGGTGTGTGCCACCACGCCCGGCTCAAAAGGCTTTATAGTCTTTGGTATGCATAGAAAAAAAATCAATCAGTTTAACAGAATAATTGGGATTTCCCCAGTGACATCTGAGTTTGAAGATTTGACCAGGAATATCACACTCATAAAAATGCAAAAATTGATCATGGTTTCAATTACGAGATCCTGGGGAACAAAAGCCATTCTGGGCTTACATGCCTTGCTATGTAATGCAAGCATCTAACTGAAACTGCCTGAGAAGAGGAAAGAGACATCCCTATAAAGAAAAGCCTTTGATCCTCCCAGCCTGCCATGAACCCCTTACCTTGTGCATGCCAAGTGACAAGCTTGCTTCTGTTTTCAGAAGACTTGCTACCATGTCTCAAGCGTGTGTGTGTGTGTGTGTGTGTGTGTCTATGTGTCTGTGTCTGTGTCTGTGTGTCTGTCTGTGTGTCTGTGTGTGTGTGTCTGGCTGGGCCCAGAGCTCACCTAGTAAACTAGGCTACCTCTACCTCCCTCACCTGGTGAGCTAGGCCAACTCTACCTCCCTCACCTAGTGAGCTAGACTGACTCTACCTCCCTCACCTAGTAAGCTAGGCTGCCTCTACCTCCCTCACCTAGTAAACTAGGCCACCTCTACCTCCCTCACCTAGTGAGCTAGGCCGACTCTACCTCCCTCACCTAGTGAGCTAGGCTGCCTCTACCTCCCTCACCTAGTAAGCTAGGCTGCCTCTACCACCCTCACCTAGTGAGCTAGGCTGCCTCTACCTCCCTCACCTAGTAAGCTAGGCCACCTCTACCTCCCTCACCTAGTGAGCTAGGCTGTCTCTACCTTCCTCACCTAGTAAGCTAGGCTGCCTCTACATCCCTCACCTAGTAAGCTAGGCTGCCTCCACCTCCCTCACCTAGTAAGCTAGGCTGCTTCTACTTCCCTCAGTACTAGGATTACAAGTGCCCAACAGCAGACCTGGCTTTACTTTTTTAATGTGGATTCTGGGACTTGAACTCAGGTCTAAGACAAGCACTTTGCCAGCTCAGCCATCCTTCCAGCTCCCCACACCTCTTCAGACTCCTGTCTGGCTTCTCCGGGCCCCTCTGCCTCCGGTCTGGCAGGCCTGCATGGCCGCTCTCAGGCTCTCTGATCATCGCCAGCTACACTCGGCACTCCCAGCTCCCCCAGGTGACCCAGGGCTTCTGTTTCCCCAGATCTGTGACTTCTGTCTCTTGTCACCACTGCTCCAGCTCTTGAGGAGCTGAAGCTCAGGAGTGCTTTGGTCACATGGTAATCCCAGGACTGAGCAAACATATGACACCCAGTAACACTGGTCAAGAACAAGACAAGAAAAGAGCAATGCAGTGAACACAATGCTGGGAGACTGCAGGATGCTTCCTCCATATCCCCATCGGCCTGAACACCGACAATAAATGGTGTTAAGGTAACATGATCACCAAATGATGACCCAAAGAATAGATCTTCATCTGACTGAACAAAGAAATTATGAAGACTGAGCAAGTCAGAGGACCAGTCTTATATGGAGGGGAGACAAAAGCTGCCTCTGTTTTCCTGAAGAGTAACGGGAATAGTCATGTTTTTGATTACCTTCTAGTACCATGTACAGTGCACTGAAATGACACACAGAAAAAGAGGAAAATGATTTCAAATCACTACGCAGTCATGAAAAATCACAATTATATTTAGAGACATAGAAAAGCAATCATAAGTCTAAAAAAAGTAGGCCACAAATCAACAGATGACATTACCATAATTCCTAAGATTGTTATGAGGATATCTAGATACTTAGATACCACAGAAAAAAAAATCTAGAACTATCAAAGCATTAAAAAGACATAATCTGGGGGCTGGAGAGATAGCCTAGTGGTTAAGAGCGCCGACTGCTCTTGCAGAAGACCCGGTTCGATCCCCAGCACCCACATGACGGCCGAGAACCGTCTGTAACTCCAATTCCAGGAGAACTCCAGTTCCAGGGGAATCCGACGCCCTCTTCTGACCTCCACGGCATTGCACGACACGGGTGCACAAACCTCCATGCAGACAATACATTCATACACATAAATAAATAAATAAAATTTTAAAAAAAGACATAATCTCAATTATGAACTAAGTGATTTTTTTCCTTTCCTTCTCTTCCTCCATCCTCCCTCCCCTTCCTTCCTCCTTTCTTCTTTCTTTTTGTTTATCTGCATTTTCTATATTTTCCTCCCATGACCATGAACTGCCTGGATAATTTTTTTTAAATCTCCTCTGAATAAATAAACAGCTCATTTATAAATATTAAACAGTGTAGGAATGAGGTGCTGAGGATTTGGCCGCAGGCAGTGGTTATAGGAATGGAAAATAGGAAGCAGGGTTGAGAGCAATTACAGAAGAGGAGCTGACAGAGGCAGGTGGCTGACTGGGGGAGGACTGAAGGGAAATCGGAAATCCAGGGTGACTCCCAACAAGAGTGCTGGGTACACACCACTGGCTGAGCAGCACAGAGGGCAATTAGCCTAAAGGAAAGGAGCCCGTTTACTCTTACACCTGGCTTATTTGAAGTGTTGATAGGTCACTAGAATAACAGAGAGAAGTTAGGGGACAAGGAGGCTGAAGATTCAGGAGCTGAGTTGGGCAACGATCTCCTGAGGAGCCTGTACTTCACTGAAAGGGTCCCCTTCAGGCTGCAAGGAGATGCCCTTGGGTAGGAGGTGGGGGCCTCCTGTCCTGTCTGTCATTCTAGACTTCCAGTCCCAATGCCTGGCCTGGTGCCTTGTGCATAGGCAACAAACAATAAATGGTTGAGAGATGAGTTACTGCCATCCACAGGAGACAATATGGAGTTCTGTGCAACTGAACTTGGGAAACCCAGATGTGAAGAAGAAGCAGCACTGCCAACAGCGCAAATGCAAATAAGAACATTACAGCTTTTCAGAAGCCGAGGGAGAAGAACCACAAAATAGAAATGGACGCCAGCAGTGACCACCACAACAGAAAGCTGGAGGAAGCAAGCCCAGAAAGACAGGCCATCCTTTACGAGGTGGCCCGTCGTCCCGGGAGAGTGACTTCAGGAGAATGCAAAGAGAACACTCGATGGCTAGACACGAGAAAGAAAAGAAAGAAATGAATAAGAGTAAGTAGTCAGGGCAAATGTTAGTCAGTTTTCCATCACTGTGACAAAATACCCGAGGGAAACAACTAAGAGGAGGAGGGATTCATTTTGGATTGCAGTTTCAGGGTTTCACGTCATGCTCGGTTGGCCCATGGTTGCTCTGGGGTAACGCAGACCATCAGGGCAGGGAATGTGTAGTGAAATAAAGTTGGTAGCTCATCATAGCCAGAAAGCAAAGCAAAGAGAAGTGACTGGAGTCCTACCACCCTTTTCGAAGGCATGCCCCCAAAGACTTCACTTCCTTCCCTGAGTCCCCACCTCCTAAACGGTCCACCACATCCCAGTAGTGCCGCAGACTGCTGACCAAGCCTTCAGCACACACACAGCCGTCTCCAAACCATGGGAAGACAGAGCTCCAAATTCACAGTGGCTGCTAACAAGTAAGAAATGGAGAGCTGAGGCACAGAAGACAGAAGAAAGACTGCACAGAGGAGGACGGCCGATCTGCTCTCCCTGTCCTCCTAGCCACGCAGCTTAACTGGAACCACATGCCATCCGGAGCTGCTTCCTGTGTCCTCTCCCCTCCTTCAGAAGACACAGAACAGCTCTTCAGGACTTTGCACTGCAAACTCTTGAAAGAAAAGCCTGATGGTTAATCTGATCTGTCAACTTGATGGAATTTAGAATCGCCGTGGAAGCACATTTCCAGGTACATCTACGAGGGCATTTCTAGAAAGTTTTAATTGAGAGAAGGCCCACTCTGACTGTGGCTGGCTCCATTCCAGGGGCTGGGGTCCAGGATGGAATAAAAAGGAGAAAGCAAGCAGAGCAGCAGTATTCCTGTCTCTCTGCCTCCTGACGGTGCTCAACAGGAGCAGCCTCTTCTGCTGCCGTGCGTCTCCTCCGTGATGACTGTCTCCCCTTGAACTATGAGCTAAAAAAAAACAAAACCCTTCCTCTTGTAAGTTGCTTTTTGTCAGGTATTTCCTGACAGCATCTAGAGAAGTAATACAGCTAAAGAAAATAGTATAATAGCCATTAATATACATATAGCTTTTAAACAGACATTGCTAGAAAAAGAGACTTTTAAAGAAATATCCTAGCACCATTTTTCCCATTTTCCCCCATTAATCTTGAGTAAGGAAGGATCCATGCCAGCTAACTACAAAGCCACATTCAGAGACCAGTGTGGTAGTGAGGGAGGAAAAGGAGGCAAAGGAGTACACAGGTTTTCATGGCGTGGGCTCCCCTTCAGTTGAGATGGAGACTGACCCCTATGACTGGCCTGATGGGAATCCCAGGGTTCACCTTAGGGTGTTTCCATAAGGTACATCCCTATGGCAAACTCTCCTGAAACTTGCCAGGGATACCCAGCAAAACCAGGAACGGACCCCTAGGTCAGTAGACTCAGAAAAGACCTGCCAGCCTCAGCTAATCTGCCTGTTCCTGAAGCCAAAGCATTTTCAGAATGCGTGACAAGCTGAAGATTCCTATCAAAGCTGCACCAGTAAACAGCAGCTAAAAATGCCACATGTCACTTCAAACAGAAGTCAGGATGGTGTTGAAGGGCCAGCATTTGTCCCCTGCTCACCCACTTGGAAATGAGTCATTACCACTCCTCAACATGTAATTCCAAGTCTACCTTCCTCTCAGTAAAACCTTGCCTGCCTCATGCATATTTTGCAATAGGAGGAATAAAACATGCATGTTCAGTACTTTTTCCTCTACTCTTCAAGATGCTTCTACATAGTTTTAAAAATCTATTATAAACACACTCATCATAAACTTGGCAAAAGATTTTTCCCACGCTGGATAGTTTCAAATGGCTACTAAACACATAACCATTCCTTCTTCAATAACGAGCTTAGATTTCCTGGCTACACTTGCTCCAAGTTACCCTTTCCATAAAAAAAAAAAAAAGTTAACATGTGGAACTTATATGAATATTTTTAAGACACGGGGGTTCATTTAACATATAGAAGCAATAATTTATTAAACAGGACCTTCATATCCAGAGATCTTCAAGGCACCTTGTATATACATCTGCATGATTCCCCCAAGACTAGCCTAGAGGATCCTAAAAGGATCTGCACTGTGCATGGCTAGAACACCCTCCTGCAATGGAGATTGGAATACACTATACTGAGGGTGGGTCTTTTTCAGAATCAAACACTTAAACTAATGTGTGTGATTCAACTTCCCAGCTGACCTACAGCTCCACAGGTATGTATATTCATTCAGTTATTATCACCTCTCCTCATTTAAACTTGGTCATATCTCATATACTGTGAAATCTAAGTGGCCAGAAAACATATTGGGATCAAGAGCTGGATGTTTAAACACTGAGATTTTCAAGCTTACAAGGAAAGAACGAGTATATCCAGGAAACATTTCACAGCCAGGAGTAAGTCTAGCCACCAAAGATCTCAGACTTAATATTACCAAAGTGGCCAAGAATTACCAAGTATTATTATACTGCACTTAACATACACATTAAGAAACACTCCCTGTGTATAAACAGTCTTCCATATGTGTTGTATGGAAAAGCACAAAGTGACAATTAATTGGCTCACTTCTGCAATCTGCCATTAATTGCTGTTTTTAAGTTAAAATGCTTCCATTAAATTTTATTTTCCGGCTCTATATCAAACTCCTTTCTAAGAAAGTTTCTATTACTCACTGAGATGTCAAATAATTTACCTAACAATCCCATTCACACAGGATTTAACTACATTCTTACATAAACATTTTAAATAAATGGGCCTCTTTTATTTACTACTTTAAAATATACATTCACTTTTTAGAAAAAGTAATAATGTCCTGCCTTGTCTCTCCTCTAGACCCTGCTGCCAGGAATCTAGTTTTTTCAAGATGAATTTATAAATTCAGATCTAATTTCTCTGAATAGCCCTGATGAACATGCATATGATCATATGTAATGAACACACGTATGATCCAAAAGTTTTGTATTTTATATGTCATCTTTAATCTATAGGTCTTGACCACACAGAAATTATTGACCCAAGCCATAATGTCAATCAAACAAGGCAAAAAAAAAAAAAAAAATCAACAGAGAAAAAAACAATTAAAATAAAAAAAAAAAAAAAAAAAAAAAAAACCACCTAGTTTCAGTTAACGTTAGGCTCATCCAAAAGAACTTTCTCTTGGATACTAAACAGAAAAGTCCAAGGGAGGCGATGTGTGGCAGTTACGCATCAAGTCATTATTCAAAACACATAAATGTGTTCATGATGAGCTTTCCACAGGTTTTTGGAGAACAAAATCACACTAAGAGCAAACTAAAATTGGAGAGCAACTTGCAAATAAGTCTATATAAGTCTACTGAGTTATTGTGACAACAGGAAAGCCCAGGACACAAAGGTTATAACAGAGATGTATCCCATGTGAGGAACCTCCAGATTTTAGACAAACGAAATATTAGTGCCACTGTCACTAGAAAAATAGAAAGTGTCAGGTTATATGAAGTATTATATTTAAAACTTCAGACCAGTTTCTGAGTCTCTGCTGTCTGGCAATACACCCCAGAGTAGAGTTCAAAATACTCACTTCACAGTCTGGGTCCTGGATTTCTGGCTGTTTGCAGGCAGTCTGTAAAGCGTCCAGATGGTAATAATCTGTGGCTTACTTCAAATCCTGACGACTGCTGCTTTTATTCTCTTGATTTCCTTTGGTGCCAAAGACGCTGTTGCACTGCAGAGTTCCCGCACGTTGACTGAAACTGCTGTCAACATTTTATTACATTCTGCATTTCAGGTTTCCTGATAGCTAATTCAAACATTCTAGATAGCTGGACTCAGTATATTTTTCAATCCTCTGTTTCTTTTTCCCTCCAAGGAAAAGAGTGGGCTCTCCTTACATAGCCCAGAGATTTAAAGCTGTGCTTTTCCAGAGCATCTTCAAATAACTCCTAATGTAACTGGCTTCTGCCTTCACACACTCTATCCCTTGCTCAGGCGGTGTTAATTTTCCCACACTCCTGTAGTGGTAAGTGGCTTGTCTGGGCAAGTATGATAACGCTTGGCCAGGAGATGAAAAAAAACACATTGAAGTCATTAAGGACCTGAAGGGCTGGGCCTGAAGCTGCTCTGCAGAGTCCCTACAACCTGTCACCCTGACTGGATAGCAAGTGGAAAGGTGTAACCACAGAGACAAGCTCATCTGGCCTCTCCTAGACCTTCAACGACCTCTATTTCACATAATGAAACAGCACTTCCAGTTGATTGCCAGACCCGGAGGAAACATCTCACTTTGTCTTTATTTCCGCTCAGATCTTGTGGACTGTTGAGGGTGAACCAGAGGGATTCGAAGTTCCATTTCTCCAGAACACCAGTGCAATTATTCCTAATACCACTGGCCCACTTCAGAAATCTCCTGGTTTCATTGATAAAATACTTGCTTGCCTATCTAGAACTTTGACCTAAGTTCTGGAAAGTCCTTTACACTTTCCATGTGTGTGTGAAAGAATAGCTTGATACTTATATACCAAAATCACAGGTTCAAATCACAACTTAGCCATCTGAGTGTCCAGAGGTTTTTGGCTTTCCCCTGTCTATTGCTTACACAACCTAAGAATCCATTAATTTAAAAAATACTTTATTATCTTCATTTCATGTGCATGAGTGTACTGCATGCATGTATGTAAGAGCATCCATGCAGTGCCCAAAGAGGTCAGACGAGGGTGTCAGATCCCCTAGAACTGGAGTTACAGATGGTTGTTAGCCACCATGTGGGTGCTAGGATTTGAACCTGGGTCCTCTGCAAGAGCAGCCAGTGCTCTTAACAGCTGAGCCATCTCTCCAGTCTGAGTCCATTAATTTTTATGAAAATGTTAATTCATTTGTTTTTCCTTATTAATGTAAATCTTAAACCCAGAAGAAAACAAGAATCCATAATAGCTTAGAGAAAAGTTTTATCCAAGTCAGGTGTAATGGTGCACATCTTTCATCCCAGCACTGGGGAGGTAGAGGCATGTGGGTCTTTGTGAGAACCAGGCCAACCTGGTCTACATAGAGAATTCCAGGCTGACCAGTGATGCATAGTAAGACCCTGTCTCAAAACTCAAACTCAAGGAGCTGGAGAGATGGCTCAGTGGTTAACACCACAGGCTCTTCTCACAGAGGACTTTGATACGGTTCCCAGCATCCACATGGCAGCTAACAACAATCCATAATTCCAGGTCCAGGGGATCTGGCACCCTTTTCTCACCTCTGCAGGCACTGCCTGGATGGATGTCCTTATATATGGGTAAAACATTCACACATAAAATGAAAAATAAATTTAAAAAATTAAGAAAATGCATCTACTTGAAATAAACTTAACATGCCTGAAAAACATAGGAAAGAAGAATCTAGCCAAAAGTTGAGGGATCGTTGGCAAATAAGATGAACTTTTACAAAGCAGAGCCATCTTAAGAAACAGTGTTGGTGGGACATGGGCAGAAGCTGTGTACAGAGCCCTCCCATGAAAGACTGTACTCTACCACTTACACTATCTCCAGGGCCCAGCTCCAGTCTCTCTAACTGTCCCGGCTCTCTCCAAGGTTAGCAATCTCATATAACCAGTTACTAACATTCCCTCCAAGATGTCTTAATTTCCAGCTCACAGTCAAGGCATTTTAGCTTCAAAAATTATTGCCACTTTAATGCTCCTTATGAGACAGGGTCTCACTAAGTAGACAAAGCTGCCTTCCAAACTTGCTATCCTCCTTCACTGGCCTCCCAAGCCCTGGGGTTATAGGTATAAGCCATCATACTTGGTTAATAGTTTTGTAATAAGGTCAACTATTACCTCGGCTCAAAATCCAACATCATCTTCTTCTGCCAAATGCTATAAAATAAAAAACCTCCCAAACAGTTCTGGTAACTAGCCCCTGTGAAGCTGTGTCTCTTCTTCTCCCTCCGAGAGGGGACCACTTGGTGCCCCTTCCTATTGACTCAGTCTGACCCTCAGTTCTCAAGACCAACCCATGTTCAGGCAGGAGCCTTTTACCCTGAGCCAGCTCTGCCCTGGGGTCCTGCACCAGGCAGCACAGGCTCTTCCCCCTTCCTCAGCACATCAACGTTAATCAAAAGGCTGCCAGTTCCCTAATTTTAGTCTTCTTCCAACCCTCAAATAACAGGGCTTCGCCTCTGAGCCTTGTTCCCAGGCTCCTGTTTTGGTAACTGCCCAGTAAATCAGGCTCCTCCAGGGCCTGGGACTCTAGCCAACTTCCCAACTTGGAACTGAAAGGCTCTTCTCCCACCTCCAGCTTAGCATTGGAATCCGCTGCCCCTCGGCAACACTGTACAGCCTCACAGTTAACCAGTGGTCTAAGGGGCTACAGATGGCCACAGCTGCTTGAAACTGCTTGCTAGCTCTCAGTGCAACCTAAACTCCCATTAGTGAAACTGCTTGCTAGCTCTCAGTGCAACCTAAACTCCCATTAGGGGAGATCCAGAGCAGAAAAGCAGAATCCCACGTGCCGGCCTGCCACGGTCTCTGGGCTCCTGTTCCACATGGGCAGGCACTGACTTCAGCTTACCTTGGCTCTGACTTGACACTGTTTTACTCTTATTGCATGACTATTAGGACAGTTTGCATTTTTTAAGTTCTATTTATTACTATTGATGTGTGTGTGTGTGTGTGTGTGTGTGTGTGTGTGTGTGTGTGTATTAATGGGATGCACCACCATATGTGAATGGGGATCAGAAGACAACTTTGTGGGGTTGCTTCTCTCACTTGTGGATCTTAGGACCAAACGTAGGGAATCTGGTTTGTGTATCCAGGGCTGTTACCTAGTGAACCGACTCACCAGCCCAAGGCCTGAGTTCTTGACAGAATCATTATGTTACCTGTCTAGCCCTTGCTTATCATCCCCAGGTTTCCTGCTACATAACTCATATAAATTCCCATTTGTGTAAGCTGGAATTCATCGTGTTTTCTATTGTAGCCAGCCAACCATTAGGCCCATCATGGAGCAGACAGCTGAACTGCTTACCCCTCCAGGAAGACTTTCACATTTCCATGCTTAAATCTGGGTCATTTAATAGCCTCCTGCTTTTTAGATATCTATTCTCAACTTTTATTTATGTGTATGTGTGAATGTACACCACATGTGTACAGGTGCCCTCAGATGCCAGAAGAGGGCATCTGATTCCCTGGAGCTAGAGTTACGGGCAGCTGTAAGCCACCTGACATGGGTGCTGGAAGAGCAGGATAGGAAAGGCTCTTAAAGGATAAGCTCTCTCTCCATTTTTTTATTTTCCATTCCTTTCTTCTCATTCAAGCTCTTTCCTTTCCAATTCCTTTTATACCAAAAATAAGGAAGCCTCCTGCATTTGATTCATGCACATGTTTTCTTTTATACACACAGTGTTTTAAGGCACATATGCAGAGTGACATCAATGAAACTCAGAGTAGGAAATTCCACATGCCTGTTCCTCCACAGACATAGCTAATAAATAAGCAGACTGCTTTATTTGAACTCTGGAACTACTCCAAAATTATAACCAGGTAAAAACACACAAGAGAAAGAGGGTTGAATCTCAGTAGGGGAGATCTGTGGCACTTTAACCCACCCTGGCCCTATGCTCCCCAGTTCAATTGTGGTTTTGTAGACAGCATCCCATTTCCTGTGAGGTTCCTGAGGCTGGTAAGATCAGAGCATATCTTGTCTCCAAATAACTGTGGTTGGTTGTTTTAACCTGTCTAGCGACTCCCTGAAGGACTGCTGCAATGGGCTGGTGTTTCTTTATCCTAATGCAAACTCTTCTTGGGTGTAGACAACTACCCTGGAATCATTTGTCTCAAACACTCCGAAGCAGGTGAATTAGTTGCTGAAACACTGGGGCAAGAGATGCTAGTGCAGGCAAACAAGACACCAAAAAGCCAGGAAGGAACGAGGCAATGTTTCCAAATAAAGATTGAAAAACTCCCATGCTCATGTTAAAGGCGAGGAGCATGCTCAGAAGAGCTCTCACTTCCAGATGAATGCAGACCCTGCAAAAGCAGGAAGTGAGGCTAAGGCGGAACCATGAGAAGAACTGTTGAAGAAATAGCCCAACACTCAGCCCTCTAAGTATCTCGCTTCTGTCTTCTTTTTTCTCTTCCTCCCTTCATTTATTCCTTCTTTCTTTCCTGGTTTCAAATATTTAAAGAGATGACTCAGAAGAGCACTGGCTGCTCTTCCAGAGGACCCAGGTTCAATTCCCAGCACACACATAGTATCAAACAACTGTCTATAACTCCAGTCCAGTCTGATGCCCTCTTCTGGCCCCCAGACACTGCATGACATGGGTGCACTTACATACATGCAGGAAAACAGACACATAAAAAAATAAAAATAAAAATAACGCCAGGGCTGAAGAGATGGCTCAGCAGTTAAGACTGCTCTTACAGAGGACCTCGAGTTCAGTTCCCAGCACCCACATGGCAGCTATCAACCATCATTTACTCCAGTTCCAGAGGAATAGGATGCCCTCTTCTGACCTCCACTGCATTGCATGGCATGGGTGCACTCATATACATGCAAGCAATATACTCATATACATAAAATAATATATGAAATAAAAATAAATTAATAAATTCAAACTTTTTTTTGGTCTCCCTGTAGCCCCAGCTGTCCTGCAACTCACTCTGTAGCCCAGGCTGGCCTTGAACTCACAAAGATCTGCCTGGCACACGCCTTTAATCCTAGCACTTGGGAGGCAGAGGCATGCGGATCTCTGTGAGTTCGGAGGCCAGCCTGGTCTACAGAGTGAGTGCCAGGACAGCCAGAGCTACAAGGAGACCCTGTCTCAAAAAAAAAAAAAAAGATCTGCCTGCCTCAGCCTCCCAAGTGCCAGGATTAAAGGCGTGCTCCACCCCACTCAAATTCAAACTTTGTTTTAAATTTATTTTTTATGTGTATGAATGTGTTGTCTGCATGTAGGTTTGTGCATCAGTGTAGTGCAATGCCACGGAGGTCAGAAGAGGGTGTCGGATTCCCCTGGAACTGGAGTTCCCCTGGAATTGGAGTTACAGACGGTTCTCAGCTGCCATGTGGGTGCTGGGGATCGAACCCAGGTCCTCTGCAAGAGCAGTCGGTGCTCTTAACCACTAGACTATCTCTCCAGCTCCAAATTCAAACTTTTTTTAAAGAAGTCTCTGCATCTGGTATACCAAAACAATATCCACATTTTTTAAGATTTAAAAAATAAAACAATGTCATTTAAATGAGTAAAACTGATCCTTTTATAGTAAAATAAATCAATTGCTTACTATGATTTTTTGCTTACGAATGGCAAGAAACCTAAAGATGGAAGTGAGTACATAAGCTGCTTTTCTGGTGAATCAACTGGTGCTTTCCTGAAGATATTTTCACTGCCAAAATGTTCAGCTGAACAATGGGAATTCCCTCAGACGGTATTAGAAACCTGTGAAAACATTATCACCATCTAATAATCATTCATGATGCTGTCTGAATTTCACAGACTTATATCCAAGACTGAATATAATTTCCCACACTGAATTATTTTGTCTGTGTACATGTTGATATGTGTAGAGATATGTATGTGAGCACTTATGCGTGTTGTGTGTGTGTGTGTGTGTGTGTGTGTGTGTGCAAAAGTCCAGAGATCAATGTCAGATGTCCTCATCAGTCACTCTCTACCTTATTTTTTGAGACAAGATCACTCATTGGACCTTGAATTCACTCACTCAGTCGGTTAGACTTGCTTACTGACCAGCAAGTCCCAAGGATCCTCTGGTCTCTACCTCCACGGTGCTGGGATTACAGGGACTTACTGTTAAGCTTGACTTTTACATGAGTGCTTGGTTACAAACTCAGGTCCTTGTGCTTACACGACAGCAGTTTACTGAGCCATCTCCCCAGCCCTACGATTTAGATTCAGGTCTTGTTTCAAATGCTGATTTTGGGCTAGTAATTGGGATTGGGTATGAGACTACTGGGTATAGATAAGATTAAAGAAGTGAACAACTCCTCAGAATTTAGATAGGTAGGTAGATAGATAGATAGATAGATAGATAGATAGATAGATAGATAGATAGACAGACAGATAGAGCTTATAAATATGATTTATACATGAAGAAAATAACTAAACAAAAATACATAATTATAGGCTAATTATAATCTAAAGAATTTGGGGTTTTGATGTGTAAATATTCCATCATAGGGCTGGAGAGATGGCTTATTGGTCAAGAGAACTTACCACTCTTCCAGAAGACCTGAGCTCAGGTCCCAGCACCCACATCAGGAAGTTCACAACCACCTGTTACTCCAGCTCCAGGCATCTCATGCCTCTTCTAATCTCCATAGGTACCTGCACACAACTCCTCTCTCTCTCTCTCTCTCTCTCTCTCTCTCTCTCTCTCTCTTAAAAATGAATCTTTTTAAAAAAAAAATCAGATTCGCTTTTTTTTTTTTTTTTTTCTATTTTATTCATTGTGGTGAAATGAATGTATTGTTCTGCATGTACGTTGTGCACCCCGTGTCGTTGCAATGCCTCAGAGGTCAGAAGAGGTGTCAGATTCCCTTGGAACTGGAGTTAAAGACGGTTCTCAGCCACCATGTGGGTGCTGGGAATCGGGTCCTCTGCAAGAGCAGTCAGCGCTCTCAACTGCTAGGCCATCTCTCCAGCCCCTCACACATTCTCTTTAAAGTAACTACAACACAAAGAATAAGAAAATATATTTTTAATCAAATCTAAAGAAATGGAGTTAGTTCATTCTGCTGCCAATCCTGTTTTGGTTTGGATTTTTATGTGTACAAGTATACTGCCTGCATGTATTTAAGTGCAGCTGTGCTGTGCAATGCCTACAGAGGTCAAAAGACGCGTGTTGGATCTCCTGAAACTAGAGTTAGCCGAAAACTGGAGTTGTTAGCTGCCATGTGGATGCTGGAAAACAAACTTGCGTCCTCTGCAAGAGGATCCAGTGCTCTTAACTGCTGAGGCATCTCTCCAGCCCCTCTGTTGCCAATTGTGAATACAAGTGATATGAGTCCATTTGTTGGGGACCTTCACAAAATTTCTTTTCTCCCGCTAATACTATAAACAAATCTTACAGTTTATTTTCACTGTTTTTGTTTAAACTGTCTCTAAAATTTAAATTTAACAAGTGTGAAAATAACTGCCAAATCATGTTCTATGTTGTTTTTAAACTGGAAGAGAAAAATGCTTTAGCACCAAGTTTGGAAAAAACTAATAATTCTTGGGTTTGAAATAAAACTTCAAATACAACATTGAGCAATAAATCTTTTTTTAATTTTAGTTTTACCCTTTTTTGGGGGTGTATTTTTTGAGACAGGGTCTCCCTTTTAGTTACCAGGTGTCCTGGAGCTCACTCTGTAGACCAGGCTGGCCTTGAACCCACAGAGATCCACCTACCTCTGCCTCCCGAGTGCTGGGATTAAAGGCGTGCACCATACTGATACTTTTACAATTAAGGAGAAGATTGTAAATGGATTTTTCTCTTAAATACTCCTCTCAAAGGTTACTTAAGCCCAAGTCCCTGTTGATTATAAATAGAAGGGAAACATGTACTGATTATTTTATCATGTTTGACTTTCAGGTAGCCAATCCTCATAAGACACTCACTGAGCATCTTTCTTCAAACTTCAATGCTTCTTCTCTCTCACTGTCCCCAAGATATTAGAAAAGTCGGAATGTTTTAGCTGTTGGACCACACATTCATGTCTTGAAACATTTCTGTGCCACTTAATATGTAATGGTTTATGTTGTATCTTTAATATCAAAAAATAAATGGCCCAAATGGTCATATATTATATATTCCAAAGCCTGGAGACCTCTGTGTGGTGGTTTGAATGAGAAATGTCTCCAACAGGCTCAAGTACTTGAACACTGTGGTCCCCAGCTGGTGGCACGGTTTGGGGGAGGCCAAAGAACCTTTAAGTGGTGCAGCTTAAAAAAAAAAAAAAAAAGAGGGGGCTGGAGAGATGACTCAGCAGGTAAGAGCACCAACTGCTCTTCCAGAGGACCGGAGTTCAATTCCAAGCGCACACATGGGGGTTAAGAACCACCTTTAAGCTGGGCGTGGTAGTGCACACCTTTAATCTTAGCACTTGGGACAAAGGCAGGTGGATCTCTGTGAGTTCAAGGCCAGCCTGGTCTACAGAGTGAGTTCCAGGGACAGCTGGGGTTACAGGGACCCTGTCTCAAAAAAAAAAAAAAAAACAACACTTAAAATGTATACTAATATACTGAAATTATTGTCCTTGACTATTAAAGGGAGAGAGAAGGAGAGGAAGAGAGGGAGAAAGAATCCTACCTATAATACTTCTACAAAGTAAGCAACAGAATGAGTTGTTTGTTTATCTGACTGTTGGTTCTTTTAGATTTTTAGATCCTTTGCTTGTTTTGTGGTGATGGAGCCTGAACACCCAGAGCCTTTCACAGCTAACCTAACCCTTGGAATTGTACCGCAAGTGCTTAAGATACCTTATCAGTGAAGCTGGGGAGGGAGGTGAAATTACAATTATAGGAAATTTCATGGGAGGAAGATATTTTACAATTCTGATCACTACTGTATTCTTAAGTATGCGAGCACACAGATACCACTTAATAAATCTTTGTTGCCTGTGTATTTTGTTTTGTGGCTGTGGCTTTTGTTTTGTTTTAGGGACTTTTTGTTGTTTTGTTTTCCAAAGCCAATTTTTATTGAAGCTTTGTGCGTTTCATGCAAAATTTCCAATCAAGTCTAGACCCACTCCTCCTTCCTTCCCCCCCACCCCACCAGAGCTCATGCATTCTGCCAAACATGTTTCTCATCTTTTTCTCAGTCTCTTTTAAAATTTTCGATGTAGAAGTTTACTGTTTCTGGCAGAAGTTCACCATTTCAGTCAGTCCTTTGGCCCAGTCTTTTGTTGTTGTTCTTCTTTTCTTTGTTCCTTCCAATTTGCTCACTCCAAATATGCATGCATACATATATCAAATTATGACATCATAGGTTTTAGCATCTCTTCAGCTCTATGATTTCTTTTTTTTTTTTTCTTATTACGCTGAAAGATGTCATGATTTCCTTAAGGAAGTGTTTGAAGGCTCCTCCTTGGCAAGCCCAAACAACCATCAGTCCTGCCCTTGTGCTCCACACAGGGGTGTTTTGGTTTTTAAGACAAGGTCACACTATGTATCCCTGACTAGTGTGGAACTCACTATGTAGACCAGGCTAGCCTCATTCTCAGAGATCCTCCTGCCTCTGCGTCTCAAGTACTGGGATGTGTGTGCAACATGCAGTTAATTTTAATTTGCTGGCTTTGTTTTCAGGTTGTCGTTGTTGCTTTTGTTGTTGTTGTTGTCTGAGGTAGGTTCTCCTGTAGCCTAGGTTTAGCTGTGCTCTGCCTCCACTTCCCAAGTACTGCTATTCCGAATGTCCACTCCCACACCTACTTATCAGTTGATTTTACAGAACTAAATCACAAGCAGTCAAACAAATCATTGTGAATAGAAGCATTACAATTTTACTGTGACAACAAAAACAACTCTTTTGCATGATTCCTTCTTAAATTTGAACCTCTTAAGAGTCCATCTAGAGCATATTTTAGTCAGGGTGGGGCAACTCACCTTTATGACAGAAGAGACAGCACAATTCTCTTAAGTAGTAGAGTACTTTTAGTAAACTGTCACTTACCTCCACTTAATGACAGCCTACTCACCTATGGGAATGAATGCCGAACAATAGTGCTCTCACTTGGTGCTGGTAGACATCAGCTCGGTGCATGTGAGCCTTTTACCGACCTCCCTGTTTACAGTCCGCTTTGCTCCTGATCCATGGCTGGTGATATTAGATAGACAGACACAGGTGCATTTCTGTGCCTCTCTGCACGATTTCTTTGCCTCCCACTTTATGAAACACTCTGAAGACATCTGTTCAGAGTCCAGGACCTTCCAATGGTCAAGGAAATCCTGCTCCATGGCATGACATAGATCCTGACCCTGATCCCAGTGGGCCTGACATGTAACCAACTCACCGTCCCTTCCCTTCAGTTAATTTCCAAGGTTGAATGACCATTTAAAGAAAAGGAGCTCAAAACTCTTGGTTTGGGGGCTGGAGAGATGGCTCAGTGCTTAAAAGCACTGGCTGCTCTTGCAAAGGTCCCAGGTTGGGTTCCCAGCACCCACATGGCAGCTCACAACCATTTGTAACTCCAGTTCCAGGGGATGCAATGCCCTTCTTGGCCTCCTTAGGCATTGTGTGATACAAATGCACTTACATCGCATGTAGGCAAACAATCATACGCACAAAATAAAAATAAATAATTTTTAACTTTGGGGAGTAAATGAAATACAATTCATGAGAAAAACAGAGACCTTTTGCCCATGCACAGCACCTGTCCAAAGAGCCCCTTCCCATGTGTGCACCACCTGCAGCTCCTCCATCCTCAGTACCTTCCAATTTCATGTGTGCTGGGAATCTCATACCACCCATCATGACACACCTCCAGAGCTCTCCTAGCCCAGGAGAGCCCTACCTATCTCCCTATCCCTGAGACAGATGCCAGCCAGCTCTATCCCTTTGCTTCATAGCTCTGTCCCAGGGGTGTAGGGGTGGGAGAACACCCTGTCCCTTCTACCCATGCCTTCTCCATGCCTGGAGTACACAGCATGCATCTCCAATCTCTAGGACTAGAGGAATCCTCCCCTAGTGCCTCCACCCATAGTAACCTATTCCTATTGACCTTCCAGAAACTTTCCCAGTGGACTCTACAATATCCTGCCTAGATATATTAGTTACTAAGAATGTTTTAAAGAACTAAAAATATAAAAATGGCTTCCACATACCATTAGTTTCCAGTAGTAATTTCGGTAACCAATTTGTTACTGAATTATTTCCTATTCAATCCTATCTTACAAACTAAATCTGGAGACCCTTTGAGGTCAGAGTGTATATTATTTTTTGTGGCTGTCCCTCATGGTATGAAGCATAGTGCTATATCCATAAGTGACTTAGAAAACATAGCTGACAGGCTGGAGTGATAGCCTAGCAGTTAAGAGCGCCGACCGCTCTTGCAAAGGACCCAGGTTCGATCCCACACACCCACATGGTGTGCCGAGACCATCTGAACTCCAATTCCAGGAGAACTCCAGTTCCAGGGGAATCCGACACCCTCTTCTGACCTCCGCCGGCATTGCACGACACGGGTGCACAAACCTACATGCAGGACTGTACATTCACACACATACAAAAAGAAAAAAAAAAAGAAAAAAAAAAGGAAAACATAGCTGACTACAGGAATTTTAATGTGAAGATGAGAATATGTAATAGAGACATCCCATCTAAAATGAGCCTAAGGGGAACTGAAATACAATGCATGAGGAAAAACTAAGAATTTTCTATGCCTCTATTATCTACATCTTGTGTGTGTGGGAGGGGGTGTGTACAGTTATCCCACAGTAAACTCAGAGCATCCGGGGAACAAAAATAATTAAAGTTGTGCCTATATTCATGCACAGACCTTTTTCTTGCTATTACTTCCTAAAGAACATAGTGCAATAATGACTTACATTATAGTCAGTGCTCTAAGTAATCCAGAGATGATATAAACTACACACACTATGTGTGTGGGTTGTGTGTAAATCCTGTGCCATGTTATAAAAGGGACTTGAGTACCTGTGGATCTGAGTGGCTACAAGGAAGTCCTGGGACCATTCCTCCATGGATATCACACTGCTTAGTCTTTGTTAACTTGACATCAACTAGAGTCACCTGGGAAGAGTGAACCTCAACTGAGAAACTTCCTCCATCACCTCGGTCTATGGGCATTTTCTTCATTGCTAACTAATGGAGGGTGCAGCCCACTGTGGGCAGTACCATCCCTGGGTAGGTGGGTCTGGTCTGCACAAGAAAAGTAGCTGTTGGGGCTGGAAAGATGGATCAGTGGTTAAGAGCACTGGCTGCTCTTGCAGAGGATTTGAGTTTGATTCCCAGCACCCACATGGCAGTTAAAACATCTATAACTCCAGTTTCAAGGGATCCAATGCCCTCTTCTGACCTCTGTGGGCATTGCATGACATGGATACACTTACCCACATGCTGGCAACACACTAATACACATAAAACCTAAAAATAAATTTTTTAAAGAAAAGCGGCTGAGCAAGCTGGGGGAAGAAGTTAACAAGCAGCACTCTTACAGGGCCTCTGCTCAGCTCCTGCCACGAGGCCTTGAGTTCCTGCCCTGACTTCCCTGGCTGACAGACAGTGACCTGGGAGTTGTACAATGAAATAAACTCTTTCCTCTCCAAGTTGCTTTGGGTCAATGTTTTATCACAGAATCGGAAATCAAACTCGAACTGGGGCTGGAGAAATCATCATCAGATCCAGGGATTCCAACACCCTCTTCCATCCTCCACAGGCATTGCATGACATGGGTGCACACAGGCACAACATTTATACACATAAAAGAAAATATAAAAATATGAGGCTGGAGAGATCACTCAGCAGTTAAGAGCACTGACTGCTTTTGAGGAAGACCTGGGTTCAGTTCCCAGTACCCACATGGCAGCCAACAACCATCCTTAACCCCACTTCCAAGGAATCCAATGCCCTCTTCTGACCCCCCATGCCCATTGCATGACACAAGTGCAATTACATACATGCAGGCAATACACTCACACACATAAAATAAAAATAACAAGAGAAAATATTTTTTAATATTTTATTTATTATTGTGTGTATGATATTGCCTGAATGTGTGTAAGTGCACCTGTGCTGTACAATGCCCATAGAGATCAGAAGGAGTCAGACCCCTGGAACTTGAGTTATGGACAGCTGTTAGCCACCATGTGGGTGCTGGGAGTCAAACCTCAGTCTGCTGCAAGAGCAGTCAGTGCTCTTAACCGCTGAGCCATCTCTCCAGCCCCAAGAAAATATTTGTTAAATAATACAAATAAAACATTAAAAAGTTTTTTAAAGAAGAAATAAAACTAGAACAAATATCAAAGAGCAAATACATGTATACAAACACACACCATAAAAAGGTCGGAACTGTATACTTACAACTAAAGAAAAAATTGCTTATTCAACAGACATCAATGGAGTCCATATTGTACCCTGCATTCATTCAACCATCACTTCTGTTATTAACACTCGCAGAACTGAGTTTACCTCTATGAAGTTAACATGGTCCTTATCCTCACAAAGCTTACAGGACAGGATATACTATTAAACAGGCAACTGCAGTCAGGGGTGACTTGTCCTCCACCTGTAAGTTAGTACAAGTGTCTAGCTTGTCACTGATGCGTATTCCAGTGCCATGTTTTCACAGTGAAGAGCAAGGAGGTCTGCATTCAGATAATGACCCCACATAGCACAAATCCAGCCCATCTCAGAAGGAAGGAATGGGTAGGTGTAGCAGAGCTACCTCGGGCCCCTGAGCTACACACTCCTGCCCCAGTGGCCAGTTCTGGGGACTTTGTCCCCTTGGTCCTCAAGTGTGACTTTATCCTGGACCCTAATAAAGGGAGACAATGGGGAGGAAGGAGAAGCGAGCTAGCTTTTACTAAGCACTGAGTCTACACCAGAACTAGGAAATGTGCAAGCTGCCCTCCCCAGCGCTTGACCCTGTGCAGTCTCTCGTCTTCCAGTCACACCCCACAGTGAGACATGGCTGAGATTCAAATCTGAGACTGGGGACCAGAACAAGAACTGCCGCCAGCTTCTCCCCTTCAGAAATCTTCAGCACCTCTTTCAGACCCACAGCCACCCTTTGTAGGGATCTGGATCCCCCAAGAAAAGGGGCTGCTGCACACAGCTCACAAAGACTGAAAGACTTTGTGAAGTCTCTCAAGACCTTGAGAGCAACACAATTCAGAAGAGGTCATTCTATAAATAAAACACCCAACTCCAAATGCCACTAGGAAATACCGCCTGTACATCTAATTCTACCTGGCAGCTTGGAGAAATTCCTGAAGACTGTTCTTAGGAAAAAAACCAAATACCCTGAACATTTAACTAGTTCATTTCTTGCACTGTTATTTTTGACTCATCAGTTTCATTTCCACTGTCTTGCACAAGTTGCCATATCGAACTGCATTTCATAAAAGAAAATATACATTATAGACACATTACTCACATTAAAGAATTGGTTTTAATTTCCTAATCAATATAAAACTGTCCCTAACATCCTAGAGGATTCAACCTAAAGTAACTATGAGAGTAAGGTGACATGTCCCTTGAAAAAGAAAAAGGATACACTTTCTCCAAATTTCCCAAACACTCAAAGTGAGACACAAGAAGGTCAAACCAGGCAGGATGCAGGAAGCTGAAACCGGAAACCTGTTATCTCGCCTGGAAGATAAGTTTAGACAAGCGCTTTTCACCACCCAGGAGGCTGTAGGAAAGATTGTGGTGTAACCATACACAGGCCGTCAGCCCTTCAGCAACAGGCCTGGACTCCATCTCTGCTGTCACTAAGGTCTGATATGATCTTGGCCCAGGTTCCCCAGTTCCCCACACTTCTGGTCTTGATCTCTAAAGTTGAGGTCACACCACAACAGCCATGGTGTAATGATGTGGCAGGTTGCTATAAGAAGCAAATAGCAATGCAGTTACATACAGAGAGAGAGAGAGAGAGAGAGAGAGAGAGAGAGAGAGAGAGAGAGAACTGTCAACAGGCACTATGGGAATACTGCATGTGTTTGGGGTGATAGGGTGGCTGGAGCAGATGACATCATAAATTACAAAACTTTCCATGGGTTTTTATTGACTGAACAAGTACATTCTACAACCCGTGTCTAACATAGAGATGCTTCCTCTTCCCCTTCCAGGTCTCCATTTCTGCTCCTTTTCCCTCCTTAAAAGCTGCTTCCCAGGGGGCTGGAGAGCTGGCTCAGTGGTTAGGAGCACTGGCGGCTCTTGCAGAGGACCTGGGTTTGGTTCCCAGCACCCACAGGCACTAAACCATCCATGCTTCCAGTTCCAGAAGATTCAATGCCCTCTTTTGGTCTCTGTGTGCATTGCACACACAGGTACACTTACATACATTCAGGCAAAACAATCACACACACATAAAATTAAAAATAAATAAAAATGATGTGTGTACTTTTGCATTTGTTTGTCTGACAAATTCATCTATGTATATACTGAATTTGGGCTATTTTCTTTTTTTAATTTTATTTATTTCTGTATGTGTATGAATGTACTGTCTGCATGCAGGTTTGTGCACCCGTGTCGTGCAATGCCGTGGAGGTCAGAAGAGGGTGTCGGATTCCCCTGGAACTGGAGTTTCAGATGGTTCTCAGCCGCCATGTGGGTGCTGGGGATCAAACCCAGGTCCTCTGTAAGAGCGGTCGGTGCTCTTAACCGCTAGGCCATCTCTCCAGCCCCCATTTTGGGCTATTTTCACACACACACACACACACACACACACACACACACACCCTTAACCTCTTTCATCACATTCTCTTTCCCACTGAAACCCTTCTTCCCACAAGCTCCTTTCTACTCTTTTAATGTATATTTTTATTGAGTTTTTGTGCATTTCATATAATAGATCTTAATCAAATTTCAACCGTCTCCCCCATCCAGACTCCCCCCGCAGATTTCCCATTTATGCGTTCTTCCATATGTGTTAAGGCCTGTCCAGTCAAGCACTTGGACCCAAATGTTCCTCTGTGAAAGTTCATGCACTGGAGTCCAGTCAGCCTCTCTAGAATAACTTCCTTAAAGATCTACTCTCCCCCACCTACGAGTGATCAATTGCCAATAGTTCCTCCACTAAGGTTGGGGCCTGCTGCCCATTTCTCCAGCTCTATACTGTATTTTTGTCTGACCTGAGTCAGCACAGGTCTTGTGCATGCTGTGGCTATTGTTGCAAGTTCACATGAGCAAGGTCCCAGAGGCCCAAAAGCCTCTGTTTCCTTATGATCGTGCACCAACCCTGCCTCTTACAATTTTTCCACCCCTTCTTCCACAATGGTCCCAAGCCATGGGTGAGTGACATTTAATATGAGTCCTGAGTCCTGCCTGGTATGCGTGGTGGCTCACACCTTTAATACCAGCATTAGGGAAGCAGAGGCAGGCAGATCTCTGTGAGTTCCAGGCCATCCTGGTCGACATAGTGAGTTCCAGGCCAGCTGGGGCTACAAGGAGACACTGACTCAAAAAGACCAAATTATATATAATATATATTATACATACACATATATATGAGTCCTATCCAGGGACATGTACTCTGTCATCTCTTATTCTGTAAAACTTGGCCAGCTGGGGCCTTCTGTGTGGATCATTGTCTGTTCTATGAGGAAGCTTCACTGGTGAGCATTGAAGGATGTTAAAGCTACTGCTCAGCCAGGTACAGTGGTGCATACCTGTACTCGTTGCACCCAGGAGGTTGAGGCAAGAGGACTGAGAGTTCACAGCCAATGCAGACCACACACCAAGACTCTGGCACAAACAAACTCCTAGGTGTAAGGCTTTGGCAAGAGCAAACGCCAGAGCCCAGCAAACCTCTGAGTGTATTCATCCCACTTTTGCCCATGAAAATGAAATTAGAAAAATAAGAAGAGTGTTACCGCTAAACTATTCATGTCCTCCCCAAAATGCACACTGAAACCTGACTTCTCCCCCAAGATGATGATGTTGGATGTGCTGTCACTATTGTTGCAAGTGAGGGCGCCTTCAGGACTGAATCTCCACTTCCTATCTTCCAGAGCCCCAAGAAATAATTTTTTGTTGTTTAAGCCAGACTATATGGTTTTAGCCAGACTATGATATTTTTCTCTGGCATCCTCAACAGAGTGATACAGATATAACACAAAGAAGAACAACAAGAATCATTTTTAAGCTTTAAAACTATTCTGCTCTTGCAGAGGACCTGAGTTCAATTCCCAGCATCCACATGGTGGCTAACAACCACCATAACTCCAGTTCCAGGGGATCTGATGCCCTCTTCTGACCCTGTGGGCACTGTATGCAGACAATACACTCATACACATAAAATAAAAAATAATAACATATGCTGGGCATGGGGGCAAACACCTTTAATTCCAGCATTCAGGAGGCAGAGACAGGTGGATCTCTGTGAGTTTGAGGCCAGCCTGGTCTACATAATGAGTTCCAAGACTGCTGGGGCTAAAGGTAGACCCCAACTCAAAAAGACAAAAAAATAATAATAACTTGTAGGAACTGTTAAATAGTGTACCTATGACTTTAAAAGTATGCTTGGTAAATTAAGTTGTAGCCTTGAGCATGTATGATTAGAGAACCTTGTCTCCTGAGAAAGTTTATGTAAGAATGCTTGCTGGGGAGTTATCTCAGGAATGCTGGTTCCCCCCTCTGGTTTGTCATGAAACATGCTGACTTCCTAAGTAGACAGAGCATGGAGATAATGTTGATGTATTCATCTTATTTTGCTCAGTTACTATATTCTGACCACTTTATTCTATGAATATTCAGCTGTGACAAAGGAGAAAGAGTCTTAAAACTGAGTTCTCTGTCCCTTTATCACTCGTGCATGGATGAAGAAATAAAATTATAAAAGTAAAAATAAAGAAACTATGCAAGTCCCTTGGTCTTTTTTCAGTTCCACAATAATCCATTCAGGTCCCTTGCTTGGCTGCCCCCCTGGCAGCCACAATAAATAAAATTTTTAAATGAAATAAAATGGGTGCTATTAACACAGTACATTCAGAAGCAGAGCCTGGCATATATGACTAGCCCAGGACACACCGTGAGCTTTCTTTACTTTCTCAGTGTTTTTGGATACCCTTCCTGGGAGAGTGGAAGCTCCAGTCTCCAACCCTCACAACTATGCTCAGAGCATCAGTTCTATTTTCTGCACTGCATGATTGAAAACGAAATGAGGAGGAGTTAGGTTCTGTAGTGAGCACAGCAGTGTCTAGACTAAAGATGGGGGCCCACCGCACTAGGGAATGAGGTAAAAAGGCCATTCGAGTTCCGTGTTTGGAACTGCATGGGAACTCAGGCAGCAGGTGGCTCTAGGAAGATTGTACTATTGTCGCTTGTTACATAAAAACAGTAAGCCTCCAAGGGAAAACTCCCAAGGAAACTGAGCATGCATGGGCCCAACTTCCTCACTTCACAATGTCCAGACCTTCCAGCTCCTTCCTGTCTTCAGCCCAGCCCACTCCACTCCGTGCTCCACCTTCACAGAGGCCACCTCACTCTAGACCACCAGCTTTGGCCAGTGAACACTGAAGCTGCTGTCTCACTGCTCTCTCCTTTCATCTGCTCTTCAATCATGTATTTCTCAGGCTATCCCGCCAGAGCTGTCTCTAAAAAATGAGCTTATTGGAGGTGTCACCCCAGCTTACAAGCCTTAATGCTTCAAGGCCATGAGAAAAGCATTCAAATTCCTTACAATGCAATGCATAAAACAGTGTTTACCAAACTGTGTATCATGATCCCTTAGGAATCATGAGACTAATTCAGCTGGCTGGCAATTAGCACTAATGCAAGAGAAAAAAAGAAACGACGTATATAAAAGACTGGAGTCTAGTAACTGGACTGAGTATGGTGTCTGATTTCATCCATACATGTCCTTTTTTTAAAAAAATAGTTTATTAGTTTTATTATGGGCGTATGAGTCTATTGCCTGTATGGATTTAAGTGCACCCCTGTTGTGCATACAACTTCAGCCACCTCATATTTGATAAAGGGGCCAAGAAGACACAATGGAGGAAAGACAGCATCTTCAACAAGTGGTGCTGGCAAAACTGGATCACCACTTGTAGAAGAATGAAACTAAACCCCTACCTCTCGCCTTGCACAAAAGTCAATTCCAGATGGATCAAAGACCTCAATGTGAAACCCAAAACTCTGGAGGTAATAGAAGAAAAACTTGGCAGCAGACTACAAGACATAGGTGTAGGAAAAGACTTCCTAAATCAGACAGCAGCTGCACAAGAAATAAGATC
>VZQC01014672.1:591225-747883 GCA_009823505.1 Rhizomys pruinosus
CCCTATGAGCATACACCAGGCTAGCTGGCCTATGAGCATACACCAGGCTAGCTTCCCTATGAGCATACACCAGGCTAGCTGCCCTATGAGCATACACCAGGCTAGCTTCCCTATGAGCATACACCAGGCTAGCTTTCCTATGAGCATACACCAGGCTAGCTTCCCTATGAGCATACACCAGGCTAGCTGGCCTATGAGCATACACCAGGCTAGCTGGCCTATGATCATACACCAGGCTAGCTGCCCTATGAGCATACACCAGGCTAGCTTCCCTATGAACATACACCAGGCTAGCTGCCCTATGAGCATACACCAGGATAGCTGCCCTATGAGCCTCCAATGACTCTCCTGCTCTGCCTCGTGTCTCAGCAAAGGAGCAGTGGGATTACACACATGTCCAGCTCTTACATGGGTTCTGGAGAGCGAAACTCAGGTCCACACACTGGCATAGCAAGTGCTTTATCTACTGAACCATCTTCCCCACCCCATTTGTCAAGGTTTGGGGGCATTTTTATATTCTTCTCTCATTTTCCGATGAAAAAATATGAGGTTCAAAACAAACAGGGGCTGGAGAATGGCTCAGTGATTAAGAGCACACAGGACCCACATGGCACCCAACAACTCTCCATAACTCCATCCAGTTCCAGGGGGATCTGATGCCCTCTTCTGACCTCTGTAGTGAGTGCATGACATGGGTACAATTACATACATGTTGGCAATACACTCATATACATAAAATAAAAAATAAAATATTTTTTAAAAATATTTTTAAAAACTCATTTGCTTCAGAGCCATGCAGCTGTCAGAGGAAGAGCTGTAATCAAACTCAGCAGTGCTCTCCTGGGACACCACAGGCCTCCTCTTCCCAACGTTGCTACTTCAGAGAGTAAAACTCATCTTCCCTGTCCATCTTAGAATCCACCTCAACATGAGCATCCTTCACCCAGGGTTCCCAGAGGAGCCTGGTCTGCATCCCTGCTGCCTCTCTAACTCTGGATCATAAAGACCATACATGCCTCCACCATAATGAGCTCAAAGCTTCCTGAGGTAGGGCCTTGGCCCCCAGTGCAGTACCTGACATAGAATAAGAGCTACGTATGGTTTAATGAACCAATGGATGGCTCAAACCGAAATTTAAGAAAAGCAGCAGGTGGGAAGTGACTTTGTGTTCTGCTAGTCTTGGATTAACAGCATGGTAAGTGACAAAGAGCACGCTCCGTGTTCCCAGCTGCTAACTCACACGCACCAAGACAGCAGTTAAAGAGCAGTTCCAACTCAGCCACCTCCATGTTGCCATGCCACTTTGGTACTTAAAGGAAGCTGTCAACATCTCACCCCAAAGAAAACCAGCTCTCCAGGCTGTTTATAGTAGAAATGGCAAAATAGGCTTGGTTACTGAAACACCTGGCCGCATTATGGTAATGGGGATAGATAATGGAAGGACAGTCTAGACCCATCCTCCCCACCCCCTGTGGTTACCCAGGATAGGAGCCTTTTCTGTAAACTTTACCTAGGACAGCAGCTTTTGTCTCCCCCAAAAGTTGCATTCCTGTAGCCTTTGATGTTATCTGTAAACCAGCCCCCAGGATGTCACATTTGTCATCTGTAGACCACATTGGGGGGGGGGGTTGCCCATTACCTGTTTTACCACTTGTGTTACCTGCTTTTTGCTTACATAGGTCTTGTCTAAGAGACTTAGTGAGGCTGCTGACTCCATTATGGAATGATTGCTGGGGTTCAGCCCACGCTGGTGGGCTAGACACTAGCGTGAAATAAACTCCCTAGTACAAAACTTAAGAGAATTGAATGATCCCTATGAAATATCTGACATGCTGGGAAACCAATCCAAACCCCATGGCAGGCTGTCTCTCCTTGAAGCCAATGACAGTCACGGCTGCGGCCACTCTACAGACTGGGAAGCTGAGACTTCAGGTCGCATGGCTGGATCAGGAGGCTCAGCTGACTGGCAGTCACAGGCATGCCTGCATGCTGGAAGCTGCAGATCGCACTCTCTCCCACTCTTTCTGCCTGCTCTGGCCAACATGCCTGGAATGGAAAAAATCCTGTAGGAAAGCCAAAATTCTCTTCTGTTGACAGCATTGGTTAGCACCAGCCCCACCCCTCAGCGGCTGCTTCTGCTGTGGCAACCTAGAACAACTGTGTCTAGCTCACCTTTCTATTTGGACTTCTCCAGGAAGTTGCTCTATATAACCTGAAGCTGGCTTCTGTGTTCTGTCTTGTGTTTAAGGATCAGTTACAGAGACGAGCTTAAGGAACATTTTCTGTGGAAAAGATACCTATGCTTGGTGCTTCCTGGAGAAACATCTCCTTAGGAATAATTCAACAAACCCTACCAGTTTAAAGCTGGGTGTGACACACATGCCTGTAATCCCAGAGCACTAGGGAGGCGGAGACAGGAAGATCCCTAGGGCTGGTTGGCCAGCCAGCCTAGTCTAGTTGGCAAGCCCCAGATGTTGTAGTTTGAATGAAAAATACCCCTCACAGGCTCATGTGTTGGAAAGATTAGTCTCCACCTGGTGGCGCTGTTTGGAGAGGCAATGGAACCAACAGGAAGTGGAGCCTTGCCGAAGGAAGTACATAATTGGGGGTGGACTTGGAGCGTGTATAGCTTCTCTCCATTTCCTGTCCTCTCTCTGCTTCCTGTGTGAAATGAAAAAATGTGATCAGCCAGCTTCCTGCTCCTGCACCTGCACCAGGGCATCCCATCCCCACCATGACGGGCTCCATCCCTCTGGAACTGTAAGCCAAAGCAAACCCTTTCTTCTTTAAGTTCCTTTTGGTCATGGTATTTGATCACAGCAACAAAAAAGTAACTAATGCAGCAATCATCAGCTTAAAGCTGGATGTAGTACTTGTGATTCCCAGACCACTGGAGATGCAGAGCTAAGTAGACCCTTGGGGCTCACTGGCCAACGAGGCCAGCCTAGTCTACCTGGTAGGCCCCAGGCCAGTAAGAAGCTCTACCTCGGGGCTGGAGAGATGGCTAAGCAGTTAAGAGCACCACTGCTCTTGCAGAAGACCGGGGTTCAATTCCCAGCACCCACATGGCGGCTAAGAACCATCTTTAGTGCTGAGTGTGGTGGCACATGCCTTTAATCCCAGAACTTGGGAGGCAGAGGCAGGTGGATCTCTGTGAGTTCAAGTCCAGCCTGGTCTACATAGTGAGCTCCAGGCCAGCAGGGGCTATCAGGAGACCCTGTCCCCCCAAAAGTAAAAAAAAAAAGCTCTACCTATGCACACACACAAACATGCATACACACACATGTACATACACACATAATGACCAGCTTCATCATCATTCACCAAATAGAGTGGTACTGTTTGATAATTCTGGGCCTTAGTCTTCTAAGTACTCGTGAAGAGAATCCTGATGTGCCTTGTTATAAACACAAATTCCCAGATAATCAAGAGGAGATATTGGCTCTTTAATCTGGACTGGAACTTTTATTTTGTTTTTTATTGTTGTGTTTTGAGCTACATACATCCACTGCCCTTGGTTTTACTTTTTTAATATTTTATTTATTATTTTTATTTTACATGTGTGAGTGTATTGCCTGCATGTATGTAAGTGCACCCATGCTGTCCAGTGCCCACAAAGGTCAGAAGAGGCCATCAGATCCCCCCTGGAACTGGGGTTATTGTTACAAAGTCGAAGCAGAGAGACCACTCACTGAACCACGTGGAGTTTTAAAAGAGGGCTTAATTTAAATACAACGCTAGGCAGACGCTAGGCAGGCACTCAGCTCGGGAGGAATGTGGCCACAAGGTGCAGGTTACAGGGCTTTTTATAAGTACAACAGCCAATCAGAGTTTAACACCACAGTTAAAGTTACCAATCAAGGGGAAGTGCACAAAGCATCAAGCCAATTACAGAAGCAAGAGTCAGCAGTTAAAGTTAACCAATCAAGGGGAAGTTCCCGAAGTAAGCAAACCAGTCATTCCTACAATGACTCAGGGAAAATAGCTTAATGATACCTAAGAAAACTATCCCTGAGTTTTTATAATCCTCTATCTCAGTTACAGATGACTGTTAGCCACCGTGTGGATGCTAGGAACTGAAGGTGGGTCCTCTTCAAGAGCAGTTAGTGCTCTTAACCACTGAGCCATCTCTCTAGCCTGGCCCTTGGTTTCTGAAAGACTTCCTGTATGTAGTCTGAGCTTGCCTTTAACTCTAGATCTTCCTGCCTCTAGGGCCTCCCCAGTTCTGGGATTACAGGCATGTACCACCATGCCCAGCTTGGATTTAACTTCCTATAGGCAGGTATTACATGTAGAAAAAAAAGAACTGTAGCTAAATTTAAAAGGATTAGTGCTAACTACACTCAATATTAAAATTTTACTGAGCTATTTCTACCTCAGGGGAGATACCAGTACCTTGAATAATCTAAATTTGGTAACAAAGTAGTGAAATATTCTTAACAGCCGGCTGAACTTCCAGTGTCATTTAAGAAAGACATCAAGAAAAAAAAAAAAAAAAAAAAAAGACATCAAAACAGCCGAGGTGCTTGTGCTTGGCTGTAGATCCCTTCTTATATGTGCCTGAGAGCATCCTGTGTGAAATTTACCTTGTCTTCACTTTGAGGAAAGTTTCAGAGAAAAATCTAATGACAGAATAAGAGTCTACAAGTAGTAAACTACTAAAGAGCTGCAGAATCCCTGGGTGGAGCAGTGCAAACCTTTAATCCCTGGGTGGAGGCAGAGGCAGAGGCAGGTGGATCTCTATGCAATCAAGGGCCTAGTCTACATAGTTCCAGGCCCAGCTGGAGCTACAGGAGACCTTGTCTTTGGAAAAGAGGGAGAGAGAGAGAGACACAGAAACAGAGACAGAAAGACAGAGAATTCGGCTTTCTGGAGTTTAAAAAATACAGAGAGCATCTAATCTGACTGGAATGTTCCTCAGATAGTCATTGAGGTTTTTTCTAAGATGTGGAAAGGATGTAAAGAGCCAGAGTGGGTGGGAGTGATAAGATTTAAGTCACGCTTTACCTTTAATCCTAGCACTTGGGAGGCAGAGGCAGGCGGATCTTTGTGAGTTCAAGGCCAGCCTGGTCTACAGAGTGAGTTCCAGGACAGCTGGGAATACAGGGAGACCCTGTCTCAAAAAGACCAAAAAAATAAATAAATAAATAAGATAATTGCTAGAGGTTGCTTCTAGAAGATTAGAAAGTGAGCACACCGGAACTGAGAGGACTCACCCCAAAACAGAAAACAGGAAGAGCCGTTCAGGTCTAGGCCTGTAATTCCAGTTACTGAGAGGCTGAAACAGGAGGCCTCAAGTCCAAGGCCCTTGGAGCTACCGAGTGAGCTCCAGGCCAGCCTGACCAACTTAGCACAGCCCTGAATCAAAATAAAAAGTAAAAAGGGAGCCAAGATGCAGCCCAGAAATACGGTACTTGCTTCACTTGTGAGGCAACTCAATCCTCAGAATTGCCAAAAACCAACAAATGACAACAAACAAACAAAATACAGGCAGTTAAGACTAAAACTTAGACATGGAGACCCAGTGCTTTGGGCCAGCACAAAAGAAAGTAGCTAGAATAAGAGTAACAATGTTTTAAATTTTGTAATGCAATCGTTTTTATAAATTCATAGTAGATTAATTCTTCACAGCCTCACAAAATTCCAACAACTAAGAAAATGCTTCTAATCCCCCCCACCCCGCCCCATAGTTTAATCTGATATTTACAACATATTTCCAAATTTCTAAATTTTCCACCAGGGTTTTCAGAGGCCAATTCCCATGACCCAGACCATTACTTTGTCTTTCCAGGAACTGTCTAACCAGCCTGTTTCCTGACCGAGGTTGCAATTTGGCACTGTTAGCAAGGAAAGGTTCCAAGTTCAAGGCCAAATTAGGGGCAGAAGTGAGTAAAGAAAAAAGAAAAAAAAAAAAGGCAAAGCCTCTTTCCTGCTGAACTTTTCCTGAAATTTGAGCTACTTCACTTCAGTGGGTGTGACTGTGACAGGACAACCTTTGTAACCCTTCAGCATCCTGCCTTTCAAATGCTCTACACTCCAGGAGCCTTTCAGCAGCAACAGCTCTAGCTAAAATCCCATCCCTCAGCCGAGCACTCCCCCAGCCCCCCCCACCCGGACCAGGGCCAGCCCCCTCCTAGTCACTGCTCCAGCCTCAAGCTCAGCCTAGTCCTTGGGCCTCTCCAGAGATAGAGCTGGCTTCCCAGGACATACATTAGGAAGGATCTAAACACAAGAAGATAAACTCTAAAACCAAGAACTACTTCATTACATGTAGCTAACACCAAAAATAAGTTTCTAACGACACTAACCCACCTGTTACAGCTTTTAAAAGGAATCCCTAGCAGTCTGCCTTATTATTGTGACTTTCTCCAGTGGACTGATGATGGATCAAATGACAGAGAAGCCAGAACAAATTTCCTATTCTTGGAGGAGGGCCCCTCATTATTGCTTTTTCTGTTGAGAGTGAAGTGCATGATTGATTTCTTTTCAATGAGCCATTGGCCTAGGGTAAAAGGTATATTTTCCACCCCAACTAATTTCAACTTGCACGCACACCCTGTATGATCCAAACTAGCCTCCTGTAATCCCCACACAAAGAATAACTAGTGGCAGGCCAGCGCTGTACACATCGAGAGGGCAGAGCCAGCAGAGAGAAGGGGGTAGCACCTAGCCAGAGCACAAAGACCTTTCCAGTCAGGGCATCAGAGTTGACCTCGGACCTCCGAGGTCACCATCCTTTCTCCAAGGGGAAAAAAGACTTAACTGTAGCTACGTTTCATGGTCCTGGGAATTCAGAAAACAGTAAGACAACCATAGTCATAATCTTTCCATGCATATAGAATATACTATAAATCATGGTATTGAAACAAAAATCTGCTTGCATTTGGCTACTAAGAGGAATGAAAACTGATTTTTCCAAGAATGTTCATTTCTGTCACCCCCAAACAAAACAGTCAAGGGGACACGGAGGAAACAAATTGCAAATACCAGGGCTGGAGAGATGGCCTAGTGGTTAAGAGCGCCGACTGCTCTTACAGAGGACCCGGGTTTGATCCCCAGCACCCACATGGTGGCCGAGAACCATCTGAAACTCCAATTCCAGGAGAACTCCAGTTCCAGGAGAATCCAAGACCCTCTTCTGACCTCTGCGGCATTGCACGACACGGGTGCACAGACTTGCATGCAGACAGTACATTCATACACATACATACATACATACATACATATCAAAAAGACCAAAAAAAAAAAAAACAAATTGCAAATACCTGCTCTAGGAATTAACTCCCAAGTGCAGTTCAAAACCTCAGTAACTGACTATGACTTGAGTCAAGCTTTCCCTACTAACCACTGCCACTCACCAATCAGACTTTGGAGATCCCATGAGGCACTGCCAGTAGCAATGAATCTTTCAAAATAACCTACATAGGCTTTGTCTTTTCCTAATAGAATTTCAGCCATTCCCTCTGTCTTTCCCACACGCTAGAAGCCATCCTACTCTAGATGTGTCTCAAGTTGCAATTCTATGAAGGAAAACAGATCCCTAGAGGTTGCAAAGGGTAGAGGGAGAAGGGGTAGAGAGAGGTTGGGTAATGGGGGACAAGGCATGAGTAGATAGGAGTGGAGTTCTAGATCTGTAGCACAGTACAGTGAGTGCAATCTACAAGGACCAGAGCCTCTAATCATAAAGAAATAAGGAAAGGGGCTGGAGAGATGGCTCAGCGGTTAAGAGCACTGGAGATGCTCTTGCAGAGGACCCAGGTTCAGTTCCCAGACACATGGCAGCTAACAACCATCCTTAACTCCAGTTCCAGGGGATCTGATGTCCTCTTGTGACCTCCATGGGCATTACATGACACCAACACACTTACATACATGCAGATAATAAACTCATACACATAAAATAATTAATAAATAATAAAATATTTTAAAATAGGAAGAAATGAGACTTGCTCTAATTTCAACCAAGTTTTCAACATGTGAACTTTTTTTTTTAGCATACCCAGGTGTCATCACATGCCCAACACATGAACTTTGAGGGAACACACAATAGCCGAGCCATCAGAATTACTTATAATACAAAAACATAAGGAGACATGTCACCAGAGGAAGGGAGGGGTGGCATTAATCACTGTGCTTAAAAGCCTGCTAGTTCTGATCACCACAGCGGTGGGTCTGGAAGTTGCAGAGTGAGAAAGGGAACAAAATGGCAATGGGCTGAGAGCTTGACCCGAGGGGGAAGGACGTTTCCCTTTCCCATGTTCTCGGTTCTGTTGCTGTTGCTTGCAAGTCGTAATCCCACCACCATCTTAAGGACTACTGACCGTAGAGGCTCACGTTTTTATTTTTTCAAAAGTCAAAATATGTCAGAGGCAAAGTTTCAAACCACAGCAGACTCACCAAATGTCTCGCCAAAGAAAATCTAAGTCAATTTGTTTCATAATCATTTATATTGAGCGTGAAAAATTATTCAAATGTAAATCAAATTTAATTTTTAAAACCAAAGGAAAAATTTAATAGATTTAAAAGGGGGAATTACTACTTCTTTGGGCAGGAGAAGAGTAGAGTTTATTTTTATAAAATCTCTTGTTTCTGAATGCGAGCTGGCAACATAACTCTGGAGAATATTAGTCAACTTTATAAACAGCTGAAATAAGCAATTTGCTGTTCTAATCCTCTGGCTTGCTCCAACACCAAACTACTTTCCTTCTCATGCCTGTTACAGTGTAAATGAACTTGAGGAAACTCATGTGTGCAGCAGCAAGTATGGAGAGAGAGTCTGGCTAGTTTTAGAGGGTGATCTTGGTTAAACACAGAGGTTAAAAAAAAAAAAATCCATTAGGCTCAAGTCCCAATACTCTACTTTGAACTTTGCAAGGTCCTCAAAGCACAATGCACAATTTCACAGGCAAACAAATATCTCAGCAAATTTCATTTTTGCAGTTACTCTGAATGCCTGCCCATTCGACAATTTTTGGTACCTAGGGCCAGGCTTAATAACAAAAAGACACATGAGAAAACTGAAGAGCTGGGCTGGAGGAATGGCCTAGCGGTTAAGAGCGCTGACTGCTCTTACAGAGGACCCGGGTTCAATCCCCAGCACCTACATGGCGGCCGAGAACCGTCTGAAACTCCAATTCCAGGAGAACTCCAGTTCCAGGGGAGTCTGACACCCTCTTCTGACCTCCGCGGCATTGCACGACACGGGTGCTCAAACCTGCATGCAGACAGTACATTCATACACATACAGAAATAATTAAAATTAATTAAAAAAATTTAAAAAAAACTGAAGAGCTAGCTCAGCAGTTAAGAGTATTTGCTGCTCTTGCAGAAAACACAGGCTCAGTTCCCAGCGCCTCTATGGTAGCTCACAACCCCCTATAACCCCCATTCCAGGAGATTCAATGCCCTCTTATGGCCTCCTTGGGCACCAGGCAGACATGATTCACTTACGTATAGGCAAAAAAATACATATACACATAAAATAAATAAATATTTTTTTAAATTTATTTCTTATGTGTATGAATGTACTGTCTGCATGCAGGTTTGTGCACCCGTGTCGTGCAATGCCGCGGAGGTCAGAAGAGGGTCTTGGATTCCCCTGGAGCTGGAGTTCTCCTGGAATTGGAGTTTCAGACGGTTATCGGCCGCCATGTGGGTGCTGGGGATCAAACCCGGGTCCTCTGTAAGAGCGGTCGGTGCTCTTAACCGCTAGGCCATCTCTCCAGCCCAATAAATAAATATTTTTTTAAAAAACAAAATCTGTTAGCAACAGGAGTATAGTCTCGGTGCATAGCCTTGCGCCCGCTACATGATTTCGCTCTGCTCAAAGATACTGTCGTCACTAAGCATTCCTCAAGTTGCTATGATAGGCTTTTTTTTTAAAGGAGAAAATGACCATGATGACCCTCCAGATGCCACTGAAAGGAGGAAGGAGATGAATGAAAAGGAGAAAATGGACATGTGGGACAGAGTGAGACTGAAGACGTTGAGCATCCCCACCATCCTGAGGGCCTCCTCCTAGGAATGTTCCTTCTTCCACCTTCCCCATAGCTGTCAAGAGTTCTATCCTGTGTCATTAACCCCAAGATTAGTAACTTCAGAGCAAAATAAGCCAAAGAGGGTATTTTTCTGAGTCTGGTAAGTCACGTGACCAGCTGACAGATCCTGGGAGTACCTTTTACTCCCTCTAACTGCACCTTGCAAAACATAGACACAAGAATTATCTCCTGAATAAGATGTCATAGGCACACAAAACTGACCTAATGGAACATGAGAAGTGGGCTGAGAATGTGACTCAGATTGCTTGCCTAGCCCACCCAAAGTCTTGGGTTCAGTCCCTAGCACCATATAAACTGGGTGTGCTGGTACATGGCTGCAATCCCAGCATGGGGGTGGGGTATTAAAGTAGGAGGATCATGAATTCAGGAGTACCCTCAGCTACCTAGAAAGTTGGAAGCCAGTCTGGGCTACTTATGACCCTGATTCAAAAAATAAAATATGGGGGGCTGGAGAGATGGCTCAGTGGTTAAGAGTACGGATTGCTCTTGCACGAGATCCGAGTTCCATTTCCAGCACCCATATGGCTGCTAACAACTGTCCATAATTCTAGTTCCAGGAGAATCTGATGCTCTCTTCTTGTCGGGATGAGACTCTGCTCAGCTTGAGCACTAGGAGGTCTGGCATCCACTGTCCCCACCACCTCTTTGAGGCTAGGTGAACAGCCTGCTCGCCAAAGTGAGATCCCATACCCTAAGGCTTTCCTTCAAAGCACTGGGCAGAGAAAATGTCATCCCTCCTACTACCTAACTCACCCTGTTTCATTATCCCAGCAGGGAGCCGTGATGGCTCGCACCTTCCTGGCCCTCACTCCCCAACCCCCATTCCCACCTCACAAGGTCCAGTGAACAATATAAAGCCCCCGAGTTGTGCCAATAAAGTTGAGTTATTCCCTCAGAATCTATCCTGGGTTAGTTCACTAACCTGTCTCGGGCTCACTCCTACCCCTCCTGGCTGCGGCCCGAGCCTCGGCATCCACGCTGAGGAATGCAAAGTCCTTTTGCAGGAACAGAGAGGAAGAAACAGCAACATCTGACCTCCGTGGGTATTCACAACATGGGTGCACTTATATACATGCACACAATACACTCATACACATTAAAATAATAATAATAATGATAATAATAATAGTAATAAATAAAGCTGGTGTGGTGGCACATGACTGTAATCCCAGCACTGGGGAGGCAGAGGCTGGCAGATCTCTGTGAGTTCAAGGCCAGCCTGCTCTACAGAGAGAGCTCCAGGCCAGCTGGGACTAAAGGGAGACCCTGTCTCAAAAAGACCAAATAATAATAATAATAATAATTTAATTTTAAATAAAATAAAATAAGGGGCTAGGGAGATGGTTCCGTGTCAAATGTTGACTATGTAGCACAAGGACCTGAGTTCAGACCCCTAGAACCACACAGAAAGCCAGGTGTTATAGCAAATGGTTATAACTCCAGCTCTGGAGAGACAGACACATGCAGACCCCAGGGACTCACTGGCCACTCAGTGTTCAGTGAGAGACCCTGTCTCCCCCGAAAAAATGGGTGGAGAGTGATAAGAGGAAGACAATTGATCTCAACCTCTGGCCTCCACCTGCATGTGCATACACTAACACTAACACACACACACACACACACACACACACACACACTTATTAAATGAAACAAAATGAGGGAAGCACAGGAGTCGAGAATATTTTATTTGCCTTATGACCCAGAAGACAATACTTCACTATAAAAGCTTCACCACCTCCTGCTCCAGCCAGTCGTGATGTGTTAGGAAACTGTTTCCATCTCAGAATGATTTTCAAGTAGGTAACAGTTTATGAGACAAAACTCAACAAAACTATTACATAAAGCTGCTAAATCACCTTAACACTTTGTGCTTCCTGCCTCCCGCCTCCCCATTTGGGACAACAAAGCAAAGCAGGCATTGTTAAGAAACTTCTCTCAGAAAGTTAGGTGCCATTTTCAAGGACACATGGTTGTACATGTCAGTCTCCATATCTGGGAAAAAGATCAAAGCCAAGGCTTCATTTGAGGGACAAGGGTGGATTGCTGTTACACGATTTTTAATGTACAACCTACACCACCCCATACAGTAATATAAAATCTACCGAGGAACAGAATCCTTGCCCTAAAGCATTTATAGTCCAGTGGTACAGATCGGAAGCGCCAAGGACGTTGTGGAAGTCACTGGATTGAAAGAGCCTGCTCCTCAGGTAAGATTCCTCACCTGCTTACAGCTGTAGGGGAACTATCCTCAGGCACAGCTGCCGCTCCTCTGACACATGCTTTCTTGTCTATGGTCATAGCTTCGTCCAGCTGGTGTGAGAAAATACTCTGAAGAAAGCAACCTAAGAAGAGGGTTGACCTGGCCCACAGTTCCAGGGTACAACCCATCATGAAGAGGAAATCAAAATAGAAGGAGCTTAAAGCAACTGGTCACCTTACAATTCCCGATCAGAGCCAGAAGAAATGAATGAAAAGAGAATCTCAATTCTCTTTCCCCATTTTTTTGGAAAATTTTTATTGACTTTTTGTATATTTCATACAGAACATTACAATCATCTTTATACCCCCTTCTCCATCAGCACCCTCCCATAGATAGCCTCCATGGATTTCATGCATTCTGTCACTTGTGTTAAGGCTTATTGAGTCAAGTTAGCATCCCCAGATTATTCCTCAGTACAAGTTCATCCACTGAGGTGTAGTCAGCCTATAATATAAGATCAGCTCTATGTGGGGGGTGTGGCACAGGCCTTTAATGCCAGCACTTGGGAGGCAGAGGCAGGTGGATCTCTTTGCGTTCAAGGCCAGCCTGGTCTACATAGTTAGTTCTAGGACAGCTAGAGCTACAAGGAGAACCTGTCTCAAAAAGACAAAAAAAAAAAAAAAAAAAATTAGCTCTTCCTCACCCAGCAGTAATTAGCTACCAATAGTTCTTTGGCTAAGATTGGGTTCTGCTGCCCATTTCCACAGTTCCATGCTGGGTTTTTGTCTGCTTGAGTTTGCATGGGTCTTGTGCACGCTGACATTACTGTGGGTTCACATGAGCAAGGTCCCAGGAACCTGTAGGACTCTATTTCCATACGGTCATGCACCTCCTCCCCGGCTCTTTCAATCTTTCTACCCCCTCTTCTGCAATGATCCCTGAGCTCTAGGTGAGTGAGATTTAATGTAGGAGTCCTTTGGCCATTTGTGTCCCTCTGTGTTCATGGCCCTCTGTTACACAAAGAGGGAGCTTCACTGATGAGAGCTGAGAAATGCATTCGTATTCTACTACCCCTTGTTCCACTATGTTCCGTGAGCCTTAGGTGTAGAAGTTCCATTGTAGACGGGTCACTTAGGGTTGGCCAATTCACAGACAATCTCAGTGTGTGACCAGTTGTAGAACTCTGTATTAATCTCCAACTGTTGCAGAAGAAGCTTGTTTGGTGATCCAAAAAGGATCCATATTTTGCACATAATAAGAAATTACATTTGCCTAAGGATGTGACAGCCTTGGGGTTTTCTCTAAGATCTATGACCTCTCCAGCCATGTATATTTGGCTGTTTACAGTGCCACAGATGAGTTTCCTCCTATTGAGTGGGTTAAGTTGCTGTTGATTATCACCCAAGATAAAAGGCCACTACTGCCCCAGTACAGTCCAAAAACCCTTTCTCCATTTATACAGCCCAGGACCTCAACTACGGAACAATGTTGTGATGGTTAATCCTGGGTGTCAACTTGACTGGACTAAGGAACAAATAAGAGAAAAAGGATCTTCGGATTGGACTACCTCAACCCGGATGGCCCACCCCAAATGTGGGCATTACCTTCTGTTGGCAGGCAGTATTAAAGGTCGTGCCAGAGGGATCTGGTCCCTTTTTTCCTGCAGCTTGCCTCTCTCTCACTGGTGAGTTTGTCTTGCTGCTGTGATCAACCCTACAGATCCCAGCATGTACTGAGACCGGCAGATCTCCTGGAATCCATCGGGCCTTCAGCACCAGATTGGGACTACTGAGATATCCAGCCTTACGGACTGAGCAGTTCCCTGGATTCTCAGCCTCTCCAGTGCAGCACAGCTACTGTTGGACTCCTTGAACTCTGTCACGTGACACGTAAGCAAATCAATAAATTGTATATAGCTATATATTTGTCCTGTTGCTTCTGTTTCTTTAGAGAACCCTGACTAATACAAATGCCACCCACAGAGGGCAGGTCTTCCAGCACAGTTAGCATAATCAAGTCAACCCCCACAGGCATGCCCATAGGGTATCTCCCAGGTAAGTTGACAACTGACACCAACCACCACATCCAGCCACTACTAAGGAGGAAAAAGCAGAATTCCACATTCCTAGAGTTTCTAGCTCTCTGAGACTAAAGCTTACAGAGGCTGGAGGGAGCAAGCTTTCCATGGAACAGTTTGCACTGGTCATCGCTTCTGGACAGCCACGGCTTCCAGGTGATTGTTTGCAAAAGAAAGAGGACCATTACTGGAGAGTTTTAGCTGAATTTATTTTCAAAAAAGAAATCTAACTGAAGTTTGAGCTGCACTCGGAGGTTACCAGGGGCAAGAAGGTTAAACGTGAACTGGGCTATCATGTGCTGAGGAAGGTGCAAGCTGTGAGCGGGGTGGACCCTGGCTCCCTCAGCAGGTCCACTCCATTCAACTCACTGCAGAGGAGAACTTAACCTCTCTCAAATTCACCTCAGAAAATGGGGATAGAAAGAACTCTATTGGGGCTGGAGAGATGGCTCAGCAGTTAAGAGCGCCGACTGCTCTTGCAGAGGACCCGGGTTCGATCCTCAGCACCCACGTGGCGGCTGAGAACCGTCTTTAACTCCAGTTCCAGGGGAATCTGACACCCTCTTCTGACATCCGTGGCATTGCATGACACGGGTGCACCAACCTACATACAGACAATACACTCATACACATAAAAAAAAAAATAAAATAAAAAAAAATAATAATAAATAAATTCTTAATTTTTTTTTTAAAAAGAAAGAACTCCATTGAGTTTCTTCAAAGATTAAATACATAATAAATGGTTACCATCAGCCAGTTCTGGCATTATGTAAACATCAGAGTGTACTTACACAAACCTAGAAGGCACAGGCTATAGAACATACCTAGGCTGTATGGACCACCACCATAATGCAGCTATCTACATTATATATACATATATATATATATATATGCAGTACATATATATAAACATATACAAATGAACCTCTTCAGATCTAACACATAGCAAATATTCAGAAAATGGTAGCTTTTGAAGGCTCATTCTTTTTTTTCTTTTGGCCATTTTTATGCCTGGGTGTCCTGTGTGTCTCTGCATGCCAGCATGCCTAACTGGCATGTACGTGGGTTCTGGAGATTCGAGTTCCAGTCTCCATACTTGCATGACAAGCACTTTTGCCACTGAACTATCTCCCAAGCTCCAGACACTCATTTTATTTTTAAGATAGGGTCTTACGGGGCTGGAGAGATAGCCTAGCAGTTAAGAGCACCGACTGCTCTTGCAGAGGACCTGGGTTCGATCCCCAGCACCCACATGGCGGCTAAGAACCATCTGTAACTCCAATTCCAGAACTCCAGTTCCAGGGGAATCCGAGACCCTCTTCTGACCTCCACAGCATTGCACGACAAGGGTGCACAGACCTACATGCAGACAGTACATTCATATACATATAAAAAAAATTAAAAAGATTAAAAAAAAAAAGATAGGGTCTTACTATGTAGCCCTGGCTGGCCTGGAACTCACACGTGGACCAGGCTGGACTTAAGCTTAGGGTGCCTCCTGCTTCTGATTTCCAAGCTCTGAGACTGGAGATGTGCACCACTAGAGCCAGCAAAAACATAAATAAGTAAATAAATAATTTTTTTACATTTATTTGTTTTGCGGAGGGCATGCATGCCACAGAACACATGTGGAAGTCCATTCTCCTTCCCCACCATGTGGGTTATGGGACTGAACCCAGATCATCAAGCTTGATGGAAAGTGCCTTTACTGACAGAGCAGACCCAGCAGTCCCTACAGTAAGCTCATTCTTAAACAGCAATGCAGTCTGACATCTTTGAGGGGCTCAGAGCTTCTCCCAGGCTCATAGTTCCTGGGATTTGACCTTCCCTGGCCAGAAGTAGAAAGCCATTTTGACTCTTATCACATGGGTGACAAAAACCCCATAGTCCCTAAAGAGCTGGCTTTGACAGGGAGGTAAGGGGCAACCCATGCTGAAAGCAAAACACTGAGTCTTGGCTGCCACTGGGCCAGCCTTGGTGGCATTCAAGTCACATCACCTTCCCACTCTTGAGGAGCAGGAGTTCTGAGGCCTGAGGACCCCTCCAATCTAATCTAAATGCAGCCACAGGTGGTGGTACATGCTTGTAACCCCAGCAGTTGAGAGGCTGAGGCGGGAAGGTTATGAGTTAGAGGTCAGCCTGCACTCAACAGGGAGACCTCATCCAAACTAACAGCCTCGAGGCAAGGATCTGATTCTTCTCTGGCAGGAAGAGGGCCAGGGTGCTTTTCCCCAAACTGGAGGTGGGAGTCGCCTGGTAGAACAGGGGCCCCTCCCTCCCTCCAGACAGGGCACAGACAATGGGGACTGAGGGAACCCAGCTCAGCAGCTGCAGAGCAGGCGGTTCTGCCAACCTCCTGATCAACGCCCACCTGCCCCCCAGCCTCTTCCAACAGGCTCCAGGCCCAATCACTGTGACATCAAAGCAGAGAACACAGAAGGTGTGACAATTTACAGCAAGGGTTTTGGTCACAGGCATTCACATAGGGTCATGAGTTAAGATGCCCAGCAGCGGGCAGGGAGGGCATTAGGACTTTCTGCAAATACCAAGCTGGCTGTGCTCTGGCATGAATAATATCTGCATAACACTTCTTTTTGTACTTTATAGAGGATCTACCTGCTCACACAGGTTTCTGCCTATTAAAACAGAGAGGGAAATGAAGCCATTATCTGCATTCCGTGAAGAGCCATATGGTTCCATGTGGGCATCCAGCCAAGGGAGGGTCCTAACCAAGCCTCTGGGTACAATTCAAGAGCAAAATAAAGTCTTTACACGACACTGGATTAGCACCAGGGAAGGAGAGCCAAGAATGAACAGACCCGTGACCAGAAAATTAACCTTGAACCTCAGTGTTTTTATCTTCTGGTTACAGGGTTACCTTGAACATCTCAAAACCCACAACTGGAATGAGTCAGATCAGTCTCGGGCAGCTTATGGTATTCAATCAGCATATTTTGAAATTAGGTAGGAAAATGTCAGTCCTTGGCAAACTATAACAACCTAACAATACATAGTGGCAATGCACTGTTCTGTGTAAATTAGCAGACCCAAACACACACACACACACACACACACACACACACACACACACACACGGAGCCTGTTTTGTAGTCAGAATCCAAGGCTTTCAAAGGACAAAAGGGAATGCCTACATTTGTCATTTATTTCACTGAAGCAGGGCAATGTGCAGCAAGTCCAAGCCTGTGAAGCTGGCAAAGGTATCCAATCCCACATTCAGTGTCTGACAGGGCACCCGGGTTTATCCCGAGACATCTGTACATGTGGAAGTAGCTGTCACAGAAGAAAAGCCACTGAGGATGACACCAAGGATTTCTCCTCAGAGGTCAAATGGGGGGGGGCACCAACTCTCTACACAGGACCCTCATAACATGGGCCGTCTGTGGAAAACACAAAAAGACACATGTACAAGCAAGTTTTCAGCCCTACAGACCAGACAACATTTCTTTCGCAAAATCAAAATAATCTGGGATCAGGGAGATGAATAGCCAGGTAAAGAGTATGTCAACAAGCCTGATGACCCAAGTTCAATCCACAGGACCCACATGGTAGGAGAAAACCAATAGTTGTCCTCAAACCTCCACAAGTGTGCCCCTACACACGTGTGCGTGCGCACACACATACAAATAAACAAATAAATGTAATAAAATTTCTTTTAAAATAATCGAAAAATGATCAACTTGATTGAACATACAAGCCCCTCCAACTGGATGGTGGAACCCATGGGCTGTGTGGGGTTTGGGCACAACTGCTTGCAAATTGGTTTTTCATGAAGGATGCTTGTACTCATAAATTATCACTTATTGTTAAAAAATGAAAAAAAAAATAAAGAATAAAAAAATAATCGAAAAAAACAATCAGCATCTGGATTTTTAAGATCTTTTTCAGCTATAAAATGAGCCTTAAGAACAGAGGACTCTGACTGTTAATAGCAAATGGTTTTATTTAACCTAAGGATTTTACTTTAACTCTACCTTTATGTCCTAATTCACATCTTCTAAGCATTACAAACCTCAACGACACTGTATAATTTTCTAGAACATTCTCTTTCAGAACAAAGCATGGCTACCTTGTCATCAAGAGGCAAAGGAGCCCAACTCTGAACCCAGCAGTCCAATGCAGATAGAACTTTTTTTCCTGCTTAGGATTTACTATAATAATATTGCTCAGGCTTTCATGCCTCCTTGAGGTGCACTTAAAAAAGATTCACAGCAGGGACTGGAGATGTGGCTCATCAGTTAAGAGCTGGCTGCTCTCCAGAGGACCAGAGTTCGATTCCCTGCACCCATATGGTGGCTAACGACCATCCTTAATTCCAGTTTCAGGGGATCCTATGCCCTCTTCTGACCTCTGCAAGCATTGCACAACAAGTGTGCACCTACCTATGTGCCAGGCAATACACTCATACACATAAAATAAGAATAATAAGTAAGGGGGCTGGAGAGATGGTTCAGTGGTCTTAACTGCTCTTGCAGAGGACCCTGGTTCAATTCCCAGCACCTACATGGCAGCTAAGAAGTGTCTTTAACTCCAGTTCTAGGGGAATTCGATGCCCTCTTCTGACCTCCGTGGCATTGCACAACATGGGTGCACCAACCTACATGCAAACAGTGCACTCATACACATAAAAATTAATAAATTTTTAAAAAAGAATAAGTAAATATGTCATGGCTTCATTTACCTTTACTTTAAGTTTCAAACCTAGAAATGTCACAGAAAAGTAGCAAAATTATGATAGTTTGAAAGAAAATATGTGGGCTGGGACTATAGCTCAGTTGGCTGAGTGCTCGCCTAACATGCCCAAAGCCCTGAGTTCAAGTCATATAAACCGGGCATGGTAGTATACACTTGTACCAGCACTGGGTAGGTAAAGCCAGGAGCATCCGAAGTTCTAGGTCATCCTTGACTACACAGTGAGTTTAAGACCACCCTGGAATATACAAGACCAAATAATAATTAATATATATATATGTGTGTGTATGTGTGTGTGATAACCTTGAAAACATGCACATTTTTCCCATCACATAATTTAATACTGAGTCTGCTTGCTCACCAAAGTGCAATAGTAGTTAATTCATAAGCAAGTGTTTGCTGCTTTTTTATATACTTTGGTGTGAAGGTAGAGAAAAAAATCTCTAGCCTAGGAAATGTGTTTCCACATACACTTACTCTCCCACTGTGAATAAGAAGGCCACTACAGTGACCCTAAAGTACTTTTGATACCCAAATCAAATTCCCATCCTCAGACTCACTCTGAGTTCTCTAGCAGCATCAGTGGGGAAAAGCCTCTCTTCCCAAGCTCACAAGTGCCACGTTCTGCCAGCATCAGATGCAGACTGCCTGAATCCACCCAGAAACACTCTCTGAGAGAGAACTTCAAAATCACTTTGCAAGAAGCCTTGGGAATGTAAATCCTTGGTGTTAGATGGTTTGAATGGTTAAATGGTTTGAAATGTCTGTCACAGGCTGAAGTATTTGAACACTTGGTCCCCAGAAGCCAGTGCTGTTTGAGGAGATTGTGAAAGCTTTAGGTTTTGTGGTCCACTGAATTTAACCAGGGCCCCTCTCATAGGCAGGGACATAAAGCTATTCTCTAACCTATGAATAATCCACTGGTGACTATATCACCAAAGACAATGACTTCTCCCCTTACAGCCCTTGACAGCCATTAGCTCATCTGGGAGAGATGAGCCACCATGAGCCTCTTCCCTGTTTCTGACTCAATGTTTACCAGCTCTTTCTTAAGGCTGAGCACTCAACAGTCACTGATTCTCAGCACCTTGACCAGTCATGAGTCTCTGCATTCAGAGTTTCAAGTCTTTCTATCAAATATACAACATGGGACTGGAGAGATGGCTCAGTAGTTAAGAGCACCGACTGCTCTTGCAGAAGACTCAGGTTCAATTTCCAGCACCCATATGGCGGCTAAGAACCATCTTTAACTCCAGTCCCAAGGGAATCCAACACCCTCTTCTGACCTCCTCAGCATTACACGACACGGGTGCACCTACTTACATGCAGACAGTACACTCACACACATAAAATAATAAATAAAATTAAAAAAATTAAAAAATATACAATACTCCTCTGAAAATTCTTCCTAGTACAAGGATATCAGTCTTTTCTCTGGTGCTCTAGTAATTGCAGTTGTATGGCTTTTGGCTCACAAGTCTAGCAACTGCATTTCCCTCTGACAGTTGTCAAAGGTTGTCAAAACAAGACGCATCATCTGGTGTTGCTTAGTATTAAGCAGTTTGCAATGCCAGTGTTTTGTACTGACAGTTTAACCCCCCAAATACTTGGAAGACTTTGTTGCTGTATGCTTTTACTTTTCCCCTTTTGGTCCACTCCTAAGATGTGGTCCACCTCCTAAGTAGGTGCCATTCAACACTTTCACAGTGTGCTGATACCTTCAGGAAGCAATATTCCTTTTCCTTCTATCACAACTTCAAGTATATGCTGCACCCAGATGGGGTATGAACACAATTTCAACTTCTCACAACTAACACCAAACTTGACCTGTGACTACACTAGACATCCAGTAGCTACAACCTGAGTGATCCATTTAGACAACATTCAGCACTATTGTTTGTAATCTCTTCTGCACGCATGTGAAAATGCCACTTCTCATGAGAACATCTTTTCTTAGTGTGTATGTGATGTAGAATTGTGTATGTGTGTTTTCACATGTGTAAGGACACATGTGTGGTCAGGTATGTATGTGTGTACATGTATGGGGAGGCCAGAGGGTGACTGGCACTGGGAATCTATCTCTACAGTGCTTCACTTTAAATATTTAGACAAGGTCTCTTCCTGAACCTGGAGCTTGCTGATTCAGAGAGTCAGCTTGCCGGGAGGAGCCTGTCTCTGCTTACAAGCCCTGGAATTACAAGTGGGTACCACTACCACCAGGCTCTAGTGTTCAAGCTTTACTTAGGAGTTATATGGTAATTAAAGTACCAAATTAATTCAAATAATCCTCTTGGAGGTTTAGCAGCCACACTTATAGCTCCAATCTGATTTGGCAAGAGGGATTTGAAGGGACAATATTTTGGCGCCTACCCTCTGAGGTCGACTTAGGTACTAGGGTCTTGGCGTCCGCAATTTTGTGCATGTCCTGTGGCAGCGAGTCACCAGTCATCCCGTGCCAGGGAAGTCTTAGAGATTCACTTAAAAGGACTCCATCCTGCCGGGTGTGGTGGCACACACCTTTAATCCTAGCACTTGGGAGGCAGAGGCAGGCGGATCTTTGTGAGTTCAAGGCCAGCCTGGTCTACAGAGTGAGTTCCAGGACAGCTGGGGCTACAGGGAGACCCAGTCTCAAAAAGACCAAAAAAAAAAAAAAAAAAGGACTCCATCCTGCCAGTGTCCAGTCAAAGGAGGAAAGTCCATATAGAGGAGAAACTCCTCATGCCTCTTGCTTCAAAGGGAAGGCGTGGCCAGGCAAGGCCTGATTTTGTCCTCACATAGATGGAACTGGTGAAGAGAGCCAGGTGCAAGGCCTGAGTGACCCCCTAAGGTTCAGAACCTCAACTGACCTTAACACCAAAACAAACTTCATTTATCTGAGCTAACTGTGTGGTTTTAAACACCCCAACAGGAAATTGTAATCTAAAGAAGAGAAAATGAAATAGGTTATTATCAGAGAGATAGGTGAGAGACCTACTGTGACAGATTTAATGTGCCATGCCAGAAAATACCACTTTTTATACTCTCTGGAGTATAAAAGGTATATTCTGGAGCAATGTGTATTAAAGCTGGCTCTCATTCTAGAGCTCTGTGTACTAAAACTTTTTTCCAATTCCTCAAACCAGGGTGTAAGTCCTCTCTCCCTCTGCGGACCCTAGACAGGGACCCTCCAATTGCTAATGCACCCAGTAGGCCCCTGGTGGTACTGTGAAGTCCCCGAATATGCTCATATAAGATTCAACCAGCTTGTCTTTTCAGTTGCAGAGAAAACGTCCACTAAAGTACTGGCCACTATTGATCTGGACCAAACCCACCGGGCAGAGCACCCAGAGCAGCCAAAATGGGAAACCGGATTCTAACCCTCCAGCCTGACAGCTGTTCCCCAAGAATTCACCCCCCGATCAGCCCTAAAGCATATACAGAAGAGACAGAACAGAGCCCCATTTCCTTATCATAAGCAAAAAGCTGGAATGTTAGGTCCAGGCTTCCCAGAATCCCAAGGGGCACACAGGTGCCCACTTCCTCCAGAAGCTATCAATCTTCTGACCCCTTCCCCTGTATCTGAAGCTCTGCCCCATGGGTATAAATGGGTGGACCCCAGCCGCCATTGCTCTCTCTCTGTTCCTTTCTACCCCCCTCTCTCTGTTCTGCCCCTGCCCCCTGCCATGCTGTCCAGTCCCACCACGTGTCTACAGGTGGCTCACGCTGGCAGTCCCACATGGAAGTAAAGCATGTTCCTGGAGTGACCTAAGCCTCATGTGCCTTTTATTAGGATTCACACTTTTTTTTTTTTTGTTTTTGGTCTTTTCGAGACAGGGTCTCCCTTTAGCCCCAGCTGTCTTGGAACTTGCTCTGTAGACCAGGCTGGCCTTGAACTCCCAAAGATCTGCCTGCCTCTGCCTCCCAAGTGCTAGGATTAAAGGCGTGCGCCACCACGCCCGGCTTTAGGATTCATGCTATTTTTTTTTTAATTTTATTGATTTTTGTATGTGTATGAATGTACTGTCTGCATGTAGGTTTGTGAACCCGTGTCGTGCAATGCTGCGGAGGTCTGAAGAGGGTGTCGGATTCCCCTGGAACTGGAGTTCTCCTGGAACTGGAGTTACAGACGGTCCTCAGCCGCCATGTGGGTGCTGGGGATTGAACCTGGGTCCTCTGCAAAAGCAGTCGGTGCTCTTAACCGCTAGGCTATCACTCCAGCCCCCAGGATTCATGCTTTTTTATAACCTAACAGGTACCCAGTTTTTTCTTTTTTTTTTTTTTTTTTTTTTTTTTTAAATTTTTTTATTAATTTTTTTTTTATTTATTTCTGTTGTGTATGAATTGTACTGTCTGCATGCAAGTCTGTGCACCCGTGTCGTGCAACGCCGTGGAGGCCAGAAGAGGGTCTCGGATTCCCCTGGAACTGGAGTTCTCCTGGAATTGGAGCTTCAGACGGTTCTCAGCCGCCATGTGGGTGCTGGGGATCGAACCCGGGTCCTCTGTAAGAGCGGTCGGCGCTCTTAACCGCTAGGCCATCTCTCCAGCCCGGTACCCAGTTTTTTTTATGTGGGTGCTGAAGATCCAAACTCCAGTCCTTGCGTTTGCATGGCAAGCACTTTATCCACCTAAGCCGCCTCCCCAGTCCACATAATGAAAACTTTTAATCTTTTCAATCATGGAATTTTCGCAGCTTTTATAGATTTCTGGTAATGTGTTCCAATTCCGTGTGATTTCATATGCTGAAGAAAAGGGAATTTTCCATGTTAAAAAAAAAAAAAGAAAGAAACAGCATTTTAATGGCTTTTTAATATGTATTTAATTTTTATCATTTCTTATGTTTGCAGTGTTAGGGACTGAACCAAGGGTCTCCAGCTTTGCCAGGGAAGCAAAGCACACTACCATTAAACAATATCCTTAAGTCCTTTAAAAAGGTTTTTATGATCAAGACTAAATAGCATTATTGCTCAGTCTTTTTAAAAATACTTTCTACATTTATTTATTTAGGGGTGTGCAGGCCATGGCACACCTCTGGAGTCAAAGGACAACTTACAGGAGTCAGTCCTCTTCGTCCATGTGGTTCCAGGGACTAACTCTGGGACCTAACTCAGGTCTTCAGGCTTGCTGGCAAACAACCTACCCATTGAGGCATCTCACTAGTCACATTGCTCAGCTTTTAAAAAAAAAATAAATACAGCGTCCATGTTATCCTTTGCAATGTACATTCATGAATCCACATTAAGCCTCATGAAATTACTGGCTGTCTTTTGACCTAACTCGAGAATTTTGATGCTTATTTGACCAGGCCTACAGGGTGGAAGATGCTGATGTTGGATACTGGAAACAGTGATACTCCAGGTAACCAACTGAGTTGGCAAAGTTTTTGTCCATATGTATCCTGGTATGCAGAGTAGAAATACATTCTTGAACATTTTTTAAAGATTATTTATTTATTTATTTATTTATTTATTTATGCGTATGAATTTACTGTCTGCATGCAGGTCTGTGCACCCGTGTCGTGCAATGCTACCTTGGGTTTCCTAAGTGATGAACTGTGACCCAGGAGATTTAAGATGAATAAACCCTTTTCTCCACAAGTTGGTATCAGTCAGAATGTTTTGTCATAGCAATTGAAAGCAAACTAGAGCAATGATGTTATTCTGATTTGTACTGCTATCAAACATTAAATGTATCTTATGTACCATTATATAGATCATGAACATATTTCCATGTTTTATAAACTTCATAGACATTTTTTGAAACAGGGTCTCAGGGTCGCCTTGAATTCACTATGTTGCCCGAGCTATGCTCGAACTCATACTCCTCCTGCCTCTGTCTCCAGAATGCTGGGTTTACATGTATGTACTAACACACCTAGCCTCAAAGACATTTTTAATGTCTACTAAATATTCTACCCAATACATAAAATCTTAATTTACAGTCGGGCGTGGTGGCACACGCCTTTAATCCTAGCACTCGGGAGGCAGAGGCAGGCGGATCTTTGTGAGTTCAAGGCCAGCCTGGTCTACAGAGTGAGTTCCTGGACAGCTGGGGCTACAGGGAGACCCTGTCTCGAAAAGACAAAAACAAAAAAATCTTAATTTACCTAAGGACATTCCACTCATGGCATACAGATTATTTTTATGTGTAATGAGAGCAGGTCAAGGTAGCTTGCACACCTCTAATCCAAGCACATGGGCAGCAATCAGGCAGAGCTCTCTGAATTCAAAACTAACCTGGGCTACAAACCAAGTTCTAGAAAAGCCAGGGCTACATAGTGAGACCCTGTCTCAAAGAAAAGTTGTGTAACGAAAGCCCCCTACACATAAGTCTCTGTATTATGATTATTTTAGATCTAACCCTAGAGATAGAATTACTACATCAAGCCATGTGAATATCTGGATGGCCTTTTGAAGCATATTGCCAAAAATGCTTTTTAAAAAATTATTTATATTATTACTGCCAGTGCATTAAGATATCACATTTATTTCATCACACTCAACATTTTCCCCCAAATGTAGAAATCATTAGTTCAGAAATTACCACCAGCAGCTGGTTAGCATTAACTGTACTTCAAAGAAATTCTCCTCTAATAGGAAAGACACAGTCGAAGTCATCTGATAATTATCAGCAAATGTAGTATAGTACCAGGTATGTTATAAAGTAACTGACAAAAAAATAAAATAAAGTGATTATCTAAATGGGACTCATTTTCAACCTTTATGACCTGAGAAGAGTCATAACTGAAATGCATCTTAATTGAAATGCCTGTGTAATCTGTTTAGGCTGGAGCTGAAAGTCAGCACAATGACCTCCCTACTTGGAAAATGAAACAAGTTCACACTGTGACAAGGAGCTAAGTTCATTCATCAGAGTTCATGCTGAAATCATCAGCACTTTTGAGTATGTGGGGTCAGGGCTTAAAGAAGAATACTAACATTCTCAGTCTTTGGCATACTCTAAACTTGCTCCCTGAAAACAAAAGCATTTTTCTGAGTAGACTATACTCTTGGCCTTTAGATTGGCCAATACAGACTCACTTTCGAACAGATGAGTTATTCTTACAAGTATCATTGAATTGTATGAATTCCACAATTCACATCCAACCATTTCTAGAAATAATTTTAACTCATATTCTATCAGCGTGTAACTGATCTAATAAACTTTCAAAATTTTAAATAGACAAGAGAAAAACTTATTTTAAAATAATCTCTCAGAAGTGAAATTTAAAAAAAAACAAAGCTGATGGGTGTGGAAGTTCAAGGCCACCCTAATCTACACAGCAAGTTCCAGGCCAGCAAGGGCTATATAGTGAGACCTTGTCTCAAAAGAAAGAAAAAAAATCTGAAATCCTTCAAATTGATCCTTTAAAAGATAGCATGCATAAATGTGATCTTTTTCTTTTTTTTCTTTTTTTTATTTATTTTCATATGTGTATGAATGTACTCTCTGCATGCAGGTTTGTGCACCCGTGTCGTGCAATGCTGCGGAGGTCAGAAGAGGGTGTCGGATTCCCCTGGAACTGGAGTTAAAGACAGTTCTCAGCCACCATGTGGGTGCTGGGGATCAAATCCGGGTCCTCTGCAAGAGCAGTCCACTCTTAACCACTAGACCATCTCTCCAGCCCCAAATGTGATCTTTTTCATCAGCCAGAATAAATAACTTCTCAATTTAAGTATATAAATTTAAGGTACAGCGGTGTGTGGTGGTGCATGCCTGTAATCCCAGCACTTGGGAGGCAGAGGCAGGCAGAGCTCTGTGAGTTCAAGGCCAAAGCCAGCCTGGTCTATATAGTGAGTTCCAGGCCAACTGGGACTAAGTGGAGATCCTGTCTCAAAAAGACCAAAAAGAAAAGAAAAAAATTTAATTATAATTTATTCAAAATGCATGTAAATGTGCTGGCTAAATCTGCTTTTAATTTTCACAACAAATGTAACTACATAGAACTGAACTTTAGGAAACGTAGGATTATTTACTTTTGTCTACTTTTAAGACATGGAATACCCTTGAAAACAAAACCTAATATATTTTAAGAACCCTTGGCATTTCTGAGCCTTGTTTTAGTCAAACTTACTTATGTGTCAAAGAGATATATTTAGGTTTATTTTTAAAAGACAAAAGAGAAAATTCATTAACAAGATTTCACAGAAAGGGTTATCTAATTAGTCATCCATAGCTAGATTAATACCATCAACATCCTTGTAATTTTGTTTTCATGAACCTCTTCAAACTGAACATGTGCCTATTGCAAGATATTTCTCATCTTCCCTGTCTCCTTGACTTCTTGATTTGGGATGGCTTGAAAGGTACACAGTCACACTTACATGAAGGTGATGGAAGAAATAAAGTGAGACAAGAGGGGCAAAATCAACAACCTATCTCCCAGAGGAACAGCTTCATTCGCTGTACTTGGGGCCTGAACCAGGCAGCTGGGGTTACACCATCTGAGTTTCTAGAATGGCCAGAGGGCTCACTGTGCTGGCTTTGTGGCCACATGAGTCGGAAACAATCCCACACCTCCCTCACCTTTCTGCCTTTGAGCCCTACGACTAAGCCACTCATACTCTAGAGAGTTCATGCAGTGTGCACTGGCAAACCAGCAAACACAAAACAATTCTGATCTCCAAACAGCACTGATGTCGTCTCCTTTTAGTAAATGGCTGGCTCTGTCTGTGGCCCTCCATCACTCCTCCCTGACCTGTGAGGCCTGGTTAATGCTAAGAAGTCTTGATGGGGCTGGAGAGATGGCTCAGCAGTTAAGAGCACCGGCTGCTCTTCCAAAGGACCCAGTTTTGATTCCCAGCACCCACATGGCAGCTAAGAACCGTCTTTAGGCCGGGCGTGGTGGTGCACACCTTTAATCCCAGCACTGGGGAGGCAGAGGCAGGTGGGATCTCTATGAGTTCAAGGCCAGCCTCCAAGCCAGCTAGGACTAAAGGGAGATCTTGTCTCATTAAAAAAAAAAAAAAAAAAAAAAAGGCTGGAGAGATGGCCTAGCGGTTAAGAGCACCGGCTGCTCTTGCAGAAGACCAGGGTTCGATCCCCAGCACCCACATGGTGGCTGAGAACCGTCTGTAACTCCAATTCCAGGAGAACTCCAGTTCCAGGGGAATCCGAGACCCTCTTCTGACCTCCGCGGCATTGCACGACACGGGTGCACAGACCTACATGTAGATAGTACACCCATACAAATAATAAATAAATAAATAAATAAATAAATAAATAAATAAATAAATAAATAAATAAATAAAAATTTAAAAAATAGTCTTGGTTTAGCCAAATTCTGGTCAGACTCCTGAGCCACTTTTTAGGCCCGTCTTTGCATTTCCTTATAAAATCCAGTTTCCACAAAGATCTCTGCTAAATCAGTTTAGCCAAGAACTCTCCTCTCTGACACCTGTTGCTAGGATATTTGATCAAGTCCTCATCCTTCACCACCCCCTGGTGATTTCTGACCACCCTGTCCTGTGCTGAGCAAGAACCATACTATGGTGATTTGGCCAGAACTCCAATCATCCCTCTAGTTCTTTAATTATTCATCTACTCACTTCCACCTTGGTCCTCAGCTATAAATTTCCCACTTGCCTACATTCAGAGATGAGTTTCTTACTACAGAAAGTGTTAGGATCAGAGCCTGGACCCTGGCAGTCCTAACAAGTTAGATTTGGCCAACCATCCTCAATAAGCCAATCAAAAAGACAAAGCAGTAGTAACAACCAAGGAAAGGAGATTTATTCTATATGACCACATTGGGAGTTATAGAGGTTCTGTAACACTCTCCACCCTGTCTATCTTCTGAGTGCCAGCATAAGGTTTAGGTTTAAATTAGCAAAAGGTAGGAAAAATTAAGCAGTCCTAATCAAAGTGTGGTCTTGTCCATCAATGACCCATCACGTCTCGGCTCCAGGCTCTCCTGCATGGTGATCTGACACGTTGTCAGAGCTCCGTGAAGTTCTTCCTCTGGCACTGGGCCTTTTCCTTCTCCCAACAGGAGGCTTCTGAAGAAGTTCTGATTTCTTTGGGTCTACTGTCTCAATAGTCTTGATAGCCAAATGGATGGGCACATTTTTCTCCGTAGACTATATTCTTAGCTTCTGCCTAGACATTTACATTCCCACCTAAAGATGCCATTGTGAGAGTCCCTGTACCTACTCCAGTGATCCTGAATAAACTCTTCCTTACCAAACTTTAACAAGTGTCACTGAATACTAGTTCTTTAATATAAGTCATAAGCATCCTCAGCAACCTCTGGCCCAGATGAACACTGTGCAGTGTACCCACACCTAAGGCTGTCCTCTGATCTCTACAAAGACACTGTTCAGTGTACCCACACCTGAGGTTGTCTTCTGATCTCTACACAGACACTGTGCAGTGTACCCACACCTGAGGCTGTCCTCTGATCTATACACAGACACTGTGCAGTACCCACACCTGAGGCTGTCTTCTGATCTCTACACAGACACTGTGCAGTGTACCCACACCTGAGGTTGTCTTCTGATCTCTATACAGGCATTGTGCACCTACAGGGGCACACACAAATAATATAAAATTAATGATGCTCAGGGCTGGAGAGATGGCTCAGCAGTTAAGAGCACTTGCAGAAGACCCAGGATTGGTCTCCACCACTCATGTGACAGCCAACAGCCATCTGTATCTCCAGTTCCAGGGGCTCAGACATCCTCCTCTGCCCTCCACAGGCATTGCATACACATCATGCACTTACATATATGCATGCAAAACATTCATACACAGAGAATAAAAATAAATATATCAAAAAATTAAACTCAACAATACTCATAATTTTGTTTTTTAAAAATGGCTAAACTCCCCAATAAAAAGGCACAGACTGGGAGAATGGATTAGGAAACAAAACCCATCTATATGCTGTCTACAAGAAACCCATCTCAATCTCAAGGATAGGCATCAACTTAAGGTGAAGGGATGGAAGAGAGTATTTCAAGCAAATGGTACCAAACCAGACGCAGTTGCTATCTGAATATCAGACAAAATAGACTTAAACAAAGAAATCAAGAGACAAAGAATGGCCATTACATTTGACATCTTTATACAGGAAGAATCTGATGTGACAGCGTTTCCAATCTCACCTATATCAGCACCAAACAGTCCAGGACTGCAGGCCAGATTAACCCCAGCGCACTAATACGAGGGATTTCAATACCCCATTAAGTCCCTAGACAGATCAACAGGCCAAAGAATAAACAGAGAGACATCTGAACTAATGACAATACAACCAAATGGACCTCACAGGACATCTATCGAATATTTCACCCAAACACCAGAGAAATACACTTTCTACCCCAGCACCTCATGAACATTCCAAAATAGACCTATACTGGACACAGGAAAAAAACTCAACAAATATAAAAAGATTGAAAATATCTCAGTGCATTCTATCAGACCACAGTGCAATAAAACTCATTATCAACACCAGAATAAACCTACAACCTACAGGAACACATGGAGACTAAACAACACCCGCATAAGAAGTGAGTGTCAAGGAAGAAATAAAGAAAGAAATAAAAACATTCCTGGAATGAATGACAATGATAAACAACACAGCAAAAATCTATGGGAACACTTTAAAGCAATCCTAGAGGGAAGTTTATAGCTCTAAGTGCCACATTAAAAAAGCAAAAAGAGCACAAGTGGAATGACTAACTGAACACTGCAGCTAAAAGTACTTGAAGACAACAACAAATGAAACCCTAAATGGAGCAGACAAGAAGAAATAACAAAATCAAGAGAGAGATCAAATGAAAATAGAAACAAGAAAACATACAAAAAAGTCAATGATCCAAAAGTTGGTTCTTCTGAGAGAAATAAAAAGATAGACAGACTCTAGCCCAGTTCCAAAAGAAAAGAGGGAACAACTCAAATCAATAGAGATCTGTTAACGAAAGGGGGAAATATCACAACAGACAATGAAAAGATCCAGAAGCAATTATAGGGGACTTACGCATATCAAAAACGTATATATTAAGGGGGAGACTACTAAAGTTTAAGAAAAGACCTAGAAAATGGTATGAATATCTGAATCCTGGGAAGCCCCAAGCCAATCGCAGAACGAGAATCAGAGTCCTAACACAGACCCAAGTTAGTATACAGAGAGGTAAATATGAGATGTAATGAATGCAGCCGTCACCGACCAAAAAATGCCCAGGCAAGAGGTCATCATCACACTGCAAGAATTCTATAAAGATAAAAAATTATCAAAGACAAGAATAGCAACCATGTACTACTTCAATATTGTTTCAGATGATAATAGAGGAGGATATTTCCCAAATCCGTCTAGTGAGTGCCAGTCAAAGTTAGCGCTGAAATACAAAACCAGGGAAAGATACAACAAAAAGGAGAGAACTATAACACAGGGGCGAATGTCCCTATAACCCAGATGCAAATTCATAATACAGGATCTGGCAAACCGCATACAACATCACATCAATATAAAATCATTCCAGCACATGTACCCAAGTTTTGATATATAGAGATGCGAGGATGGTTCGACATACGAAAAGCATAAACATCATCAACCAGCATATCAATGGGATTGAAGACAAAGACCACACGACCTCAGTCGTGCAATTGATGCGGAGAAAGCCTTTGAACAAAATACCAGTCTACCTTAGAAGGAAATCATGTTAAAGTCCTGGAGAGGAATAGGCTGAAGAAGAGAGGTCATTCCTCTGCCCAATGTAATCAAAGCCATATACAGGAACCCACAGCCAACATATCGATCCTAATTGGAAAATACAGAAGCATTTCCTTAAAGGAGAGAACTCGCAAGGCTGGTCCACCCTGTCACCACTAACTTTTCATAGAGTAAGGTTGTGGACAACCCTTGTCCAGGGGCAAAAGGCAAATAAAAGGAAATATAAAGGAGTTCAATAAGGAAAGAGAGAAGTATCAAGCTATCCCTGTTTTGCTGAGTGATAGATGATTGTCCTCCTAAAGGATGCTAAGGAACACAAAGCTAAAAACATTAAGAGCTTTGTGAAAAAAAAAAAAAAAAAAAAAAGAGAGAAAGTCAGAACCAAAAATAAGAAAATACAGTAGTCCTTTCTTACACCAAAACAAGCAACTGAATGAAGGACTACAAGGAGACCTTCCCCACTCACAATAGCACTCAAAAACAATAAAACTAAAGACTAACAATAACATTAGAAGAAAAAAGAAAATGTAAAAAAACAACAAAAATTTTAAAACCCCATGAGAAGAGAGAAAGAAATTGACGGAGACGATCAGAAGATGGACAGAACCCCCATGCTCATGATTGGGAAAAAAATAATAGTAAAAAGTCATCCTACCCCAAACTAGTTGTACATTTAATGAGTCCCAATAAACATCCCCAAAATGTTAAAATCACAGGCTTGGAACAAAAAGTCCGTCAACTTTATTTGGAAAACAAAGACCCGAATAGCACAAAGCAACTCCTGAGTGAAAAGGCCAATACAGGGGGATCTGTATACCAAGATATCACCCTATACTACAAGGGCTACGTCATAAAAAAAAACAGCCTGGTACTGGTCACAAACAACAAAACCAGTGACCATGGAATAAAAACTGGAAAAGATAAAAAAAAAATGCAGACTCGGATCAATACATTCCACCACCGTCAATATGTGAGCCAAGGGGGGCCAGAAACAGCAATGGAGGACAGACAGGCCACATTCAGCAATGGAGTGCTGCAAAATGGAACTCACCACTTGTAAAAGAAATGAAACTAAACCACTTACCTCACTTTGTACAAAAGTCAAACTCCAGATGGACCAAAACCAAACGTGAAACCCCAAACACTGGAGGTGTAGAAGAGAAACGTGGCAGCAGACTTACAGACATAGGTGTAGGAGGAAAAGACTATCTTCCAAATCAACAGCAGCGCAAAAGAAGATAAATCAACAATTGACAAATGGGATCTCCTTAAAGCTCAAAAGGTCTTCGTACATCAAAAGAACTAGAAAGGGGAAGTGAGAGAAATAAACAAAGCACAGAGTTGGAGGAAACCTTCACTGCAGGACACATATGACAAAGCATTAATCTCCAGAGTATACAAGCTACCTCAAAAAACAAAGAAGAAGAAAACAAATGAAACACTCAAAAGAGGGAGCAAATATCTGAATAGAGACTCACACAGGAGGAAATTAGAGATGTGCCGAGAAACATCTTAAGAAGTTTCTTAGCATCTCTTATAATAAGGAATGCAAATAAAACCACTTTGAGATATCACTTACTCCAATAAGACTGGCTAGGACAAGAACAAAAATGATACCAAGTGCTGGGAGAGGTTGTGGAGAAGGGGAACACTCATCCATCCAGTGCTGGTGGAATGTAAACTTGTTACAGCCACTAGGGAAAAATCAGTGGGGAGAACCCTTAGAAGACTCAAAACGAGCCTTCCATTTGACCCAGTCATACCACTCCTGGGTATATACCCACAAGACCACATCTTACTGCAAAGATACATGCACAGCATGTTTATGTGCAGCTCTGTTCACAATAGCAAAAAGCTGAACCAGCCCAGGTGCCCCTCAACGTGACGATGGAAGAGAAAATGTGGTACATGTCATACACAATGGAGTTCTATGCACGTGTAAAAGAGGGAACACACATGAACTTTGCAGGTAAATGGATGGAGCTGGAAGACATTATGGTTAAGTAGAAGTAACACAGTCCCAGAAAAACAACGACAAATGGTTCCCTCATAGTGATGCTGTATCAATAACCCAGATAAAACATTCTCATGGAGAGGGATGCATAGTAAAAGAACAACAACAGAAAAGACTGGCATCAAAAAAAATGGACCCGAAATGGTGAATTGGCAAAGGGGGAGGGGTTGGGTGAGGGACACTGGTGTATATTTCGATTAATGCATATGTAACTTGACAGGAGTTTCAACAAGTTGCCCAGTTTTTGCCTAGAAAACTTGTCTAACGGATACATGGTGTTTTAGGACTTAGTAAAATTAAATATGTGTGATATTAAACAACAATTGGTTTACAGACTCTGATAAAAACGGTAATGCATCCGAGTTAAATGGAGATATACTTCACCTGTTGGGTAACAACTATTTAAGGGGTCCTGATGAACTTACTTTCTAGGTGCCCACAAAGGTTTTGATATGAGAGACTTTCTCCTCCCCCCCAGAACAAGGAGAAATATGACATGATGAGGCTGCTCTCCAACTGTAATTGAGACAACTATTAAGAGAGGTAATCTCTTATAAAACTGGTAAAACTGCCTTCTTAATTGGACTAATAGACATAGAACTGATGAAAAGGATTACTCTCTGTTCAGACCAAATATAACACTAAAGTCCTTAAACTAGGCGCTCTAAGCACAAATAATCATCAAATACAGGAGCTCTGACATCAGTATGGATTATACACCAAGGAGATGTGGGCCAGGGATCTAAGGTCCACAAAAGGTAAAGGCGCCTTTGCCTTAAACGGGATACCTGCAAAAGAGAGGCGATTAAGAGGCCCTGCTCTGAAGACCTGATGTTAACATGGAAAGATGCATTGAACCACAATTGCAGTGTACAAGATGGCCTCTGGAATATCCAGAAGAGTGTTACCAAGGGCCACTAAACCCAATAAAGAATATACGGGTCCCTTGAGTCAAGCAAGACTCCAGGTCAGCACCGCACACCATCACCTGTGCCTGGAAATAATGTCAAGAGAGGCGCCATATGCCTGTATATCCCACAATCTGAATTGGCTATTGGCTCTCTCCTTGCAGGAATTGGACCCAGGTTGCTGAGCCACAAGCTTACATTCTCTAAGGCTAGGAGGATATCATAAGCCACGTATAAGACCCCGTCATATTTAACGGAAAAAATGTAGTGTCAGTGGACAACACTCATCTAAACATATATGCTCAAAACAAAATAACCTACCATTAACTATTAATGCTGCTTTGTAAAACCTATATATCTAATTGCTGTGCTTCATTAGTGGAATCAAAAAAGGTTATTCTTGACAAACTGTCAGCCCATGAAAGGAAACAGCCCAGAATTGCCCAGAAGCCAAGACCAACAGCTCAGAGAGAGTGGACTGTTTCTGCTTTCCATCCACTTGTACCCCTTTTCTAAAGCCCAGGGAAATATCTGCGGAAGAGGGGGCGTGGTTAGAAGTAAGTGCTGCGATTGGGGTGGAAGGTGAAACTACCGCAATGTAGTCTGGCCCTCATTTGATTTAACCTGATTGAACATTGACACAACCCCTCCCCCCCAGCTGGAAGGTGGGGCTGTGGTGTGTTGGGCACAACACCTGACAAATTGGTTATACATGAAGGATGCCTTGTATCATGGATCTAAATCACTTATAGCTAAACAAATGGAAAAAAAACAAACTGAAGAGAGATATGCAGGACAGTCATGGCAGAATAGCATGGATCCGGTTGGGGGGGTGGTGGTAGGGGTGAAGGGAAGGGGAGATATGCCTGAACGAATTGGGAAAAATGGATGAAATGCACAAATGCATCAAAGGCATCATAAAAAAAAAATTGTTTGAGAAAAAACAATGTATCAACGCTGGAGAGATGACTTAGCAGGTAATAAATAAAATAATTAAAATTTAAGTAAATATTAAAATTTTATTTTTTTAAAAAAAAAAAATAATGAAAATAATAAAAATGTTTAAGTTAAGAAAAAATATTAAAATATTAATTTATTTTTATCTATGGTATGAGTGTTTTGCCTGTGGGTTTTTTCTTTTGGTCTTTTCAAGACAGGGTCTCCCTGAGTCCCAGCTGTCCGGAACTCACCTGTAGACAGCTGGCCGTGACTCACAAAGATCCATCTGCATCTGCCTCTGCTCTCCTACAGTACTAGGATTAAAGGCATTGCAACCACCACGCCTGGCCTTGTGGCTGTGTTTTCTAAAGTGCACCTGTGTCATGCAGTAATCTGTGGCAGGTCCAGAACCAGGGTGTCAGATCTGCATGAAACTGAACTTATAGCTGTTGTTAACACTGCAGGTGGGGTGCTGGGACACCTAACTCAGGTTTCTCTGTAAGACCAGCCAGTCTCTTAACCACATGAGCCATCTGTCCCCCCTCGGAAATTTTTTAAACAGCTAATGGAAAGTAAATGTGCTGAAAGAAAAAAAATACAGTAGTTATATTAAGTTTATATTGTTCCATTTGTTTTCTAGAAAGACAAATCTGTATTAATATACATTTGTATAAATTGCACAATTATGCATATACTTATATAAAACCCCAAATCAACAATACGTGAATGGGATACCCAATGTCAAAGCACAGCTGGGCATGGTAGGGCATAACTGCAACTCCAGCACTCAGGAGGTTGAGGCAGAAGGAAGGCAAGGCCAGCCTGGGTTACACAGTGAGATTCGGTTGGCCCTCAAGGGAAAGAAGGTCAAAATTTCTTGCATGGATGACGTTAACACAAAAATCAAGAAAGCTGGGTGATGGTGGGCGCAGCCTTTAATCCTAGCATTTGGAGGAGAGGCAGGAGGGGTTCTGTGAGTTTCAAGGCCACCTGGTCTACATAGAGAGACTCCAAGCCCAGCTGGGACTAAAGGGAGACCCTGTCCCTCAAAGAAAAAAAAAAAAAAAAAAAAAAATTGATAATACAGTGAAAAAGTACAGCTTTAGAAAATAACACTAGGACTCATCACAATATTTAACAAAATGTTAAAAAAATGAAGTAGATATGAGTACATAACAAATTTAATATATACATTTAATTACAGAATTTAATATATATCCAATAACAATCCCATTTTTTTCAAGTTTCTATAGAACATAACCTGATCTCTATTAAGAACAATAAAATGTCAGTAGTTTGGAAAAATAAATACACATATATTTGGCTCTCCATACCTGTGAGCTCCTTATCTGCAGATTAGACTGAAAGCAGATTTTAAAATATTCAAATAGCTGGGCGTGGTGGTGCACGACTTTAATCCTAGCACTTGGGAAGGAGAGGCAGGTGGATCTTTGTGAGTTCAAGGCCAGCCTGGTCTACAGAGCGAGTTCCAGGCCAGCTGGGGCTACAGGGAGACTCTGTCTTGAAAAGACCAAAAAAATAAATAAATAAAATAAAATATTCAAATAAAAAGACCTGTGTCTGTACTGGTCATGCAGAGACAAGTTTTCCTTGCTTTTGTACCCTACACAATACGGTGCTGGAGCAACTGCATGGCTTATTCCAAGCAACCTAGAGATGATCAAAGCATGTGCGAGGATGGGTTTAGACCACACGCAACTGCTATGCCACAGGTAGGTAGTCCAGTAAGGGACTTGCCTGTGGGTTTCCACATCCGTGGGGGATCCTGGAACAACTCCCCTGATAATACGGAAGGGGAGATGCTGTCCCTGTTTTGAGATTTCTAAACTTCAATACTAACAATTCAGACCTTGCACTTTTCCCACTCTAAGTTTTGTTTCCAGTCCATGATTATGAAATGTTAAGAGTCAACACTGGCTACTGTAAAACATGACCACACAATGATGAGCTTTGTGAAATGTCAAGTTTTGGGAGAGGGAAAGAAACTAATCTAGGATAATTACTAAATCAAAGAGAAAATCAAAATAGTAGCTACACTCTAAGTAACAAAAACAATAAACAAAACAAGAACATAAACAAAAACAAAATAAATCTTTAAACATTACTAATCTAGAAGTTGTCTTTAGATAGTCCCCCTATGTAGCTCAAGCTAGCCTTGAGCTCCGTACCCTCCTGCTGGGATTACAAGCACATGCCACCATGCTCAGTGGTCATCTCCTGTAATCACAGTCCCATAGTCATCTGCTGACTCTGCATTTTAACTCTTTCTAGCAAGAGCGAGGCTTGCAAATCACTCACGTGTCCATGTTGTTCTGTCGTCTATGCAGGCCCGCTTGTCTGGATTAACTTGCCCACCAGAAATGGCACATGGTTTTAAAAGGGTTAACAGCCCAGTCTCAGGAGTCAGGCTGCTAACTGAAATTTGAGATTACTTGCTCTTGCAAAACTACTCTCTAAATCTCAGTCTCTTCTCTCTTCTGAAAATCCTCAATGTAAACATTAGGGGGCAGCAAGATGGCTCAATGAGAAAAGGAACCTGTCCTGCAAGCTTGGCGGCCTGTGCTCAACCCCCAAAATTCATGTAAAGATGGAAGGGGAGAACCAGCTCCACAAAGTTATCTTCTGACCTCTAATGTGCACTGTGACCTGTACACACACACACACACACACACACTAATTTTTTTTAATATTTGCTTTATTTTATGTATATACGAGTGTATTGCCTGCATGTGTGTTAAGTACACTCGTGTCATGCAATGCCTGTGGAGGGCAGAACAGCATATCTGATTCCCTTGGACCTGGAGTTACAGACAGCTGTTAGCAGCCATGTGTGTATGGAGCTGAACTCAGATCCTCTGCAAGAGCAGTCTGTACTCTTAACCGCTGAGCCATCTTCCTAGCCCCAATAATAATAATTTTTAAAACAAACACTATCACCAATACCTTTTTTTGGGGGGGAGGGGGTCTTGTGAAGCAGGGTCTCCCTGTAGCAGCTGGCTTGGAACTCGCTATGTACACCAGCCTAGACTTGAACTCACAGTGATCCTCCTGCCTCTGCCTCTGCTTCCCAAGTGCTGGGATTAAAGGCGTGTGCCATCATGCCTGGCATATTTCTTAAATATTTAAATGAGTCAGTGAATATAAAAAGCCTGTAAGAGCCTGATCCATATGAAACACTAACAGAAGTTCACCCTTCTCCCTGTTCCGTCCCTGTCGACTCTGTGAAGCAGGGTTAGCAATCATTAAATAAAAGAAGGAGGAAATGGTATAAAGCCTATCTTCTAGAATATTCCACTTTCAACAGAAGAGGAAATGTTGAAGATAAAGCTAAAATAAAAGAAAGACACAGACCAACCAATGTTATCTGGGATCAGACAGTTTCTAAGGACCCACTTCCACGTTTCTACACTGGGACTTCATCGGTTACTATTAAAGACTTTAACTTAACCCAACATTTTTTAACAAATTAATAACCAGGCTCTGATGAAAGGAAACCAACCTAGACAAATTACACCTGTCAGAGCCTTCCCTAGTAACAACAAAAAATTACTCAAGTCTCCTGTGGTTCCATATTAACTCCAAAGTTGGCAGGGTTTCCAGAACTTTCTAACTTTCCAAGCTTATCCAGACCAAAGCAAAATGAGCAAAAACAAAGGCTCCACCATCAGAACCTACAAGGCACAAGGGGGTTTCCTTAGAGAAAGATTCAGGGATCTGAATGAATGTCAGTAAAGTGTAACTTGAGGATCACTGCAACTGTGACCAACCACATAAAGAATGAAAATTTCTCTGCCGCTCTTGTCTCTGTTCTCTCTCTCTCTCTCTCTCTCTCTCTCTCTCTCTCTCTCTCTTTCTCTCTCTGTGTTCATGTGTGTGCTACAGGACAACCTGTGATTCTCAGTTAGCTGCTGTCTACCTTGTTTTATTTTTGAGAAAGAATCTCTATGATGGTTAATCTTGGTTATAACTTGACACACCCAGGAAGACTGAACCTTCAAATTAGGAATTTCATCCATCAGACTGGCCTTAGCGGAGAGGGCACACTATCTTGATTACTAATTAATGGAGGAGGTCTCAGCCCACTGCGAGCAGTGCCACCCCTAGGTGGTCCTGGGTTGTACAAGAAAGGTTTAAGACCAAGAGGCTGGGGGCAAGCCAGTAAGCAGCATTCCTCCCCTTGAGGTCTCTGTTCAGTTCCTGCCTTCAGGTTCCTGCCTTGAGTTCCTGCCTTTGCTTCCCTTGACAATGGACTGTAAGCCAAATCAACCCTTTCCTCCCCAAGTTGGTTTTGGTCAGGGCTTTATCACAGCAACAGAAAGCAAACTAGGACAGTCTCTCACTGGGTCCCGAGGCTCGCTGATTCTGCTAGGCTAGCTGCCCAGGGAGTCCGGGATCCTCTGGTTTCCACCTCCATAGCATTAATGTTCCAAGCATGTGCCACAGTGCCCAGCTTCTTACATGATACATGATTGCTAGGGAGCTAAACTCACACTAATATAGTCATAGAGAACCCAGCTCTGTTAGAAAGGCTCACAGAACTGCAAGGAAGGACCTGACTCACAACAAGGCCTTTCCAACCTGAAGTCATCCTGCAACTTCACATAAATTCCCCAGTGCTACTGCTGACAGGTGTCCCGTGCCATCTCTTCTTGTTACCTCCACCCTTGCCACTCTTCAGCTCCCATCCTATACACATCCTCTCTCCCCACCCCCACCTTCTGCTCCTCACACCATGAGCATCTCCGTCAGCTTCAAAAGTCTTTGGACCTCACCTCTCCATCCATTTCCCCAGCCTCAGATTCTGCCACAATTCTCTGACACAGGTCTACCAAGCAAATAGGAAATTCTAAGAAACTACACCTGGATTAGTAGATCTGTGTGTACATAAAACGCTTCCTTTGAAAGATGCCAAAGCCAAATTGCAAAGATGGAAAGAAATAAGAAGCCATTGCAAACACTGGCAGCTCTCCGGAACAGGCTTGTGGGCAGCTTTGCCAGGCAGAGGACTGTCCATCAGTTCTATCATTCCTGCAGCAAAGAATCCCGTTGAGAAGAACTAAGGGGAGAAAATATCTATTTTGGCTCATGGTTGCAGAGGTCTCAGTCCATCATAGTCTGGAGGGCAGGATGGAGCAGAGCAGCTCACATCATGGCAGCCAGGAAGCAGAAAGAGAAAATGTGAAGTCTATCTCCAAGCATGATCACGCTGTTGCTGCAGAGTATGGGGAATGTATCCTGGCCCTTCTGACAACAATTTTCCTTAGAGGAACATGTGCTGGGCTACAGTGTTAGAAATGGACATGGAAAGAAAACTTCTAATTCAAAACACAAATCAGGAGAAGGAAGCTAAAAAGCTCTACCTAGAGGTAGAAAGAGAGATGTAATCCAAATCTTTCTGCCCAGACTACAAAGGGAAAATAGCAGCACGGCAGGAGAAGGGGTCCAGGGTGCTATCTAACTCTGAATTGGAGGAAGGGGCCAGAAAGAGAGAAGGAAAACACTATGAGATGGCAAAGTTCCTGAGGAAGCATCTAAATAAGGTGCCACTTATCTTTGAGCTGACATCTCTCATCACTCCATGTCCACACAGTGGATAGAAGCCTGTGGCAAGCCAGGGCTGGGGAGATGGCTCAATGGATAAAGAACTTGCTTTGGAACTGTGAGGATCTGAGTTCAGATCCCCAGAAAGCATGTAAAGCCCCATGTGGTAGTATACATCTGTAGCCTCAGAGCCTCTATGACGAGACAGGAGGAAAATACCAGAGAAGCCCCAGAAACTCATAGGCCAGCTAACCTGGCCTATAGCATAGCAAACAAGAGACCCTGCCTCAAACAAGGAGGCAAGGGCTTGCACCTAAGGCTGTCCTCTGACCTTCGTATGCATCTGTGCCACACTCATGCCCCCCACACACATGCTAGATAACTACATTGATTGATTGATTGATTGATTGATTGATTGATTGATTGACTGACTGACTAATTGACTTTTAAAAAAGGTTTTAGCCATCTGAGAAGGTGAGATTCCACCCAAACAGGATTATATTCTTTTTTAATATTATATTACTATTTTTATTTTATACCTATGAATGTATTGCCTATCTGTATATAAGAGCACCCATGTCATGCAGCGCCCATGAAGGTCAGGAGGGAGTGTCAGATCCTCTGGAATTAGAGTTAGGGATTTTTGTTAGCCGCCAAGGTGGATGCAGGCAATTGAATCCAGTCCTCTGCAAGAGCAGCCAGTGCTCTTAACCACTGAGTCATCTCTCCAACCCCCAGGACTGTATTCTTTTTTTTTTTAAGGACTGTATTCTTAAAAGCACTTTTAATGGGCTGTGGTGTTGCTAAGAGGACAGGTGACATCCTGGTGACAGAGACAAGTCCCTTTATACCAATAGATGCACTCTCAGGTTAGAAAATTATATTTTAGGGGCTGGAGAGATGGCCTAGCGGTTGAGAGTGCCAATTGCTCTTGGAGAGGACCCGGGTTCGATCCCCAGAACCCACATGGCAGCTGAGAGCTTGACTCCAATTCCAGGGGAATTCGACGCCCTTTTCTGACCTCCATGGCATTGCACGACACGGGTGCACAGACCTACATGCATACAGTACATTCATACACAGACAAAAATAAGTAAATAAAATTTTTTTAAAAATAAAATTATATTTTAGTGCCTGCACACTACATGGATAAAACAGAGGGACTTTACTGTGCTTATTTTGTTCTTAAGAGTAAACGCTCCGACACGGAGTTGTGTCCTCACAAGGAAGCATCCTCAAAAAGCCTTAAGACCTATTGCCGTTAGGTGTGGCACTGCCATCTGAGAAGTCTCCTAGGAGTAGACTCCATACTCACCCTCATCTTCAGTACCAGACACCTTGATGAGATGAACCTCTTTACCTGTTTTTCTAAGTTTTATATCAGATTCTTTAAAGAGGTAGCATTATAGTCCTTGATAGACCATAACTCTACTAGTGGCTATCAAGAAAAAAACAACTAATATCAAGAGTTATTTAAAACAGCTCCTCTGATAGTGCAATTCAACTTTCTTAAAAGCTCTTTAAAGATGTAGATATTATTACATAGTAGTATGTGTTAATATGTTATTAATACATAATCTTCATTGAGATAAACTATAACCCAGAGAAGTAGTTCCCCCAACTTAATGAATGACTGCAATCATATGATGTCTATAAGCTATAAATCAAGAGTTTAATGTGTGTGAAACAAAGGCATAAACTGATGCTACATAGATGGATAAGTACCTGCTACAAAAACCTGAGGACCTGAATGCTATCCTCAGCACAACACAAAAGCTAAAAGCTGGGCATAGGGACACATGTCTATAACCCAGACACTGGACAGGGAGAGAACCCTGAGCTCACTGACCAGCTAGTTTGGCCAATAATAAATAAATAAATAATAAATAGAGAGATCAAGCTTCGATCTCTGACCACCACATACCTGTGTATACACACGCACACACACATACACAGTCACATACACGCACACACAAACACACACATGCTCTACAAACACACATGCCAAAACCAAAAACAAGTTTTTAAAAAATATACAAACTGTGCTTTGTTGGTTGGTTTTTATGAAACACAGTCTCAATGCCCTAGATGCCCCCAAACTCCAGTGCATCCCCTCACCTTAGCCTTTCCAGTAGAATACTACCAGCACACACCACACTGGGCTAAAAATTCTTTTTTTTTTTTATTTTATGTGTATGAGTTTATTACCCGCATCTATGTAAATGCACCTGTGTCGTGCATTGCCTGCTGAGATCAGACAGGGTACTGGATCTCCTGGAACTGGAGTTATAGACAGTTGTTAGCTACCATGTTGGTGCTGAGAATCGAACCCAGGTCCTCTACAAGAGCAGCCGGTGCTCTTAACCACTGAGCCATCTCTCCAGCACCTGAAAATTCTATTTTTTTATTTTTATCTATTTATTTATTTTATGTGTACGAATGTACTGTCTGCATGCAGGTCTGTGCACCCGTGTCGTGCAATGCCGCGGAGGTCAGAAGAGGGCATCGGATTCCCCTGGAACTGGAGTTCTCCTGGAATTGGAGTTATGGATGGTTGTCAGCCGCCATGTGGGTGCTGGGGATAGAACCCGGGTCCTCTGTAAGAGTGGTCGGTGCTCTTAACTGATAGGTCATCTCTCCAGCCCCTGAAAATTCTATTTTTAAAGTGCTCAAATCATCACTGTGAAAGGCAATTTAAGCAGAATGAAAATGTTGAAAATCACTTGTAACGAATAGTTTGCATATAACAAATGCCTATTTGGGAGTTTTCTTTTTGTTTTTATTTTGCTGTTTTTCCCATTTGGGTGGCCTCAAATTGGATATGTTAGGCAAGAATGACCTAGGACTTCTGACCCATGTGCCTCCACTTCCTGAGTTCTAGAACGACAGGCATGTGCCACCACAGGCGCCAGCACATCCAGTTTTATGGGGTTCTGGAGATCGACCCCAGATCTTCATGCATGCTATGCAAGTACTCTACTACTGAGCTACACCCCAGCCCTAAACTTGACTGATTTTTAACTTGAAGATGTATGATCAACCTCAGAAACTCTTAGAGACACTTAAAGAGCACTAAGTATTTCATTCACAATACCCGGAAACCTTTTCCATTTTGTATTCCCCACTTAAATGAATTTAGTAATGGACAACAAATCTATCTCTCAATTTATTTCCCGAACTCAAAGCAAACTCACAAGGAAACAAACAAACAAACAAAGTCATAAATAAACTATAAGCAATTAAATTTATAAATCTTTGCAAAACTCCAGTTTATTCTAAGCAAGGCCTAGAATCTCAGAAGCTCATTCTAAATGCCTTATTAGACAAAAACAGACACACCTTTGCTTAAACAGTGTCACGGAGCCAGAGTGAGGTAGTTCATAAAAATGTTTTATGACTGGTTAGAAGTTAATGAATGCTTAAGTGCAGCATTGTTCTCTGTTTAGACTAATCCTGAGATTTTAATATGACAGGTAAGCATCTTTCAGAATAAAGGCCACACCTGAAATCCTTCAGGATTTTTCTATAGGTCTAACCTAATGCTCTGTGCTTCTTTCCCACTTTTTTTTTTTATTTTATTCATTTCGGTATGTGTATGAATGTACTGTCTGCATGCAAGTCTGTGTGTGCACCCGTGTCGTGCAATGCCGCAGAGGTCAGAAAAGGGTCTCGGATTCCCCTGGAACTGGAGTTCTCCTGGAATTGGAGTTACAGACGGTTCTCGGCCGCCATGTGGGTGCTGGGGATCGAACCCAGGTCATCTGCAAGAACGGTTGGCGCTCTTAACCGCTAGGCCATCTCTCCAGCCCCTGCTCTGTGCTTCTTAAATAACATAATTCCTCACTGTAGAATACAATCCCACAAGGCCCCACTAGACCCCACCATGGCCAATGCCTCTGGCTTTCTTTTCTGCACCTCATGTGCTTCAAACTGGTACCTGCATCACTATTGCATGGTGTAGCATAACAGACAAATACTAATATGGGACTTATTTCTCCCCATGACTACTTCAATAGCCTGCAATGCCTTCCAGCCCCATCCTTCGCCTTCACTGGCCCTAGAAACTGCCCTACAACACAGATCAAATCATGCCATTCCCTCCTCTGCTTAAAAGCCACCGCTGGCTTCTAACTCCTCACATCTGGCCTTTGCTTACCGTTCCCATGTCTTACCCACTTTCCCCCATGCACCCTACCCTTCCAAACATGGCAGGAACTCTGCAGCCCCACAGTTCAGGGTCCCCTGTTCTGCATCCTCTCCCACCCCACCTGCACAAGGCCCGACTCCTCTCACCCTGGGAAACTTCCTCTCTCCCTGCTCACAAGGCAGATATAACTCTTCCTTCTTTGCTCATCCAGTGAAATATCACAGGGAATAGAGGTGACTCAGTAGTTAAGAGCATTTGTTGCTCTTTCAGAGGACCCAAATTCAGTTTTCAGTACCCACATCTGGCAGCTCACAACTGCCTATAACTTCAGTTCCAGGACATCTATACCTTCTTCTGGCTTCTGTGGACATGGACATCTGCAGACACCACATGTATGGCATAAACACACGCATACACACACACACACACACACACACACACACACACACACACATACACACACACACACACACACACACACACACATGTTTTTAAAATACAACAAAAGTTCTCAAAGCACTAAACATTGTCCTAATGTCAGAACCCCAACCTCCAAACTGCATGCCTCATCTGTCTTTCTATTTTTAGGAAATGACAAGAAATGGGCAGCAAAAAATCCCAGATAGACATATTAATGTAACATGATTCACAATACCATTTTAAAACATCATTAGTTTCTTGCATCCATATATGCATTCCCTTGGTTGGGAGGTCCTAGAATTAAAAAATATGACCTTCTTATTCTATATGTCTATATGTCCACAATAAGCTATTCCTAAGAATACTCTAATAGAGGTGTGCAATGTCCAAGGAGCCCAAAAGGGGCTGTCAGATCCCTTGAACTGGACTTATGAATGGTTGTTAGCTGCCATTCGAATGTTGGGAACCCAACCTGGTCTTTAGCCCCTCTAGTAGATTATTTCTAAGTGGTGCATTTGAATATACCGAATTAAAACTACTGTTCCTTTGAGTTACTTAATTCCCTGCTTTTTGTTTGATCCTATAATCACTACGTTGTGTCCAACCCTTACTGGAAAATTTTACAGCTGGTTAGAACCATATACTTTTGAAATTACAGACCCAGAAACACTTGAATTTTCCAACATGGATATTTTCAACTTGTTTCCAACAAGTTATGAAGCAAAATAGGAACTTGTGGGCTCTGTTCAACTGCACTGCAGCACAGCCAGAAAAAGGCACCTGGACTCTGCTCTCTTTGGTGCAGCCTCTCCAGTTAGGTTGTGTGAAGGCACTGGCCCAGGTGAACCAAAATTGTGACAGGCAACACAGCCTTCTATTCTTCACTGGGAGAATCTGAGAGGACTGGTCTATTGCCACTGTCCCTGACGACCCACAGAAGGAACCGTTTTGTGAATATCTGTCATCGTTGTCATTAATATCATTGGCTGTCAGTTAATTCTGAGGCCTACAGGTAACAGATGAGTTTGGTTCAAGTTCAGCAAATACAAATATAAGGCTTTCTACAAGGCTCATTGCTTGTGCTGATTCTATGGTGAATACACATCCATAAAGTAATTAACTAAAATCACAAAACAACCTAAAAGTATCTGACAATATATTTAAGGTATAGACTAGAGGATGAATTGGAAGGCACACTGCAAGCCTGCCTCATTAGTACTAAATGTAAACAAAAAAGTATTACTAATGGTAAATCATCAAAGACAGTGATTGCTTCCTGCTTTGTAAAAAATTAGATTAGTCAGGCATGGTGGCACATGCCTGTAATCCCAGCACTTGGGAGGCAGAGGCAGGTGGATCTTTGTGAGTTCAAGGCCAGAGTGGTCTACATAGTGAGTGCCAGGACAGCTGAGGCTAAAACTGTCTCAAAAAGGCCAAAAATTAGATCAATCCCAAGGCATTCTTCAGATAATGTCAATCACACTTTTCAAAATCAAACATCAGAAGCCAGGCGTGGTGGCACACACCTTTAATCCTAGCACTTGGGAGGCAGAGGCAGGTAGATCTCTGTGAGTTCAAGGCCTGCCTGGTCTACATAGTGAGCTCCAGGTCAGCTGGGACTAAAGGGAGACCCTGCCTCAAAAAAAAAAAAAAAAAAAAAAAAAAAAAAATCAAACATCAATTAGGTGCTTTTATTGTGATTCTTGTGTCGGGATGTGTGTGTGTGTTTGTGTGTATGTATGTATTTGTGTGAGTCTTTGAACTTGCATTCACCAGCATTGTGTTTCAGAATAAAAGGCTTGAGCCAGTCCCCGCTAGCTCCATATATGTCATTACAATGCCCAATGAAAGATCTGACAGAAGAAAATGAGGAAGCCTGTAGCAGACAATGAAGTTGCATTAGGCATTTTTATAATAGATAAAATTTCTCAAACAATTCAGTATTCTACAGTCATTACAAAGGAGAAACGGAAATGCCAGCAGAGATCTTAACCTGAAAGGCAGTTCAAAAAGTGGTTACCACTTGGATATCAGCATTGCCCTTTCATCTGATGCCCCCATTTTAAGAGCAAATCCCTTTGCTTCCTCCTGTGACCCTAAGTCACAGGACGAGCCCAGTTGGCAGCAGCCACCGAAAGCCGTATCAGGGAGGTAGCCAGCATTTGACAGACAACGACTTAACCAGGGTAGGGCAACAATCCATCAACTTCAACAACTGATTTGAAGCCTTTCAAATTTGCCAAAATATTTCTCATTAGTTAATATGTGTTTATATATACAAACTGAAATATTTACAGATTAAATTATGTAGTTGTGTCTGAGATTTCTGAATTGTAACAGTAAAGACGGAAGTAGGTAGAAATGAAATCAGAATATGGAGGCCCTGGATAACAACTGGAGTGGTAGGATGGGCACGTGACATACAACGCACTATTTTTATATTACATAGATGAAATTTTCTAAAATAAAAAAAAATAAGCCTGCCGGGTGTGGTGACACAGGCTTTTAATCCCAGCACTCGGGAGGTAGAGGCAGGGGGATCTCTTCAAAGCCAGCCTGGTCTACATAGTGAGTTCCAGGACAGCTGGGGCTACAGGGAGACCACGTCTCAAAGAGAGAGAGAGAGAGAGAGAGAGAGAGAGAGAGAGAGAGAGAGAGAGAGAGAGAGAGAGAGAGAGAGAGAGAAGCCTAAGATCAAGTTTCAAAGGAAACTATCAAAATGCTGTAGAAAACAGTGATTTTTCTAAAAGTGTCAAAGTCCTACCCCAATGTCAAGGCACTAACCTCAGCCTGTCTAGTAAGACATCTTAATTACAGGGAGAGAGAGGGAGAGGTAGAAAGGGAGAGGAGAGAGGGAGAAAGGAAGGAGAGAGGGAGGAGAGAAGGAGGAAGATTCCTTTGAAAGGTAAAGCACAGCACAGGTCACAAAACCCCCCAAAATGTAAGCTTTCTAGTTTTCTGTCTACTCACTTCAAAGGAAGCTTCCTTTAAAAAAAATCTCTGCTATGCAAAAATAAACAAAACACAACAAAATTAAAACGCTTTAAATGTGCCATTCACATAGAAGCTACATTGACAGGTAAAGGCTAATCCTTCGAGGGAGGTGCAGTAGGGACCAAGGAAGGAGACTTCACAGTCTTTTAGAGTTTGAACTTTTGACCTCCTCCCAAAATGTCATAAAAGAATTTTTAAGCCCTGGAACTAGAAAGAATGCTTTTTTCCTTGAAATCGGTTCATAAAGCATTGCTATTTACTATATTTGCTCTTAGCCACCGGGCCCGTGGTCTAAAACTAAAAAGCATGTTCTAAATACAAAATCAAGGGAAAAAATGTTAAGTAGTGCAATAAAAACACAAGCCAAGGCAACGTTGGAAGCGAGACAACCAACGAAAACCCCTCTCGGGCTTCCTGGACTCAACATTTTTTCCCCTCCTCCGTCACCAACAACAAAAAGATCAAACTTTTTCCGCCCTCCTTCTCTCCGTCGCCCCTAGCCCCCTATCCCTTTCCATCACACAAAAACACTAGAAAGACGCACGGTAAACCAAGCACTTAAGACGAAATCCACTCTACCTTTTGTCTTCAAACAAAATGCAGGTGGATGAAATCTGCACACCTGAGCTGCCAGAAGCGCCTTCAGAGTCGCCACCCAGGGAAAAGAAGTCCCCGGGGGACCCAAGCGCGTCCGAACGGCCGGCGCAGGCCTGGGACTCCCGGAATCCTCCCTCCGCACCTTCCCTCGGCCAGGCACGCGGGCCCGCGTGGAAAAGGAGCCACTCTCCGGCCGCTCACCGCCGAGCTCCCTCACGCCGCCGCGCCGCCTACCTGGCCAGCCCCTGGCACCGCCCCGCGGGGCGCGCCACCCACGCCGCCAGGAGGCTCCGCCGGCCGGGTCGTGAGTGGCCGCGGGCACGGTCCCTCGCGCAGGTGCCCGGAGGTCCGGGATCCCACGCTCCCCTCCCCGAGAGCGCCGCCCACAAGGAGACCCGCGAGCCGGCCTGCGCTCCCGCGGTGCCCGGCAGGGCGCGGACCCGAAGGTGGCACTCACCCAGGCAGCGGATGTGGAAGCCCGACGGGGGTCGCAGCGCCCTGCGCGTCCAGCCCTCGCGCAGCGCCTCCAGATGCTCCTCCTTGCCCTGGATCAGCAGGACCTGCTCGTCGATCCAGCCCAGGAAGAACGTCTCAGCCACCGCGGCCGTGACCTTCTTGTTCCAGAAGTGTTGCATGTTCTCCGCTTTGAAGTCGGCGAAGATCTCATAGCCGATGTGGTGCCGGCCGAGCTGCCGGGGTTGGGTCGGGGCAGGGACGGTGGGCCGAGCAGCCCGGGGCTTTTCCCCTGCTGGGCTCTCAGCTGGGCCCAGGACGATGGCCAGGGAGTGCGGCGCGATCTGCAGAAACTTCTCCATCTTCCCGGGAACCCGCCGCGCGGGTCGCACTCACCGGCGCAGCCAGGAACCGGCGCCGGACAGTGGTTGCAGGACAGCCGGGGAGCGTCAGGGTCTCCCCTGGGGTCGGGGTAACGGCGACCCGGGTGCCCGGACGCCCCGCAGCCCCGGGGCGCACCCCGAGAGAAGCTGCAGCAGGTCCCCGTGCAGGGGTGCAGGGAGGGGACCGGGATGCAGGGCCGCCCCCGCCCGAGGTCCCGCTCGTCACCTGCAGCACCCCGCCAGCCTCCGGGCAGCGCTCGAGCTCAAGGGACTGCTCCTCGCTCCCGCTGCGCCCCGCGGGGGCGGAGACCCGGAGGACGGTGCCGAGGGGCGGGCAGTTTGCTGCAATCTAGGGAATCCCCGCGTCTGCCCCCGGCCAGAGGAATTCCGAGGACGCGGTGGCCTGGACGCCCAGGGGTGCTGGAGTTTAAGTGGCCCGGCTCGCGGCAGATCCGGAGGGGGGAGGGGAGGCGCGCGGTGACTCTAGGAAGGCACCGATTCCGGAGCTGCGAGTGTCGCTCCGCCCCACGCTCCACCCCCGCCCCCACATCCCGCCTCCTCTGGAAACAAGTGGATTCGCTGACTGGTGACTGTACCCTTGGAAGTGGCTTTTTATAAAACTTAGTCAACCACGGAAAAATTGTCATCAGTCCCTCCTCCTGAACTCTGTGGAACTATTCCTCTCTTCGTCTTAAGCCTGTAGGAAGGCCTACCCTGGAAGAATCCAGCAATTCGTGATATTTGCTATGCAGTCCTCCGGTTGATGAACAGGTTGCAGAAATTTACCAGGAAAAGGAACGTTTGGGGAAACAAACAAAAAAATCTTCTTTAAGCCTGTTTCTATGCGAAGTTCTGATTTGCCTAGTTCTTTAGTCTAGAGGGTCTTATCGTTAAAGAGGCAATTGTTCTAAGAAGCTTTAAGATGCAGTGGCCGGCCACCTTCACTGTGCATCAGAATCACCAAAAACACTTGTTAAAACTCAGTGGACCGCGAGATGGCTCAGAGGATAAAGCACTTGACACACACACACACACAATTTTTTTTTTTTTTTTTTTTGTCTTTTCGAGACAGGGTCTCCCTGTAGCCCCAGCTAGCCTGGAACTCTCTCTGTGAACCAGGCTAGCCTTGAACTCACAAAGATCCGCCTGCCTCTGCCTCCCAAGTGCTAGGATTAAAGGCGTGCGCCACCACGCCCGGCACACTAAAATGTTTTTAAATTAAAAATAGATAGTTGGAAAAAATAAAATAATAAATAAATAAATAAATAAATAAATAAATAAATAAATAAAAATAGATAGTATGTCACACTCCCAGAGCCTGACTCAAAGGCAGGGAGGTGAGAGGACATGAATTTTATTTATTTATTATATTTTTGTTTACTTATTTTGTACGGGTATGCACACCTCTGAAGTTCTCAAGAGTTGAATTCCCATGGTCAGGCTTAGCAACAAATGCCTTTACCCATGGAGCCATCTTGCCACTCTTATTCTAAAGAATGCCAAGCTACTGATGTTGCTGGTTCTGAACCAACTTTTTAAAAAACACTGAACAAAAAATAAATAAATAAATAAACAAAAACCCAGCTGAAGCTTATAGGGGGTGGGAGAATGAACTGAACTGTTGGTTGCTGGCATCCAGAGATTTTACTATCACACACAAAAGTCAGTAAACCCAGGCCTGATATTTTTTCTGGAGGGTGACCTTGGAAATTTCACCGAGCCTTGGTTTCCCCCGTGTAGAACTGGGGATGAATCCTGGTTTGTCCCTGTCGCTGGGCCGTGGGAAAAAAAATCAACCAAGGAGGTTGGTTTTGGCACTCGGCATGGTTTATAGATACCAGGCGCTCCTCAAACCTCAAAAACCAGGGAGGCCAGCAGCTGCAGCACTGCGTCAGGCCCTCAGGATTTCCCAGGCTCCCACTGTGCGGTAAGACCTGTTATTTTCTTGCCTGGTTTTCAGTGAGTTTGCTCTGAGCCTCAATTTGGCATTTGTTGAAATGCCACATTCCTTGCCTCTGTTCTCTGGGCCTGGGCCTCAGGCGGCCCGGAAGAGGGTGCCTGGGAAGATGGAGGCCCGGACGATGGTGCCTGGGCCTCAGGGGGCCTGGAAGACAGTGCCTGGGAAATGGAAGAAGTAAAGAAGGTACACTTGTTTCTGTTTTCATTTTACATTTTTGCCTTTAATGTGTTTTATGTTGGCATAATTTCAGACAAAGCTGCAAGAATTGTGCAAAAAAATACCCAGATTCCTGAATTATTACCATTCCAGCAGACCTCTACCTGTACACCAATTCTTTTTCTAAACGTTTTTTAAATCTCCCTACTTTAAGTTACTGTTTTATTTGTTGTAATTAACAAGTATCTTATTTAGACAACTTTTTTTCTTATATTTTATTATTTTTATGTCTATGAGTGCTTTGCCTGCCTATATGTAAGTACACCTGTGTTGTGCAATGCCCACAGAAGTCAGAAGAGGGTATCAGATCCCCTGGAACTGAAATTAGGACAGTTTTTAGCTGCCATGTGGATGCAGGGAGCTGAACCCCAGTGCTCTCCAAGAGCAGTCCATCTCCCAACAATTGTCTGGTTGTTGTTTTTGTTGTTGTCGTCGTCAACGTCGTCGTCGTCGTCGTCGTCGTCGTCGTCATCTTTTAGAGACAAAATCTCCCTGTAGCCCCAGCAGACCTGGAACTTGATATGTAGACCACGTTGGCCTTAACAGAGATCCACCTCCCTCTGCCTCCCAAATGCTGGGATTAAAGGTGTATGGCACCATGCCCAGCCAGACAAGTATCTTTTTTTTTTTTCTTTTTTTTTTTTTTAATTTCCGTACGTGTATGAATGTATTGTGTGCATGCAAGTCTGTGCACCCGTGACGTGCAATGCCGCAGAGGTCAGAAGAGGGTGTCGGACTCCCCTGGAACTGGAGTTCTCCTGGAATTGGAGTTTCAGATGGCTCTCGGCCGCCAAGTGGGTGCTGGGGATCGAACCCGGGTCCTATGCAAGAGCGGTCGGCGCTCTTAACCGCTAGGCCATTGCTCCAGCCCCAGACAAGTATCTTTTTAAAGTCTTGTTTTATTTTTAATTATATTTGTGTGTACGTGTCTGTGGGTGGGTATGTGCACATGAGTAGAGGTAGCCAGGGAGGCCAGAGGAGGTTTGTGTCCCCTGTAGCTGGAGTTACAGACAGTTGTGGGCTGCCCTATATGGGTACTGGGAACCAGACTCAGTCCTCTGTAAGAGCAATGTTTGCTCTTAAACACTGAGCCATCTCTCCAGCCCAGAAGTATGTTTTTTTAGATGTATTTATTTTACGAGTATGAATGTTTGCCTGCATTGTATGTACATGTATCACATGCATGCCTGGGGTCGAAGAAGGCCAGAAGGCATTGGTTCCTCTAGAGCTGGAGTTACAGACAGGTTGTGAGCTTCCTAAGGTAGGTGCTGGGTCTGGTCCTCTGCAAGAGCAGAAAGTCCTCTTCACCACTGAACCATCTTTCCACACACTCCACTCCAGTGTCTATGGAACTTTGAGGCTGTATAAATAGTATGCTCCTGCCACTGCCTCTTAAATTTTTACCTGTGGCAGAATGTGATCCCACGTTACAGTGATGCTTGATTAAAGACAGCCTGGCTCAGCATCCATTGTAGCCAAGAGTAGGGCCCAAACTGCTCTGAGAACCTGCTCCTTCAGATTCCTACTGGAATTGTGCTCTCAAATCAAGGCCTCCAGCTCTCTTTACAGAAACTGTACATCCAGCATGAAATGGGGAAGTAAATACAGACCCTTATTTTATAGACAAGGATGTTGTGCTTTCTGACTCCAGCCTATGTAGAACAGTACATGAAAGCACAAACAGATGTCATCAGTCTAATCCCACCTGTTGTTTGCAAAACAAATGGAATAATTCTCTGCTTCCAAGGAATATCCATTGTTTACACATTGTTTGTGGTGCTTGCTTGAGATTCCCAACAAATATGCGCGTGCACACACACAAACACACATGCAGGCATGCACACATCCACACATTATTCTGGGTCAAGGGCAAGGAAGGGTCATGAGGTACTAAAGCTATACATTTAGGTACAAAAAGAGCCCAAGGCCTAGTAAGCTTGTTTGCAAAATAAACATGCTAAGATCATGTTAGATGACCTCAAAACAACATAAGATTAACCTGACTGCTCAGTTTAGTATTCTAGTTTCATTCCACCATTCCATCATTCCATCCACATTGTTGACATTCTTCTATCACAGTGTGCTTCCTTTTCTCCTCTGTTCCCTCTATCAGCACAGACTCTGCATTCTTATTTAATTCAGTGGATTGCAAACTTTATTATGATTTATGTTTGATGCTCAGCACATATGATCCTAAGTTAGACCCATAGGACTTTCTAAAGCCACAGATCTTGGGGTCCTTCTCAGAGCACCTCTTTGCTTTCTGGCACTTCAAGATATTCCAGGATCATTTTGTCCAGCTGAAGAACCAGCCACTTTTCCAGGGAGTGCTAGTTCTTTTTAAGGGAGAATGATGTTTAGGAAACAACACTGGGCTGGGTGTGCTCTTTGGGGTTGAGATCGCATCTTTCTTTGGCTAGTCCACCCTCAAGGTACTTCGCCACTTTCTGATAATAGCATCCTCATTTGTCTACGCTTTAAATAGTAGGTCATGGGGCTTAGCTCAAAGAGTTGCTTGTGGAGTTGTGCCTCAGATGTTCAAGCTTTTCCCAAGTTAGATGAGGAACCTGAAACCCATGAGCTCTGACACCCTGAACTTTCTCTTCCCTGAAATGGGGACTTGCTGGGAGAAGCAAGATAACTGAGTAAACTGCCTGGCACCTATCAGTGATTCAACAGAACAGCAGTCTCTTCTGTCTCTAGTCCTTCATATGTGGGTATCAGCTTTTTCTTACTATTGCTCACACACAGATGTTCTGCTTCTCCCAGAGCCCAGAATATAATTGCATTCAAAATTTAGTCTTTCCCCTTCATTGAATAAAAGAAATAATGCTCTTATCAGACATGGAGAATTTGATGCCTCTGATGCAAGCACTATCATGCTTTTCTTTTCTTTTTTGGTCTTTTTCGAGACAGGGTCTCCCTGTAGCCCCAGCTGTCCTGGAATACACTCTGTAGACCAGGCTGGCCTTGAACTCACAAAGATCCACCTGCCTCTGCCTCCCGAGTGCTAGGATCAAAGATGTGCGCCACCACGCCCGGCTTTTTTTTTTTTTTTTTTTTTTTTTTGGTCCATGCTTTCCTTTTCTAAAAAAGTATATTATCACAGGAATGAAAGAACCTTAAAGGGCACATTATCCTTCTGATGAATGACTCCCTTCCAGAACGTCCTTAAATGACTGCTATTTACACAAGACCATCACATGATCCACCTTTTCTACATGAGTACTTATAAACTAATGTGCCAGGCACAGAGACCACAACATGTGTGTGTGGAGGGGGTATGTCCAGGATCTCCAGCTCTATTTCCCTTTGCCCTAATTCCTGTTCAAGAGGCTTGTCCTGAAGTTCCACATCATCATCCTGATACCCAGAATTATCTCTCAGTCTTTTCCAAACCTTGGTGCATCAAGGCACCACAGCAAAGCATGTTCTGTGATGTAAGCTTTCTTCACAACTCGTGGATTTTCTTGGTCACCTTGCCCTAAAGCAGTTCCTCTTGTGCCCAGAGGTCACTAACCACACTGTATACATTTTCTATCAGCAGTGTTGAGCAAAAATATACTAACTTCAGTCATTTGTAAGGGTATACTTTTTACCCACAAAATAATACTGTCTTCAACACAGGCTACCTCTGATGTTCTCAACCATATATTTTTCCCCTTTGAACTCCATCTCAAACACCCCATATCCATAGGTGGGCCTTGTTATGAATCTGTGTAATTAAATGACCTGCTTCAATGATTTTTCCAGAACAACAACAAACACCCTCACATTTCCTAGAATACTCAAAAATTGGTGTTCCCTGTATCCCCTAGACTGGGTTCAATATGTAGGCCAGGCTGACCTCCAGCTCACAGAGATCCACCTGCCTCGTCTGCTGAGTGCTTGGATAAAGGTATGTCCCATCAGGCCTGGCTCAGAGAGATGATTCTTAAAAGATTAGTTGATAAGTCCCAGGGAACTATGCATGGGGGCATCTTTTGAAATGTGCTGCAAATGTGAGTCACCAGTCTTCCTGTGCAGGGAGGTCTTGGAGATCCACTAATGAGACTTCAGCCAGTGTCCAGTCTATAAAGAGGAAAGTCTGTTCATGCTTCAGAAAGGGAAGCCTGGTCTAGCAAGGCCTGACTTTGTTCTCCAGTGGATGGAACTATTAAATGAAAAGCCAAAAGGAGCCAGAGGCTCCCTCCCCCCACCAAAACCCAAGTGACCCCTGAGGACCCAATCCTCAAATGACCTTGAGAAAACAAAAACCTTGGTTAATCTGTACTGTGTGGCCTTAAACATCCAAGAGGAAAGTATAACCAGAAATAATCAGTAGGGTCTGAGAAATTGTACTTCAGGTATAAAACTTAGGATCTTAGGGGCTGGAGAGATGGCCTAGCGGTTAAGAGCGCCAACCGTTCTTGCAGAGGACCCGGGTTCGATCCCCAGCACCCACATGGCGGCAAAGAATTGTCTGTAACTCCAATTCCAGGAGAACTCCAGTTCCAGGGGAATCCGACACCCTCTTCTGACCTCCGCGGCATTGCACGACATGGGTGCACAAACCTACATGCAGACAATACATTCATACACATAAAAAAATAAATAAATAAATTAAAAAAATACTTGGGATCTTAGTAACAAGCCAAAAAAAAAAAAAAAAGCACTGTGTTTTGCCTGTCTTCAATTCTTACTGGCAACTGCAGCTACCCTGTGGCTGCCACTGCTTTTGCCATCCTTCAAAGACATGAGACACAGCTTTTCAACCTTCCAATATGGACTGAAGACTCATGTCTCTCCAAGAATCCTCCAAACCTTCAGTGCCAGATGGGGACTGCTGATACATCCAGCTTCTGGACTGAGCAGCTACTGGGGTTTCAGCCTCTTCAGAGTATAGACTGCCATTGTTGGACTACCCAGGCTGTATCATGGAGGCTAGTACAGAAAGATCAAGACAGGATGCGGTGCTTACTGGACCTCATTTGGTGACCACGGGAAGGGAAAACCCCAGTGTGGAGCACAAGGGCAGTATTGATGGTTGTTTGGGCTTGCCAAAGAGGGGCCTTCAAATACTTCCTTAAGGAAAACATGACATCTTTCAGCCTAGTAAAGAAAAGAGAAAGAGAGAGAGAGAGAGAGAGAGAGAGAGAGAAATCATAAGCTAAAGATGCTAAAACCTATGATGTCATAATCTTGATATATGGGGCATGCATATATGCATATTTTGGAGTGATACAAATTGGAAGGAACAACAACAGCAAAGACTGGGTCAAAGAACTGACTGAAACAGTAAGCTTCTGCCCAAAACAGTAAACTTCTGCATCAAAAATTTTAAAAAAGACTGAGAAAAAGATGAAAGATATATGGCAGAATGCATGAGCTCTGGTGGGGTGGGGGGGCAAGGAAGAGGGAATGAGCCTAAATTTGATTAAGAAATGTTGTATGAGGGCTGGAGACATGGCCTAGCGGTTAAGAGCTCCGACTGCTCTTGCAGAGGACCCAGGTACAATCTCCAGCACCCACATGGCAGCTGAGAACCGTCTTTAACTCCAGTTCCAGGGGAATCCGACACCTTCTTCTGACCTCCGTGGCATTGCATGACATGAGTGCGTTAGCCTACATGCAGACAGTACATTCATACACATAAAAATAAATAAATAAGAAATGTTGTATGAAATCCACAAAACTTCAGTAAAAAATTGGCTTTAAAAAAATTAGTTGAATTTTTGAAAAAAAATGGAATTTTTGCATTCTGTTTCTCTTATCTAGGCTTAAAGCTCTTAAAACCAAGTTTTAGTAAAGCCTAAGGCTCAAACTTTTCCTCATCTACCCCTGAGTCTACAGAGAGAAAGCATATCTTCCAAAACACACAATTTAGGAACTCAGCCTTCAGGGGTCTGAACGAGCCCTATGGGCATGTTCTCTTCACATCTGGATCCTGAGGTTACTGTCATTCTTCAGCAACAAACCCTCCTAGCAAGAATAATAGAGTTCAATTTACTTCAGCATTTAGATCATGGACAGGACTTCTATTCTCACAACTGTCCTTTATGATAGATACTGTTATCATTCTCATTTTTATTGACGAGGAAGCCAAGATAATAGAATGCAAATAATTTGTCTGGATTGCCCATCAATGTGTTGGTAGGATTAGACTCTAAGCCTAAAGTCTAGTTCCATGCTGCATTATGTGTTCAGCTTTGCTAACTAGCTACTGGCAGAGTCTTCCCAAAAGGACCTCCAACAGTGCCTCACAGATAAACATTTGACATGTATATTAGTTATTACTAATCTATAACATATCTTACTATATAACAAATTACCCAAAACCTTTCAGCTTAAAACAGCAAACATTTATCATCTCCCACCTTTTATGTTTTCTTCTATAATTTTTATTTTACGTGCGTGAGTATATTGCCTGTGTGTATCTAAATGCCGTGTGCAAGGGCTGTGCAGAAGAGGGCTTAGGATTTCCTTGGAACTGCAGTTATGGGTGATTGTTAGCCATCTCTGTTTTTTTCAGTTCAGTAATTAATCTATCAGAAGGCCTCTGCCTCACTATCTCTCATGAGGTTGCAGTCAAGCAGGAGCTGCAGTCCTATGTGAAGGCTCAACTAGGTATGGCTCCACCTCCGCTCCCACTCACGTGGTTGTAGGCAAGGTCTTCATGACTTCCTTCACATCACCCAAGACAGAAGCCACAGTATCCTTTTGGAAGTGACACCCATCACCTCTACTGTGCTCTGTTTTTGAGAAGGGAGTCACTAAAACCAAGGGAATTAAACAAGAGTATAAATACCAAGAGGTAGAGGCCTTTAGGGGGTCTTAGAAGCTGCCTACCACATTCATGATAAACCATGAAAAGTTTCCCCTATCCAGACAGTTACAATAAAGTCATTACTTAAGAGCACCATCTAACAATATAAATGTTCTTCCATTACATACATAATAAACTCTACACTAGCATGTGTGCATACAGGTGTGGACACACACACACACACACACACACACACACAGGAGAAAAACTATTTCCTAGTAAAAGTTGCCATCTTAGAGGATAAACTGTTAAAACTCAGTAGAATTAAGATGACTGCAATGATGAGAATCTCTTAACTGAAGTGACCTTGAAATGCAGTTACATGAGCTTTTTAACTCTGAGCAGAAAAAAAAAGAATTAAGATGAGGTGATACTTTAGGATCCTAACTTTGTCATCAGCTACATTATTATCAGCATCATCATTACTGTTTGATGAGCACACACTATATTCCTGGCAATGTGCCAAGAACTTTTCATATAAAGCTACTGTGAATTTTTTTCAGAAGAGAGTTATAATGATAATAATATTTGTAGATAAATAATCTAATGTGTTTTCATGTTCTGTAATCCTCAGCTCTCAGCTGTTCCTTAATATACTTCATCTGGAGTCAGCTCATGTCCATTCACCAAAAATAGCCCAAATAAAGCTTTCGTTTCTCCCTCGGTACTCCTTTCTTTTTGCCCATCCCTTGGCCCTGGCCTGTCCTCTCTCAGCCCCTAATCCCTAGCAGTGAAAGAGCAGGGAGCTAGGACCCACATAAACTGAGCCTTTCTTCAAATGCTGTTGCAAAGAAAAAATAAGCACCAGTCAAGGAAAAATAAATAGGTTTAGAGGAATCTATAACTAAAGAAATAATCTGAAAAATATAGTTATAGCATGCCAAATGGGTGAAGTAAAAGAGTCCACAGTAGATGTTGAGGGCCCGCTTCTCAGAAGAGAGGGTTGCATGGGATGCTGAGGGACCGCCACACAGAAAAGAGAAGGTTGGGCCTGTACTCCAGCCTAAGGCTGAGAAGGAGCCTAACTTGCCAGGTCTTCAAAGACCATACTGCTGAACTTAGTCATTATACCCCCTTCAAGAAGCATATAGCATACACACATCACAAGGGAACAGGGAAGCACTGCTTGGCAAGTGTCTTAGTTTCTTTTCGTGTTGCTGTGATAAAGGAACTCATAGGAGAAAGCATTTATTCAGCTTAAAGTTCTAAACTACAGTCCATCGTGCAGGGAAGTCACAGCGGCAGGAGCTTGAGGCAACTGGTCGGTTGCACTCACAGCAGGGGATGAATGCTTGCCTGTGCTCAGCTCACTTTTTCCACTTACACAGGTCATGTCCCACCCACAATTAAGATGGGTCAGATCATCCCCCCCAAGACAGGCATGCACAGAAGCCCATCTCTGAGGTGAGTCTAATTTCTGTCAAGTTGTCAGTGAACACCAGCCATTATAGCAAGGAACTATTTCCTTCCCTGATCCTGCATCTAAGACTTTATATTGACGCTAGATGTCATAAAATGTCCTGGTTGTTTTTCATGGGAAAGTATTTAACATTTATCAAATGCTTCATTCTACAAAACTCCGTAAGGAAGCACAGTCGTTATTCTAATTCTCCAACCAGAAAAGTGAGTTTCTCAGATGTTATTTGCCCCAAGGTCACATAATTAATACTTGTTCAAATCAAACTTCGAATGAGAGCTATGACTCCAGCCCCATGTTTCAAAACCTCAGTACACTCTACAACTTCTAAAAGAATTTAAAACCTACAGGATAAAGTTAGGTTCTTCACAAGAAGTTCATGAGCCAATTTGCTGGGAAACATTCAGGAAGAATGGGGCAGAAGTGCTTGAATCTCCAAACACATAATCTTCAAAGCCATCTGCAGAACCCTGAGGAGACCATTTAGGTGTTTTCCAGTCTGAAGTTCAAGATGAGTGGGGTTTTGTGTAGTATAAAAGGCCACTGAATGAAACTTGTCAGCACCGCTCCCTGCCTGCAGTCAGCGCCTGCTGCTCTTGCTGACGGTGAGGACTTTCCTGAACTTGCTCTTTTCCAAGCTTATCAATTGCATCTTGTCCGAAGTGCTAAACAGAAGCCCAAACAATCACCACTCAGGGAGGCAAATTCCAGCCAACTCTCTTCAGTTTGGAATTTCTGTTGCTGGCCGATGCTGTTTTCTAAAGATGATCACCACAATATCACCTGTTCTTGTGCATTTCTGTGATAAAACCTCAACCCTCATCAAGAAGTAGACTCTTGTTTCTTCACTCCCTTGACTCTGTTCAGATATTGTGATTTCTTTAACCAGTGGAATGCAGCTGATAGAATACATTCCCAGATGTGGACACAGACATCATTGATCTCCACTCATCTCTCCTGGGTAACAAGGCATCATGTAACAAGTACAACCACTCTGAGACTGTCATGTGAGGATGCTCAAACCAGCCATAAGGAGATAGTGTGTAGACCGAGCAATGCTGACTACCCCCAGCTTTTCTTGCTATCCTAGACCAGATACCAGACACATCATGAGTTTTAGAATTGGAGCCTTAGACTGGTAACCGCCATTGAGCTACCCCATACATTTCCAGCCAACAAACCCCCCTAGCTAAAGCTTTAATATTCGTGTAGCAGACATGAGCCACCCCACTGTGCCTTGCCCAAATTCTTGACCTACAGATTTGTGACCATAATAAAGTAATGACATTTTATATCACCAAGTTTATAGTGACTGGTTCCAAAGAAATAGATCACTGGGGACTGGGAAGATAGCGTAGTCAGTAAAGCACTCGCCTTGCAAGTGTGGGGATCCGAATTCAAATCCCCAGAACCCACCTCAAAAAGCTGATGCAGTCGTCCATGCCTGTAAGACCAGTGATGGTAAGATGGGAAACAGAAACAGAAAGACCCCTGGAAGCTCACAGGCCAGCTTACCTGGCCCACATGGTGAAGCCAATGACAGACCCCGCGCCAAACAAAAGGTGGAAGACAAACACCTGAGACTGTCCTCTGATCATGCATGTGCTGTGCACCCCCCCCACGCAGAGAAATAGATTAGATTATTGTTGTTTTTGTAATATATGTGTGCTTCGTGAACAACTATAATTTATACAAATTTAGGCAAAGAGTAATATGTCAATGATGAATTGATTGTGGCATCCAGGAAAAGTTCATTTTCATGGACAGGTGTCAATGCTATATTATTTTTATAACACAGTTATGAAATATAAAGTTGAATCTGGACTTCTAGGGCTGTACTGCCAGGTACCATTTGAGTCTGTGTCATGGTATCTGAGCAAATCACTAATTAAACTCTTACCATAATGGGAGTCTAGTATTCCCACAGAGCTGCCGTAATTACAGGTAAGCATTTGTTCTATGACTTTTTTCAAAGGCTCCTTTCAAAGATAATCCATTTTGACTGCATCTTACCACTTACACAATATTTGGAATTTTATTCAATGCTTAGGATCATGTGTTCATATCCTCCCCAGAAAGAATCTTATAAGTTATTGATGCCTTACATCACAGCTTGAGTAATAGAAATAGCTGTCATGTCTATGGTGCTTCCTATGTATCAAGTATTGTACTAAGTACTGTCTGTATGTTCATTTGCTTATTCCATGTGACAGGCATGCTGGATAGATGGTGTTATTCTAATTTCCAGAAGGAGTTTTGCAGTCTGTGCAGGATCTCAGCTGTGAAGCCATCAAGCAGGGATTGAAGTCCAGGCAGTTTAGTTTCAGAGTCTGTGCACATTATAAAGTGGCCCTTTGCTCTTTGTTTTGGAGAGTTAGGAATCTCCTTATAGTATCCACACAGGTGTGAATTCCTTCCTTCGAGGCATTGATTGGCTCTGTCTTGGGGTTGAGAACTTCACTGACATTGGCTAGAAAAGTATGGTCCACCCTTCACCTCTTCCTCAAAGCTACCAATGGCACAGACTTCTTCAAACTCCTACATGGGTTTTTCTTTTTTTTTTATTTTTCTTGAGACAGGGTCTCCTTATAGCCCCAGCTGGCCTTGAACTCACAGAGGTCTCTGCCTCCTGAGTGCTAGGATTAAAGGCATGTGCCACCACACCCGGCAACATGGGTTTTTCTTATGGGGAAGATTTTTTGTATGCCTGAGACTCTTTCTCAAAATATCTCAAGGTGCTGTTAGACACCTATCTATTCTGATTCCTCACATATTTTTCCTGAAAAGAATTAATCTTGGGGCTGTGGAGATGACGCAGGGGTCTTTTGCTGCAGTGATAGAAGCTGTATATACTGCTAAAAAAAACTGAAAAGAAACAAGATAAAAGAAAGGAGTGCGTGACATTAGGAATGAGAGAAAAGACTCCATCCGGTGGGTAATGTCAGGCGAGCACTAGGATGATACATGGTTATCACATTATAAGTCCTAAAGATAAGGACTTACTGTGTGATGTTGAATTACACACAGCTGATTCCAACCCAAGTGTTGAAGCCACTGCTGAGTCTCCATCACTAGAAAGTGTATGGAAATAGCTAATAACACTAGGCTGTCACAGCCGCCTATAACTTCAGTTCCACAGGATCTGGCCCCCTCTTCCGGCATTGTAGAAGGTAGAATTTTATAATGCTTGTATATAAACTGATCTCACAAATTTAAGAAACTTAAGATTTAAATCCTAAATGGAATAAGCACAAAGAAAATTACATATGGGCAAATCAAGATAACATAGGTGAAAACCAGGCTGCAGAGCTGGCTCAGCGGTTAAGAGCACTGACTGCTTTTGCAGAGCAGAGAACGTGGGTTCTATTCCCAGCACTCACGTGGCAGCTAAGAACTGTCTATCTCTAAGGTAGGCATGGTGGTACATGCCTTTAATCCTAGCACTCGGGAGGCAGAAGCAGGCAGATTTCTGTGAGGTCAAGGCTAGCCTGGGGCTATAGGGAGACTCTGTCTCAAAAAAAAAAAAGGTGAAAACCAAGGACAGAAGATCTTACAAACCTACATGCAGACAGTACATTCGTACACATAAAAAATAAATAAAATTTTTAAAAAATAAATAAAAATAAAATCCTTAACATTATGTTCAGAGGTATAGCAATAAGATATTTTACTGACTTCTCAGAAAAACTTATATAGTTGGAAGACAATGGATTGATTACCTTTTAAATGCTGAAAGAAAAAAGTTGCCAACCTAGAATTATTACACATAACGAATCTTCCAAAATAAAATGAACTAAAAATGATCAAAACCACAGCACCAGCAGGGCATGGTGGTGCACGCCTTTAATCCTAGCACTTGGGAGGCAGAGGCAGGCAGATCTTTGTGAGTTCAAGGCCAGCCTGGTCTACAGAGTGAGTTCCAGGACAGCTGGGGCTACAGGGAGACCATGTCTCAAAAAGACCAAAAACAATAATAATAAGTGAATAGGAACTACCTAAATTTGATGTTACTAAGGACAAGGAACTCTCACAGCACAGTTCAAAAAGCTGTATATGTATAACCTGATGCAGATGAGAGTTCAACAGTCCTGAGGTCACTAGGTACATTTTTNCTTTCTTTTCTTTTTTGGTCTTTTTGTAGAGTTTTAGGTCTCCTCTGTAGCCCCACTTGTCTATGGATTCACTGCTTAAGACGGCTGTGCCTTGACTCACAAAGGATCCACCTGCCTCTTGCCCCCGATGCTAGGACTCAAAGGATTGCGCCACAAAAACGCCCGGCTTTTTTTTTTTTTTTTTTTTTTTTGCTTCCATCTTCCTTTCTAAATAAAGCTTAATCACAAGGAAATGAAAAGAACCTTAAAGGGCAACATTATCCTTCTGATGAATGACTCCCTTCCAGAACGTCCTTAAATGACTGCTATTTACACAAGACCATCACATGATCCACCTTTTCTACTGAGTACTTATAAACTAATGGTGCCAGGCACAGGACCACAACATGTGTGGTGTGGAGGGGGTATGTCCAGGATCTCAAGCTGCATTTCACTCTTTGCCGCTAATTCTACCTGTTCAAGAGGCTTCCCGTCTGATAGTTCCCACATCTCATCCTGATACACCAGAATTATCTCTCAGTCTTTTCCAAACCTTGGTGCATCAAGGCAACACAGCAAAGCAGTTTCTGTGATGTAAGCTTTCTTCACAACTCGTGGATTTTCTTGGTCACCTTGCCCTAAAGCAGTTCCTCTTGTGCCCAGAGGTCACTAACCACACTGTATACATTTTCTATCAGCAGTGTTGAGCAAAAATATACTAACTTCAGTCATTTGTACAGGGTATAGCTTTTTATTACCCACAAAATAATACTGTCTTCAACACAGGCTACCTCTGATGTTCTCAACCATATATTTTTCCCCTTTGAACTCCATCTCAAACACCCCATATCCATAGGTGGGCCTTGTTATGAATCTGTGTAATTAAATGACCTGCTTCAATGATTTTTCCAGAACAACAACAAACACCCTCACATTTCCCTAGAAATAACTCAAAAATTGGTGTTCCCCTGTATCCCCTAGACTGGGTTCAATATGTTAGGCCAGGCCTACCCTCCAAGCCTCACAAGATCACCTGCCCTCGTCTGCTGGGAGTGTTGGATTAAGGTATGTCCCATCAGGCCTGGCTCAGAGAGATGATTCTTAAAAGATTAGTTGATAAGTCCCAGGGGACATGATGCATGGGGGCATCTTTTGAAATGTCCTTGCAAAAGTGAGTCAGCCAGTCTTCCGTGCACGGGAGGTCTTGGAGATCCACTATAGACTCAGCCAGTGTCCCGTCTATAAAGAGGAAGTCTGCTCTGCTTCAGAAGGTAAGCCTGGTCTAGACAAGCCTAGACTTTGTTCCCACTGGATGGAATGGTAAATGAAGCCAAAGGACCAGAGGCTCCCCCATCCCCCCACCAAACGCCAAGTGACCCTGAGGACCCAATCCTCAAATGACCCTGAGAAACAAAAACCTTGGTTAATCTTACTGTGTGGCCTTAGACATCCAGAGGCAAGTATAACCAGTAAATGAATCATCAGAGGTCTGAGATATTGTACTTCAGTAATAAAAACTGAGGATCTAGGGGCTTGAGAGGTGGCCTAGCGGTTTAAGAGCGCCCAAACCGTCTTGCTTGCAGAGGACCCCGGGTTCGATCCCCACAACCCACAAGGCGCTAAGAATTGTCTGTAGACTCCAATTCAGGATAACTCCAGTTCCAGGGGAATCCGACACCACTCTTCTGACCTCCGCTATGCATTAGCACGACATGGGTGCAAAAAAAAAAAAAAAAAAAGACAGACATTCATACACATAAAAAAATAAATAATATTAAAAAAATACTTGGATCTTAAAAAAAAGTAACAAGCCAAAAAAAAAAAAAAAAAGCACTGGTTTTGCCTTCTTCAATTTTACTGGAACTGAAGCTACCTGTGGCTGCTCACTGCTTTTGCCATCCTTCAAAGACATGAACACAGAACTTTTCAACCTTCCATATGGAGACTGAAGACTCCTGTGACTCTCCAAGAACCTTCCAAACCTCAGTGCCAGATGGGGACTGCTGATTCATCCAGTCTTGTTTGGACTGAAGGCTACTGGGTTTTCAGCTTCTGTCAGAGTATAGAGCTGCCATCGTTGGATTACCCCTGTATCATGGAGGCTAGTACAGAAGAAGATCTAAGCCAGGAATGGCGGTGCTTACTGACCTCATTTGGTGACCACGGGAAGGGGGAACAACCCCATGTGGAGACCAAGGGCAGTATGATGGTTGATTGGGTTGCCACAGGGGGGCCTTCAATACTTCCTTAAGGAAAACAGACATCTTTCATGCCTAGTTAACAGAAAAGAGAAAGAGAGAGAGGAGAGAGAGAGACGTAGAGAGAGAGAATCAAAAGCCAAAGATGGCCTAAAACCTATGATGTCATAATCTTGATAATGGGCATGCATATAAGTGCTATTTGTTGGAGTGATACAAATGGAAGGACCACAACAAACACAAAGACTGTGTCAAGAACTGACTTGAACCAGTAAAAGGGTTCTGCCAAAACAGTAAACTTCGCATCAAAAATTTTAAAAAAGACTAGAAAAGAGATGAAAGATATCATGGCAGAATGCATGAGCTCTTGGTGTGGGTGCGGGGGGCAGAAGAGGGCATAGAACCAAATTTGATTACGCAAAGTTGTGTATGAGGGCTTGGAGCATGGCCTAGCCGGATACGGCTCCGACTGTCTTTGCCAGAGGAACCAGGTACAATCTCCAGCACCCACACTGGCAGCTGGATAACCGGTCTTTTAATCTCCAGTTCCGTGGGAATCCGACACCTTCTTCTGACTACCGTGGCCCCATTGCAGACATGAGTGCGTTAGCCTGACATGGCAGACAGTACCTTATCATACAATAAAATAAATAAATAAGAAATGGTGTATGCAAAATACCACAAAAACTTCAGTAAAAAAATTGGCTTTAAAAAAATTCTTATTTTTGAATTTTTTTTTAAAAAAAATGGAATTTTTTGCATCTGTTTCTCTTATCTAGGCTTAAAGCTGCTTAAAAACCAAGTTTTAGTAAAGCCTAAGGCTCAAACTTTTCCTCATCTACCCCTGAGTCTACAGAGAGAAAGCATATCTTCCAAAACACACAATTTAGGAACTCAGCCTTCAGGGGTCTGAACGAGCCCTATGGGCATGTTCTCTTCACATCTGGATCCTGAGGTTACTGTCATTCTTCAGCAACAAACCCTCCTAGCAAGAATAATAGAGTTCAATTTACTTCAGCATTTAGATCATGGACAGGACTTCTATTCTCACAACTGTCCTTTATGATAGATACTGTTATCATTCTCATTTTTATTGACGAGGAAGCCAAGATAATAGAATGCAAATAATTTGTCTGGATTGCCCATCAATGTGTTGGTAGGATTAGACTCTAAGCCTAAAGTCTAGTTCCATGCTGCATTATGTGTTCAGCTTTGCTAACTAGCTACTGGCAGAGTCTTCCCAAAAGGACCTCCAACAGTGCCTCACAGATAAACATTTGACATGTATATTAGTTATTACTAATCTATAACATATCTTACTATATAACAAATTACCCAAAACCTTTCAGCTTAAAACAGCAAACATTTATATCTCCCACCTTTTATGTTCTTCTTAATTTTTATTTTTACGTGCGTGAGTATATTGCACTGATGTTATCTAATGACCGTGTGCAAGGGCGGAGGTCAGAAAGGGTGTTGGATTTCCTTGAACTGCAGTTATGGGTGATTGTTAGCCATCTCTGTTTTTTTCAGTTCAGTAATTAATCTATCAGAAGGCCTCTGCCTCACTATCTCTCATGAGGTTGCAGTCAAGCAGGAGCTGCAGTCCTATGTGAAGGCTCAACTAGGTATGGCTCCACCTCCGCTCCCACTCACGTGGTTGTAGGCAAGGTCTTCATGACTTCCTTCACATCACCCAAGACAGAAGCCACAGTATCCTTTTGGAAGTGACACCCATCACCTCTACTGTGCTCTGTTTTTGAGAAGGGAGTCACTAAAACCAAGGGAATTAAACAAGAGTATAAATACCAAGAGGTAGAGGCCTTTAGGGGGTCTTAGAAGCTGCCTACCACATTCATGATAAACCATGAAAAGTTTCCCCTATCCAGACAGTTACAATAAAGTCATTACTTAAGAGCACCATCTAACAATATAAATGTTCTTCCATTACATACATAATAAACTCTACACTAGCATGTGTGCATACAGGTGTGGACACACACACACACACCACACACACACGGAGAAAAAACTATTCTAGTAAAAGTTGCCATCTTAGAGGATAAAACTGTTAAAACTCAGTAAATTAAGATGACTGCAATGATGAAATCTCTTAACCAAGACAAAAAATTAAATAAAAAAATTTCTTAAAAAACAAATGAATACTTGAAATATTAATGAGCTTTTTTTTTAACTCTGAGCAATAAACAAAAAAGAATTCAAGATGAGTGATACTTTGATCTAACTTTTATAGCTACATTAGTTATCAGCATCATCATTACTGTTTGATGAGCACACACTATATTCCTGGCAATGTGCCAAGAACTTTTCATATAAAAGCTACTGTAATTTTTTTCAGAAGAGAGTTATAATGATAATAAATTTGTAGATAAATAATCTAATGTGTTTTCATGTTCTGTAATCCTCAGCTCTCAGCTGTTCCTTAATATACTTCATCTGGAGTCAGCTCATGTCCATTCACCAAAAATAGCCCAAATAAAGCTTTCGTTTCTCCCTCGGTACTCCTTTCTTTTTGCCCATCCCTTGGCCCTGGCCTGTCCTCTCTCAGCCCCTAATCCCTAGCAGTGAAAGAGCAGGGAGCTAGGACCCACATAAACTGAGCCTTTCTTCAAATGCTGTTGCAAAGAAAAAATAAGCACCAGTCAAGGAAAAATAAATAGGTTTAGAGGAATCTATAACTAAAGAAATAATCTGAAAAATATAGTTATAGCATGCCAAATGGGTGAAGTAAAAGAGTCCACAGTAGATGTTGAGGGCCCGCTTCTCAGAAGAGAGGGTTGCATGGGATGCTGAGGGACCGCCACACAGAAAAGAGAAGGTTGGGCCTGTACTCCAGCCTAAGGCTGAGAAGGAGCCTAACTTGCCAGGTCTTCAAAGACCATACTGCTGAACTTCAGTCATTTACCCCTCTTTTTTCAAGAAGCATATAGCATACACACATCACAAGGGAACAGGGAAGCACTGCTTGGCAAGTGTCTTAGTTTCTTTTCGTGTTGCTGTGATAAAGGAACTCATAGGAGAAAGCATTTATTCAGCTTAAAGTTCTAAACTACAGTCCATCGTGCAGGGAAGTCACAGCGGCAGGAGCTTGAGGCAAATGGTCGGTTGCACTCACAGGCAGGAGGATGATGCTGCCTGTGCTCAGCTCACTTTTTCACTTACATCAGGTCATGTCCCACCCACAATTAAATGGGTCAGATCATCCCCCCCAAGACAGGCATGCACAGAAGCCCATCTCTGAGGTGAGTCTAATTTCTGTCAAGTTGTCAGTGAACACCAGCCATTATAGCAAGGAACTATTTCCTTCCCTGATCCTGCATCTAAGACTTTATATTGACGCTAGATGTCATAAAATGTCCTGGTTGTTTTTCATGGAATAGTATTTAACATTTATCCCAATGCTTCATTCTACAAAACTCCGTAAGGAAGCACAGTCGTTATTCTAATTCTCCAACCAGAAAAGTGAGTTTCTCAGATGTTATTTGCCCCAAGGTCACATAATTAATACTTGTTCAAATCAAACTTCGAATGAGAGCTATGACTCCAGCCCCATGTTTCAAAACCTCAGTACACTCTACAACTTCTAAAAGAATTTAAAACCTACAGGATAAAGTTAGGTTCTTCACAAGAAGTTCATGAGCCAATTTGCTGGGAAACATTCAGGAAGAATGGGGCAGAAGTGCTTGAATCTCCAAACACATAATCTTCAAAGCCATCTGCAGAACCCTGAGGAGACCATTTAGGTGTTTTCCAGTCTGAAGTTCAAGATGAGTGGGGTTTTGTGTAGTATAAAAGGCCACTGAATGAAACTTGTCAGCACCGCTCCCTGCCTGCAGTCAGCGCCTGCTGCTCTTGCTGACGGTGAGGACTTTCCTGAACTTGCTCTTTTCCAAGCTTATCAATTGCATCTTGTCCGAAGTGCTAAACAGAAGCCCAAACAATCACCACTCAGGGAGGCAAATTCCAGCCAACTCTCTTCAGTTTGGAATTTCTGTTGCTGGCCGATGCTGTTTTCTAAAGATGATCACCACAATATCACCTGTTCTTGTGCATTTCTGTGATAAAACCTCACCCCTCATCAAGAAGTAGACTCTTGTTTCTTCACTCCCTTGACTCTGTTCAGATATTGTGATTTCTTTAACCAGTGGAATGCAGCTGATAGAATACATTCCCAGATGTGGACACAGACATCATTGATCTCCACTCATCTCTCCTGGGTAACAAGGCATCATGTAACAAGTACAACCACTCTGAGACTGTCATGTGAGGATGCTCAAACCAGCCATAAGGAGATAGTGTGTAGACCGAGCAATGCTGACTACCCCCAGCTTTTCTTGCTATCCTAGACCAGATACCAGACACATCATGAGTTTTAGAATTGGAGCCTTAGACTGGTAACCGCCATTGAGCTACCCCATACATTTCCAGCCAACAAACCCCCCTAGCTAAAGCTTTAATATTCGTGTAGCAGACATGAGCCACCCCACTGTGCCTTGCCCAAATTCTTGACCTACAGATTTGTGACCATAATAAAGTGATGACATTTTATATCACCAAGTTTATAGTGACTGGTTCCAAAGAAATAGATCACTGGGGACTGGGAAGATAGCTAAGTCAGTAAAAGCACTCGCCTTGCAAGTGTGGGATCGAATTCAAATCCCCAGAAACCCACCTCAAAAAGCTGATGCAGTCGTCCCATGCCTGTAAGACCAGTGATGGTAAGATGGGAAACAGAAACAGAAGAGACCCTGGAAGCTCACAGGCCAGCTTACCTGGCCCACATGGTGAAGCCAATGACAGACCCCGCGCCAAACAAAAGGTGGAAGACAAACACCTGAGACTGTCCTCTGACATGCATGTGACTGTGCACCCCCCCCACGCAGAGAAATAGATTAGATTATTGTTGTTTTGTAATATATGTGTGCTTCGTGAACAACTATAATTTATACAAATTTAGGCAAAGAGTAATATGTCAATGATGAATTGATTGTGGCATCCAGGAAACAGCTTTTCATGGACAGGTGTCAATGCTATATTATTTTTATAACACAGTTATGAAATATAAAGTTGAATCTGGACTTCTAGGGCTGTACTGCCAGGTACCATTTGAGTCTGTGTCATGGTATCTGAGCAAATCACTAATTAAACTCTTACCATAATGGGAGTCTAGTATTCCCACAGAGCTGCCGTAATTACAGGTAAGCATTTGTTCTATGACTTTTTTCAAAGGCTCCTTTCAAAGATAATCCATTTTGACTGCATCTTACCACTTACACAATATTTGGAATTTTATTCAATGCTTAGGATCATGTGTTCATATCCTCCCCAGAAAGAATCTTATAAGTTATTGATGCCTTACATCACAGCTTGAGTAATAGAAATAGCTGTCATGTCTATGGTGCTTCCTATGTATCAAGTATTGTACTAAGTACTGTCTGTATGTTCATTTGCTTATTCCATGTGACAGGCATGCTGGATAGATGGTGTTATTCTAATTTCCAGAAGGAGTTTTGCAGTCTGTGCAGGATCTCAGCTGTGAAGCCATCAAGCAGGGATTGAAGTCCAGGCAGTTTAGTTTCAGAGTCTGTGCACATTATAAAGTGGCCCTTTGCTCTTTGTTTTGGAGAGTTAGGAATCTCCTTATAGTATCCACACAGGTGTGAATTCCTTCCTTCGAGGCATTGATTGGCTCTGTCTTGGGGTTGAGAACTTCACTGACATTGGCTAGAAAAGTATGGTCCACCCTTCACCTCTTCCTCAAAGCTACCAATGGCACAGACTTCTTCAAACTCCTACATGGGTTTTTCTTTTTTTTTTTTTTTTTTCTTGAGCACACTGGTCTCCTAGTAGATCTCAGCTGGCCTTGAACTCACAGCAGTCTCTGCCTCTGCTGCTAGATAAAGGCATTTGCACCACACCTGCAAAAAAATCTTACGTGGGTGTTTTCTTTTTCTCTTTTTTTTTTTTTTTTTTTTGTCTTTTTCGAGACAGGGTCCCTATAGCCCCAGCTGTCCTGGAACTCACTCTGTAGACCAGGCTGGCCTTGAACTCACAAAGATCTGCCTGCCTTTGCCTCCCAAGTGCTAGGATTAAAGGCATGTGCCACCACACCCGGCAACATGGGTTTTTCTTATGGGGAAGATTTTTTGTATGCCTGAGACTCTTTCTCAAAATATCTCAAGGTGCTGTTAGACACCTGTCTATCTATTCTGATTCCCACATTATTTTTCCTGAAAAGAATTAATCTTGGGGCTGTGGAGATGACGCAGAGGGTCTTTTGCTGCAGTGATAGAAGCTGTATATACTGCTAAAAAAAACTGAAAGAAACAAGATAAAAGAAAGGAGTGCGTGACATTAGGAATGAGAGAAAAGACTCCATCCGGTGGGTAATGTCAGGCGAGCACTAGGATGATACATGGTTATCACATTATAAGTCCTAAAGATAAGGACTTACTGTGTGATGTTGAATTACACACAGCTGATTCCAACCCAAGTGTTGAAGCCACTGCTGAGTCTCCATCACTAGAAAGTGTATGGAAATAGCTAATAACACTAGGCTGTCACAGGCCGCCTATAACTTCAGTTCCACAGGATCTGGCCCCCTCTTCCGGCATTGTAGAAGGTAGAATTTTATAATGCTTGTATATAAACTGATCTCACAAATTTAAGAAACTTAAGATTTAAATCCTAAATGGAAATAAGCACAAAGAAAATTACATATGGGCAAATCAAGATAACATAGGTGAAAACCAGGCTGCAGAGCTGGCTCAGCGGTTAAGAGCACTGACTGCTTTTGCAGAGCAGAGAACGGTGGGTTCTATTCCCAGCACTCACGTGGCAGCTAAGAACTGTCTATCTACAGGTAGGCATGGTGGTACATGCCTTTAATCCTACACTGGGAGGCAAAGCAGGCAGATTTCTGTGAGGTCAGGCTAGCCTGGGCTATAGGGTGAGACTCTGTCTCAAAAAAAAAAAAAAAGGTGAAAACCAAGGACAGAAGATCTTACAAACCTACTGCAGACTTACATTCGTACACATAAAAAAATAAATAAAATTTTTAAAAAAATAAATAAAATAAATCCTTAACATTATGTTCAGAGGTATAGCAATAAGATATTTTACTGACTTCTCAGAAAAACTTATATAGTTGGAAGACAATGGATTGATTACCTTTTAAATGCTGAAAGAAAAAAGTTGCCAACCTAGAATTATTACACATAACGAATCTTCCAAAATAAAATGAACTAAAATGATCAAAACCACAGCACCAGCAGGGCATGGTGGTGCACGCCTTAATCCTAGCACTGGGAGGCAGAGGCAGGCAGATCTTTGTGAGTTCAAGGCCAGCCTGGTCTACAGAGTGAGTTCCAGGACAGCTGGGGCTACAGGGAGACCGGTCGCGAAAACCACAGGTAAAATAAATAAATAAATAAATAAATAAATAAATAAATAAGTAAATAAATAAATAAATAAATAAAAACCACAGCACCAATTCAATAATTCTGACTGCTGTGTGTAAGCTGAGCCTCTAACAGTTCCTCATTTCTGGAACTTGTAAATATGTTACATTACATAGAAAGGAGGACTTTGAAGTCATCATTAAGGTTGATCGTAGTAGATTAACCTAAATGCTCCCAATATAGTCACATATCTGCATCTCAAAGTGGAATAAAGAAATGATAAAAAAGGAAAGTTGGAGAGATTTCAAGAGTGAAGATTTGATAGATCATTAAAATACTAAACATGTGATACCCCTGTCCAATAACCAGGGACAGACAGAGCCCTGGGATCTAAGGGTAGGCCTAAGATGAAAGCCTGCGAGAGATAGAATCTTCATCTTATGACTTAGAATTGGGGCATCTGAGTGTGTACATGGAGACTATAAGTCAGAAGTGAGAGTAGGAAGAGAAGGGAAGTGCCCACGTTGGCAGCACAAGGCTGCCTCTGGACCTCTGGATGTCCTAGGTAAAGTTCCAAGGAATCACATAATTCTAAACTAGAATCTAAGTATATAGGATATTTTTTTAATAAAAAGATAGATTATAGGAATTCAGACTGTTACCAGAATAATAAAAAATACACTTGATCAATGGAGATTTAAAAGCTCAGAAATAAATACTTTCAACTATGACCAATGTTTTCTTTGTCTTTTTTAAAACTTATTATATGTATGGGGGATATGTACAGGTTCCCATGCAGACTAAAGACATCAGGTTCCCTGGAATTGGAGTTATAGGTGGTTATGAGCCACCAGATGTGGGCACTGGACACTGAACTCGAGTATTCTGTAAGAGTGACACAGGCTCCTGACTGCTGAGCTATCTCTCCAGCCCTGACCAACTATTTTTAATAAAAACACCAACAAAATGGAATGGGAAAGAAGTAGCCTTTTGAATGAATTGTGTTGGTACAATATTATTTGCAAGCAAAACTGCCTACACTGTACACAAAGATGAATTCTAAACTGATACTAGCCCCGAAACTTGAAAATTCTTAGAGAAATGACTAGCAGTAAATATTTCCAGGCTCAGGTTCAGTGACAATTTCACAGGCATGTCACTCTGAACACATGTAAGAAGAAAAAAAATAGATAACTAAGAGTAAAATTCAAAAGCCTTCGCATGTCAGAGACACTATCAAAGCAGAGGTAGGCAGATCTCTGTGAGTTCAAGGCTAGCCTGGTCTACATATTAAGCCAGCCAGTGCTACATAGTGAGACTCTGTCTGAAAAATAAAAAACAAACAACAAATAAGACACTATTGAACTGGTGGTATACATACCTATGACCTCAACAGTAGCCAGGCTGATATAGGAAGATCCTGAATTTCAAGGTAGTAAAATTATAACCCAATTACTGATAGGAAAATATGTCCAAATTATATATCTGATAAGGAACTTATGCCTAAAATATTTAAAGAACTCTCAAAAATTCTGTTTTCAATACAAGTAGCTTATAAGATAAATCAAAATTAAGATGATTGTAAGAAGTGTGTTTAAAGCTGGGCATGGTGACATACCCCTTTAATCCTGGCACTTAGGAGGCAGAGGCAGGAGGATCTTTGTGAGTTCAAGGCCAGCCTGGTCTACAGAGTGAGTTCCAGGACAGCTGGGGCTACAGGGAGACCCTGTCTCGAAAAGATTAAAAAAAAAAAGTGTGTTTGCAGAACATGTTCTAACAGTAAGTCTGATTTAAGCCTGTCAGCTGCTTAGATGGTGACCTGTGGATCACTGTTTGCGCTGCAGTGTCACTGCTGGGACCACACACGGTGTTAGGTTCGCATGAGAACTATGCCTGAGAAGCGGGTGGCTGGCTGCTTGAGGGGTTTGCAGGGCGGACAGAGGGAATGCACAGTGGTTTCAGAAAGCTCTAATTACACTCCTGTAGGCTGTGTTATGCCTTCCCACTGCAAAATTTTAAGAGTTACCATTTACTCAGGGTTTCTGCTAATCACTGTCCAGCCCAAAGTATCAACTCTAAACTGTAATAATATCTTACAACAAATTTACTTCCACCTCATTCCAATCACTGTCTTGAATCTTCTCCTAAACTTCTCCCAAACTGATGTTGTATTCCTTTTAAATTCAGCTGTGGAAAGGTAAGGAAGGGCTGATGTGACAGAACTAAGAGGTAGGGCCTTTTAGAGGTGATTGAACCAAGACTGCTCCTCCTTATGAGTGGGATTAGATGTTTTTATACAGGGGTTTGTTGGAGGGAATTCATCCCTCCAAGGATGGAGTGTTCAGAGCCCTATCTTAGAAACAGAGATGAAATCTTTATCAGACAATGAGAATATAGTGCCTTGGCCTTTGACATTCTAGAATTCAAAACGAAAGAAAGAAAGAAAGAAAGAAAGAAAGAAAGAAAGAAAGAAAGAAAGAAAGAAAGAAAGAAAGAAAGAAAGAAAGAAAAAGAAAGGAAGGAAGGAAGAAAGGAAGGAAGAAAGAAAGACTAAGAAAGAAAGAAAGATTAAAGTTTTATTTGGGGGGGTCTGGAGATGGCTGGGTGGTTAAGAGCACCGACTGCTCTTGCAGTTTCCAGCACCCACATGGCAGGAAGCTCAAACCACCTGTAACTCTACCTCTTGTGGCTTCCAGGGGCACCAGGAACACAGGTGATGCACATATATACATGCAAGCAAAACTCTCACGCATATGAAAAAAAAAAAAATAGATCTGTGGCTGGAGAGATGGCTCAGCAGTTAAGATCACTGGCTGCTCTTGCAGAGGACCCGGCTTCAGTTCCCAGTATCCACATGGAGGCTAACAACTGTCTGTAACTCCAATTTCAGAGGATCCAATGCCCTCTCCTGGCTTCCACAAGCATTGCATGACTCAGATGTACTTATATACATGCAGGCAAAATATTCATCATACACATAAACATAAAAAAAACTTGAAAAAATATTTTAAAAACAGAATTTCAAAAAGGTTTCTTTTCTTTTTAATTATGTGTGTGTGAGCATGTGCATGGTTGTGGCTACCAGGGGAGGCCAGAGAAGGAGGCTGGCTCGATCCCCTAGAGATGGAGTTTCAGGTGGTTGTGAACCATCCAATATGGGTGCTGATAGCTGAACCCTAGTCCTCTGCAACAACAGCAAGTGCTCTTAAATGTTGGGCCATTTCTCCATCTCCTAGAGAAAAAAATTTTTGTTTTTTTTTCAAATTATCCAGTACATGCCTTTTGTTATTGTAGGACAAAGCAGACTAAGACACTCAGGCAGGCCTCAACTTACCTTCTGCAGAAGAGTGTCCCTCTAGCCACAATTGGCTGCTGCTTTCCACGGCAACGAAGTTTCTCTTTGGATGCCCTGCTCTCCTAGAACTCAACCACAGAGATTTGTGGCCCATTCTGTAAATCACTAGCCCTTGTTAGTTCATCCTAATCATTTCCATGGGCAAAAGTAAAGAGCACTGAACTGAAAATTAAAAACAAAATTCTAAAGAACTCCAGAGTGTACATGGTCATGGTATTGATGTACGCCAGCACTTTATGGCCCAAAATCCTGAAATAAAAACAATTAGATACAGAGAGTTTTCTGCTATTTAACTAGATAAGGTTAGTTGTTGCAGCATGAACAAGTTGGGGAAGGAATTGTGGCTGAACAATTCTGCAGTAGTGTGGTTCTGAATGTGGTCAAACTAGTCTAAGCATTGCATTTCCAGTAAAGTAAAATATCCATGTTTCCATGCATTAATTAAGAGCTAAGTTTTCTTTCATAAAACTCATCTTGGTGTCCCAAGGAGCTAAGTGATTACCACCTGGATTTGATGAGTCAGACTCTAAATATTAGAGTGTCCCCTCGGGACATGTCTGATGCTTAGATCTGCCTTTTTGTGGTATCCTGGCTAGAGACAACCATTTGGGAGCCTCTCATTCTTCAAGCCCTCCTCTTTAAGGGATCACCCTACACAGAGAAGGCCTCCTCTGCCCTAAGAAGAAATCCAGGGAAACCTTCAAGCAGCATGTGTTGAGGGCAACTTGATCAGAGACTGATTCCCTGAGGGTGGGCAAGCTCCCACCCTCACTGGATTTCCACCATTTTTGGCCCATCCTCCTCTTCCTGCTCTCTACACTGCCAAGGACTGTACCAGTGGGCTCCCTTGCCCTCTTCCATCTAGATCTGAATGAAGAGAGACATTGTCCTGAGATGAGAGGCCAGGAGGAGAGGGGATAGAGAACTTAGTCTGCTGATCTTCCCAGGCAGACCCTCAGTTGGCAGTGGTGGTATTGCTCTGCCTAAACCCATGGCCTATTTAGGGCCTTTTCCTACGATGGCTAGTCCTACTGGGTTACCTACCTACCACTCCTTTCTCTTGGTCCATGAGCTCAAGGTCATCTGAACAAGGGAGTGGCTGCTGCTTCCCCGGAATGCTTGGATGTCCCTTGCCAGTGTCTCTTAGCCTTGATCACTCTTCTAAATAGACACTTGATGAAACTTTCTTCTGTTGCCCTTTCATGAGCACCATATGTTGCTGCCAAGACAAAAGCAATGAATAGCTGGTGACAACTGGTGGGAGGAAACGGCATCATTGGTAAAAGGTTTAACATGTCGTTCCTATGCTGTACATTTTCGTATTTTAAAATGAGTAGGTAGGGGCTGGAGAGATGGCCTAGTGGTTAGGAGCGCCGACACTCTTGCAGAGGACCCGGGTTCAATCCCCAGCACCCACATGGCGACTGAGAGCCGTCTGAAACTCCAATTCCAGGAGAACTCCAGTTCCAGGGGAATCTGACACCCTCTTCTGACCTCTGCGGCATTGCACAACATGGGTGCACAAACTTGCATGCAGACAGTACATCCATACACCATACAGAAATAAATAAAATTAATAAAAAAATGAGTAGGTAATTAAACATAGCATACTTAGGTTCTACAAAATACTTTTTAAAATCTAAACTAACTTAAAGGTAAATAAGTAATAGTATACATGATGGAATGTGGTCTACTTTTATTTCTGTTGCTGTGATAAAATACCCTGACAAAAAGAAACTTCAGTGGGGGAAGGAGGTTTATTTCAGTTCACAGTTCCAGGTTACAGACCATCATGGCAAGGGATTCACAGTGACAGGATCGTGAAGCAGATAGTCAAATCTCATCCATAAATCAAGAACAGAGAATTGGTGCTGGAGAGATGGCTCAGCAGTTAAGAGCACTGGCTGCTCTTGCACAGGATCTGGATTTGGTTCCTAGCACTCATATTAAGCTAACAACCATCCATAACTCCACTTCCAGGGGCTCCAACACCCTCTTCTGACCTCCTTGGACATTGCACAACACAGGTGCACTTGCGTACATGCGGTAATACACTCATAAACATAAAATAAAAGTAACAAATATTTTTTAAATGAACAGAGAACTGCTACAGGCATGCTCTCTTGCTTGCTTGTACTCAGCTCTATTTCTCCACTCTTAGCAGTTTCAGATCCCCTGCCTAGGGACTGTTACCACCCACAGGGGGCTGGGCCTTTCCACATCAGTTAACTTAATGCAATCCCCCACAGACACGTCCATGAGCCGACCCAATGTAAACAGTCTTCCTAGGTGATTCTAAATTGTGTCAAGTTGACAAAGCTAATGATCACAGAATGCATACAGGATACAGACCTATTTCTTGCCGACATTGGAAGAGATTTAGACAGAGATAGAAGGTTTGGTTTATAAAGATTTGCTTACAAGACTGGCAAGATGGCTCAGAGGGGAAAGGTGCTTGCTGCAAAGCCTAACAACCTGAGTTTGATCACTGAGGCCAACAAAGTAGAAGGGGAAAACCAACTGCAAGTTGTCCTCTGAGCTACATACTTGTGCCATGTGTGTGTGTGTGTGTGTGTGTGTGTGTGTGTGCAAGGACATACATATATACACAAAAAATATTTTAAAAACCTGCCTAGACTTGGGAATAAACATGGTCACCTGACATCTTCCCCAACCCCGTTGAAACACTAGAGAAGAACAAATACTTTTTATCAGACAGGGAGAGAGTTGTTATTGTTGCTGTTTGTTCATTTTTCACATGAGCCTTCCATCATCTTCACTGAACAATGTCCAGGCAGATTGGAAAGAGGGATTTAGATGATAGATTAGAGATATGAGACCGTGGAGCTGAAATAAGAACAAAATTAAAGACGATGATACAGCCTCTCCCAATTGTATAGAAGAGAGTATTGACACTGACATTTTGGAACAGAAGAACTGTGAGGGTGGAAGAGTCAGAGAAGCTTTCATGACAGAGAGGAGCACCTGCTGGCTGCTGTGCTCTGAATGCTGGTGACCCAGAACTTCCGTATGTTCAAATCCCATGATAAGGTGATGATTAGGTCAGAAGGGAGGGGCTCTTACAAATTGGATTAGTAGCCAGCTGTGGTGGTGCATGCCTTTAACCCCAGCACTCGGGAGGCAGAGGCAAGAGGATCTCTGTGAGTTCAAGGCCAGCCTGGTCTACATAGCGAGTTCCAGGACAGCTGGGGCTACAGGGAGACCCTGTCTCAAAAAGACTAAAAAGAAAAAAAAAATTGTACTAGTGCCCTTATAAAAGAAGCTCCTTTAGGCCACTGAGGCCACAACTAGAAGACAGTTGTCTGTCTGTGTGCCAGGACGTCTATGCCCTCATCAGAACTTGAATCTGCCTGGAGCTAGGACATGCAGAGCTGTGAAAAATAAAGTTCTAGTGTTTACCAGTTACCAAGTGTATGGGACCTTGTTATAGCAAACCAATATAGATTAAGGTGCTGGTTCCTAAGGGATGTGGTTCACAGTGTGGGAAGGGTGGGGTGTTTTACATGAAGTGCATACAGTAAGCAGGAATGCAGCTTGCTGCTGGCTGGGAGATGAGATCATAGCCCTGGAGAGCAAGCACCCCACACGCACCTTTACGATCCATATATCCACCCACTCGTCCGCCAGCACCAGCAATTTATGGACCTTAGCTAATGTGTTCCAAAATGTAACTCAAGCCAGGAATTACACTTGGAGCTACTCTACAAAAGGTCCTAGAAGATTCTAGGATCCATAAATATTTCATCAGCTGGAGCCAAATGATGTTCTATGACTATAAATAGTCTTTAGAGAAAGTTATTCTACAACATGCCCACAAGACAAAGAGACATAATTGCAGGAGGGACATGTCATTGTAAACAGAAGCAGCTCTGAAGAGAACTCTGATGGATTGTACACCAGTGGAGGAGGGCAGGGAGTCTATGCCAAGCAGCCACACAGAAGCTGCAGCACAGTCTCAATGCAATACTTCTCCTATAGAAATGAGCACAAGTAAATTGTTCATGTTCAGAGAATCACCAAAGCACCCATCAAGTATGAACATTCCTTTGGAGGAAGTAGCTGATTATTTTAAGTTGTAAAGATCTTCACTCATTACAGAAATACTATACATGTTTCTGATCAGCTGGATATTGAAATTATTAACTACAATATAGCTGCACTCTATTCAAGAGCTTTCTGTCCCTATAATGAATACTTGACACAGACTAATTGGGAAGTTATTTTTAAAAAAAGAAAAAAAGATTTAGTTTGGCTCATGATTCTGAAAGTTATCTTATTGCCCTAGATCTCTGGCAAGGGTGGCATGTCATGGCAGGAATATATGTAAGAGTGATTATTTAAGTATCAAGCCAGAATCAGAGAAAGAAAGATTAGTCAAGGTCTGACCGCTCCTTCAAGGGTACCCACAGTGATCTAAGGACCTCCCACTTCTTAAAGGGCCACAGCACTTCCCAGCCCCAGTATCCAAGCCTTTATTTACATAAGGATCTTTGGAAGACAGTCATCCAAGTCAGAGCTTACAGTGGTTCACCTACCTGCCCAGCATGGTCATTATACTAATGATAAAGAGTTTTATCTGTGAGTTCAAGGCCAGCTCAGTCTACATAGCAAGCTCCAGGCTGGCTGGAACTAAAGGGAGACCCTGTCTCAAAAAGACAAAAGCAAAAACACCAACCAAAAACAAAACAAAACAAAACACCATAGAGTTTTAAACTATTCACTTTTTAATTAATTAATATTTTATTTTTGTTTTTAGTTTATGTATATGAGTGTATTGTATGCATGTATGTAAGTGCACCCATGTTGTACAGTACCTACAGAGGTCAGAGGAGGCCATCAGAACCCCTGGAACTGAAATTATAGATGGTTGTGAGCTGCTGTGGGGGTGCTGGGAATCCAACCTGGGTCCTCTGCAAGAGTCAGTGCTCTGAACTGCTAAGCCATCTCTCCAGCCTCTTATTTTTATGTTATATATAACATATATAACATATATATGATATATATATAACATATATATATAATATATAAATGAGTGTTTTGCTTACATGATATAAGTATACCCTTGTTGTACAATGCCTGTGGAGACCAGAAGAAGGCTTCAGATCCCCTGGACCTGGAGTTATGGACAGTTGTGTGGATGTTGGGAAACCCAACCTAGATCCTCTGCAAGAGCAGCACACGCTGTGACCACTGAGCCATCTCTCCAGCCCTGTATGTGTTATTTAGGTCTTCCCACTCAATTTTTATATAACTTTCAATAGTGAAAACATGTGCCTACAAAACCTCTTTTCATAGAATATTCCTCACTTAACACATTCACCCAACCACCACAGGCCTTCTTGAGTAAGTCTAGGATACCATGAGACTTCTCTGACTCAGCGCTTGCCAGCATCCTCAGCTCTCCAGGTGCTGAGGTCCTTGCCAGCATCTCTTTTCCCCATGAGATTCCAACATGACCCCTGTGAGTGTTTCTCATTACCTTTCCATTGCTTGCACTTGTCTAACACTAGGCACCTTGCCAGTCCAAGACCTGATTAGACTTCCCTGACTTGGCAGTTCTATACAGTGCTCCTTCAAAACCTCTGCAAGAACAAAAGACAGAGGTTCCTGATTTGTAAATAGTTCTACCTAAGGCAGGCTATCTCAGTTGCTTAAGGAGTCCAAAGACATAGAATTGCTTTATTGTTGTTTTTGGTTTGTCTAACTAACTACTCATGCTTTAACCATTAGCACAAGAAGAAAACTTTCAGCTAACAGCTAACTTGAAGCCATTTTAAGACTGGCCATAATTTATTGAATTTGAGGTCTCCTCTATGACATGCATTTGATTCTATAAATTTTGGACTCCTGTCTTGAGCAGTCAATCTGGCCTGCTCTCTGATGGTCCAAGGAACTTGCGCTGACCTCCTCCCCAAATGGTAAAAAGTCCTCCATTCTTGTCTGCACTTTCCTTTTTCTCTTGATATGCTGCCCACTGGTATCAGTTTTTCTTTATAAAAATACCTTCTCTCCAACATCACATTAAAGATGATTCCAAAATTAGACTTTAAAAGGCATAAACTGGTTGGAAATATTGTATTGTCCCAAATCAAGATAGTCCATCATTTACACAGGCACCACAGTGTGAGCTCATACACACAGAGAGACACACACCCCACAGAAACTAGTACATAATGCATTTAAGCTAATACAGCCACCTTCCCAAGAGTTTATAGTCTAATCAAGGGAGAAAAAAATCTTTACACATTCATAGCAGCCTATGTCTTAACTTTTTCTTGCAGGGTAGGGAGTATAAAAAATGTACTTTATTCCAGGTGTGGTGGTGCACTCCTATAATCCCAGTACTCGGGAGGCAGAGGCAAGCGGATCTCTGTGAGTTCCAGGACAGCTGGGGCTATGGGGAAACCCTATCTCAAAAAGACAAAAAAAAAAATGCACTTTATTTTTCTTGAAATTTCTTTGTCTGAATACATCAGAATATGGTCAAGGAAGGACATGTGGGTGCGCATACCTTTAATCCTACCAGAGGCAGAGGCAGGCAGATCTCTGGGAGTTCGAAGCCAGCCCAGCCTACAGCCAACTAGGGTTACATAATGAGACCCTGTTTCAAAAAACAGAAACAAAACCCAAAATCAAAACAAACAAACAAAAAATTTATAGATAGAAATGCATGAGCAGGTTGCGGTGGTGCACACCTTTAGTCCCAGCACTTGGGAGGCAGAGGCAGGTTGATCTCTGTGAGTTCAAGACCAGCCTGGTCTACATAGGGAGCTCCAGGCCAGCTTGGACTAAAGGGAGACCCTGTCTCAAAAAGAGAAAAGAGAAATGCAAAGAGTCTCTGCTGAGTCAGATAAGTAAAGCAGCTGGAGGTCTGCTGTAGGGTCAGAGTTGAACTGCAGAAGTGAAGTGTGGTGAAGTTACAGAAGTGAAGGTCAGGATCAGATCCAGACAGACAAACAGGTGTATAGACGGAGGGCAGGGCCAGGTGAATGACTGGGTGGATGGGCAGGTGGCAATGTGAGTAAGCACATCAACAGCAGGGACCAAGCTCAGCCGAAACCCCTGGGACAGTTGAGAGTTGTCTACCTGTTGCTCCCTTGATGGACAAATGGCATGGTCAAAGGAACAGGTCAGTGAGGCCATGACCATTACAGTGGCAGGTATCCTTTTCTGCATGAGGGAGTTGTTACCTTTCCTTGGCCTAATTTTCCTGATGGCTTTAATCTGCCCATGTGCTTCTATCGTCCCAGTTCACACTGATAACTATAAAATGATTCCCTTCCTACTCCCAGGAGTAAGTTATTTATGCGTCTGTGCCATGCAAATGATGATAGACATGTCTACCCAGGTGAAGAGTCATCCTCCATCCTCAAAACAGAGTCAAAAGCTGCTTGTAAAATGGAATCACTCAGGTCAAAGTACAGTTGAAAAACTGTTTTACACAATGGAGTAACTTAGGGCAGGGCACAGCCTAACCTCAAATTCCCCCAAGGACTCACTGCCCTCTGTCTATACAACATGGTCTCCACATGAGCTGTTCTGCCTGGTCTACACTGGCTATCCCAGTCCACTTGCTCTTTCAAGTTTTGAATGTGAGGGCACTCTACATGAACATGAATAGCCAGAATTTATCACCTTGATAAGCCTGAACTGGAGCCTCAGGCAAAAAGAAGAAATGAGGGGTGTGGAAAGATGGCTCAATGTTAATCGTACCTGCTGCTTTTCCAGAGTAACCATGTCAGCTGACTCACAACTGCCTGCAACTCCAATTCCGGGGATCCAATGCCTGTCCTCCACAGACACTATACTCATGTACAAATCCATACACAGACACATACAAATACGCATAACTAAAAATAACTGAAAAATGGGACTGGAGAGATGGTCCAGTGGTTAAGAGCACTGGCTGCTCTTACAGTTGCAGTGGACCTAGATTTGGTTCCCAGCACCTACACAGTGGCTAACAACTATCTGTAACCTCAGTTCCAGGGGATCTGATGCCCTCTTCTGACTCCAGGCATTGAATGAGACAGGTACTCTTTTTTTTGGGGGGGGGTCTTTTTGAGACAGGGTCTCCCTGTAGCTCTGGCTATCCTGGAACTCACTCTGTAGACCAGGCTGGTCTTGAACTCACAGAGATCTGCCTGCCTCTGCCCTCCCAAGTGCTAGGATTAAAGGCATGTGCCCCCACGCCCGGCTGAGACAGGTACTCTTTTTTTTTCGTTTTGTTTTTTATTTTTTTTGTCTTTTCAAGACAGGGTCTCCCTGTAGCCCCAGCTATCCCGGAACTCACTCTGTAGACCAGGCTGGCCTTGAACTCACAAAGATCCACCTGCCTCTGCCTCCCAAGTGCTAGGATTAAAGGCGTGCGCCACCACACCTGGCTGAGACAGGTACTCTTCCATACATATAGGCAATATACTCATACACATACGAAATAAAATAATAATAATAATTTTTTTTAAGAAATGAATATATTTGGTCAAGATGAGTGACATTTGGCCAACAAAAGAGGACATTGGTGACAACTTCTAGAAATGTGGGCTTGATGTGTGGCTAAGTGCTTGCCTAGCCTGCATGAGCCCCTAGGTTTGATGTAGATAGTTAAACCTCTTTCTCTGGATCCTGAAAGAGGCCTGCTCAGGTTGTCCATGGACAGGCTTCCTATGCAGCACTGGGGGTAGGCCCATTTTCTGCCCCTGCCCCTGGCACTTCCTTCCACCTGTTTTCTTGCACCATCCTTCATGCTGACTATGCCAAAGGGCTCAATACACTCTTTGTTTGAAAAATTCCAAATTCACTGTCCCCAAGACTGGGTCGTTAGCTCTACAAATATCCCTTTGGGCTGCCTTCCAACCTGCTTAAGTCTGTCTTAACTACATCTAAGTCTGTTTCGTCTTGCCTTCAGTACTTGCCAAATGCTCTTACTTGTCTCTCATCTTAGAAAACAAACACCAAAATAAAATAAAGACAGACCCTGGTACACGTCATTCCCTGTGGATTTAAACCTTAATCACACCATCAAAAAATTCAGATCCTTTGAATTCATGGTTTCCGATCATTCAGTGAAAATTATTTATCCCCTGTTTACTATTGGCAGGGATGAAGATGAGTGCTGTGAGTATATAAAACCTATTAGGACAGGATTTCAGTCCTGGAGAAGTCTGTGGTCCTGGGGGAAAACAATAAGCAAGCAGGAAATTACAACCCAGAGTGAAAAGTGCAGTCACAGGAGGAAGCTCAGGCTGGGGTGGAGTACACAGCTGGGCAGGGGGGCAGGGGTGAGTATCTGTTAAAAAGATAGGAAGAAGAATATTCCAGAAAGAACCATAGCACACTGAAGCTTATAGCAGAGGGCCAAAACTCAGGGTGAAAGCTGACTGGACCTGGGAGAGAATTGGGGAACCTGCCTGCTGAGAGCCGCACTTCCTGAGTTTCAAGGAAGTGATGGGGATTTTCCTTAGAAGTGGAGTCAGGGGAAACAATTCATGGTTGGAGCCTCAGCTCCCTGACAATGCTGCCTTCTAGAGACCACATTTCCTGGGTGGTCTCTCCTTCCCTGTCATTTGCCTTCTTTCCTTAACGGTAGGTGGAATGACATGGAAATAAGCTTATGTCAAAGTGACCTGAGGATATGGAAGCGTGATCAAAATGTCAGACGTGCATCATCATGATTTACCATCAGATTTGCTGCATAGGGAATGGAACAGTTTCAGATCCCACAAGTCTTTGGTCTAGACTCCTTTTCTGACTTTGTGACTAAGTAAATTCTAAATTTCTTTGCAGTGAATTTTGTCATTTTTCTCAATCATGACTACACACATATACATGCACACACATGGATATACTGTGGATAAATGATGCAAATATGGTCACATGGTTAAATTTTCTTTTAATGTAAATGGTATCTGGGTGATCAACACTGTGTGAATGTGTATGTGTGCGCGTGTGTGTGTGTGTGTGTGTGTGTGTTTCTGAGACAGGGTAACTGTACAGCTGTGGCTGGCCCTGAACTTGTAGCAACTCTCTTTCCTATCCCTCCTGAGCACTGGAATTACAAGATTTCGCCCCTATCCACAGCTTCTTCATTTTTAATTAACACAGATTTTATGGCATTTGTAGTAATATTCTAGTTCGTGACTATAATAGAGTACACTTCTTAAATTTTGTGGATATTTTAAAATGCTCATGGTAAAGTTAGAAAACAAACTTCTCACCCTCTAGAAATTCCTTTTTTCTTATTTATTGTTATTTTATGTGTATGAGTGTATTGTCTGCATATGTATTAGTGCCCCTGCATCATGCAGTGCCCTCAGAGTTTAGAAGAGGCTGTCAGATTCCCTGGAACTGGAGTCATGGATGGTTGTTAGCTGCCATGTGGGTGATAGGAATTGAACCCAGGTCCTCTGTAAGAGCAGTCAGTGCCATCTCTCCAGCCCCCCCACAATTTCTTTTTTTAAGTAGTATTTTTATTTTTTAAGAATTTCATATGATGTATTTTTTTTTTGTCTTTTTGAGAGAGGGTCTCCCTTTAGTCCCAGCTGCCCTGGAACTCACTTTGTAGACCAGGCTGGCCTTGAACTCACAGAGATCCGCCTGCCTCTGCCTCCCGAGAACTGGGATTAAAGTTGTGTGCCACCACACCTGGCTTAAAGACAGTTCTTAGTCCCCATGTGGGTGCTGGGAATCGAACCCTGGTCCTCTGCAAGAGCAGTCGGCACTCTTAACCACTGAGCCATCTGTCCAGCCCCCATATGATGTATTTTGAGCATCTTCATAGTCCCAGAATCCTCCCTCACCTTCCTAACAACCCAACCTTGTGCCTTTTTTTTTCTTTTTCTTCTTTGTGCCTTTTTTTTTTCAAGCCCATGGAATCCAATTTGTATTGCCCAAATTCTCTTTTTTTATAGGTCCATTCACTGGAGTGTGATCAACTCATCAGGGATCACACCCTTAAAGAAAACTGACTCTCCATATCCCAGCAGCTACCAGCCCACCAGGGATGGGTTTTGTGTCCGCCTCCCCCTCTAGCTGTCCTCAGATCTGTAGTCGGTATTTTTCTCTGTTCAGGCAGCCTTTTGGGTCCTGTGCCGTTGCCTCTTCCTCCCCCAGAGGACCATGCTCCGGAGCGACCCACGCAGACTTGGCATTAGCCAGCCTTATTCCAACCTCTTCCTTTCCTGAAGCATGATCACATTCTAGCTGTGATAAGAAGGTTCTGTTCAATGGATTTCACGATGAGAAAATAAGAGAGAAATAGAGAGATCGGGGTGTTATTTCAGAGCCATGGGCAAAATTGATTCCAGTGACACCTACTTTGGACAACAGTGTCCTCCTTTAGGCAACATGTCAAAAACGGGTGCTGTTCAGAGTCTGTTACTCTACAGAGTTCTGACCGCTTGTGTGTGAAACATGTTCGTCGTGCCAGCCAGTGGCTGGAGCAGCTCACCTTGGCCATGTGTTAAGCATGTGGGTTCCCAACCAGCTCCTCCTGCACAAGATCAGTGACGTGAGAGAGGCTCCAGTCCTTCCCTGAGTGGTGAGGCTCCATAAACTTGTGACCAAACTACATGAGCTGTGTCTCTCCCACCCTTTCTCCCTGTACTCCACTCACACCCCATCCTCCAGGTCTGTTGTCTCTGACCCTTCCATAACTCCAGTCCCACAGGATCCGATGCTTTTTTCTAACCTCCACAGGCATTGCATGACATGGGCACATTCACAAACACCAGACAATATGCTCATATACATAAAATAAAAATAATAAATGAGTGCCAGGTGGTACATCCTTTTAATCCCAGCACTTGGGAAGCAGAGGCAAGTGGATCTGCATGAGATCAAGGGCAGCCTGCTCTACAGGGAGACACTCTCAAAAGAACAACAACAAAAATAATAAATAAAGTATTTTTTAATATAAAATTGGCCTTTCCGATCTGCTATCTGTGGTAGAATCACCGCCAGGATGCAGATTTTCATAAAGACCCTGACCCTGACGAGGAAGACCATCACTCCTGAGGGTGAAACCTCGGGCACTATAGAAAATGTTAAGGCCAAGATCTAGGACAAGGAAGGAATTCCTCCTGATCAACAAAGGCTGATCTTTGCTGGTAAGCAGCTGGAAGATGGATGAACTTTGACTACAACATCCAAAAGGAATCAACTCTTCACCTTGTATTGAGACTTCGTGGTAGTGCTAAGAAAAGGAAGAAGTCATACACCACTCCCAAGAAGAATGAGCATGGGGGAGAGAAGGTGAAGCTGGCCGTCCTGAAATATTATAAGGTGGATGAAAATGGCAAAATGGGGGCTGGAGAGATGGCCTAGCGGTTAAGAGCGCCGACCGCTCTTACAGAGGACCCGGGTTCGATCCCCAGCACCCACATGGCGGCTGAGAACCGTCTGAAACTCCAATTCCAGGAGAACTCCAGTTCCAGGGGAATCCATGACCTACTCCCTCTTCTGACCTCCGCCGCATATGCACCAGAACACTGGTGCACAGACTGCATGCAACAGTACATGATAACACATACGGAATAATAAAATTAAAAAAAAAAAAAAAAAAAAAAGAAAATGGCAAAATGAGCTGCCTTGCCAAGAGCGCCCTTCTGATGATGTGGTGCTGGAGTTTTCCTGGCCAGACACTTTGACAGACTTACTGTGGCAATTGTTGTCTGACTTACTGCTTCAACAAACCAGAAGACAAATAATTGTGTATGAGTTGATAAGAGACAGGAACTGACAATAAATAAATAAATAAATAAACAAATAAATAGAATTGTTCAGTTAATTCTCATCGTATTACATAAGTTAAACCAACAATAGTTTAAAATATATATTTCTGTTTCTCAAAATGCTTTTTAAGTGTGTTTTCTGAGGAACCTTTGTAAGCGTATATTTCAATCTAAAAATATGAACTCTTTCCTTTAGGAAGTCACCGCTCCCTTCCCCTCACAGACCTGAGGGAACACTGGAGAGCTAAGTGTGATGGGACTTTGAAAAAAGAAAGGAAATGATGCTCAGCCAGCCACCCAGGGAACAACTACGGCCAAAATGCAGTGGGGGGGGGGCTTCCCTGAAGGTCATGTACTACCTTCCGTCTTCTGTGGGTTGGATGTTAAATAAATCTAAATAAAAGGCAACAAAGACCTTTTCATTCTGGAGCCTACAAAAACACCCGCTTTAGGATCGAAGCTTTAAGATTCTTCTACCTTCCACTGGTGAATGCTCCACAGGAATTCACTTAATAGTCCTTTGGAATGACCCTTGTTCAGAGCAAATCTAAACGTAGCTCCATCTGGACACTTTGGAGGTGACCCCTCGTTCTTCCCCCTCACCTCCTGGTGCCTGGACTTGTCTGGAGTAAGTAAGTAGCAGAATGTAAGCACACAGCTGAATCACTGTGAAGGCTCCAACTGCCTTTCAAAGACTTGACAAAGCACTTAGAAAAAGAGCTTTTTCAGAGTTAATGCTGTTGTCCACAAAGATACACATTACATGAGGTGCACTTACCTCACTCTGAAGGTCAAAGGCTTTAAGTCAACATGGCAAGAATTTACAAGGTGCCAGCTGAATGTACGTCACTGTTAGCAACTACAGTCATCTATGTACTAAGGAGTTTTAGGGAGATCTTTTTTTTTTTTTTTTTTGTATTTTTGAGATAGAGTCTCCCTTTTAGTACCAGCTGTCCTGGAGCTCACTCTGTAGACCAGGCTGGCCTTGAACTCACAGAGATCTGCCTGAGATTCATTATCAATAAGCACTACTGCTGGGCACAGTGGCACATGTCTTTGAGCCCAACATTTGGTAGGTAGACTCAGGAAGGTCAGGAGTTTCAAGGCCATCCTTAGCTACATAGCAAGTTTGAGGCCAGCCTAGACTACATTAGACACTGTATTTAAAAGAGTGACTTACAGGGAGACCCTGTCTCGAAAAGACCAAAAAAATAAATAAATAAAAGAGTGACTTAGCTGGGTGTGGTGGCTCATGCCTTTAATCTCAGCACTCTGGAGGCAGGTGGATCTCTGGGAGTTCAAGTCCAGCCTGGTTTACCTAGTAAGTTCCAGGACAGCTGGAGCTACAGAGTGACCCTGTCTCAAAAAGGTAAGAGAGAGAGAGAGAGAGAGAGAGAGAGAGAGAGAGAGAGAGAGAGACTCTGTGGCCAATTAAGCTGATCAGGTCCCTTGCCTCATGGAGGCCTTGTGTGGAGTGGCTGCAAACCGCAGTCTCCTTGGTAATGTGTTCAGGCAGTCACTTATATGGGTTCCTCTAAAGGACCTTGGAGATAGTTTCCTGGTGGATATTCTTGGCTCTGATTTCATTCTGTCCCCATAGGCTCCAGACAGGTATTCAGGGTGCCTTTGGGAAGCCCCAGGACATAGTAGCCAAGGTGTATATTGGCCAGGTCATCATGTCTATCCAAACCAAGCTACAGAATAAGGAACATGCAATTGAGGCCTTGTGTAGGGCCAAGTTCAAGTTTCCTGGCTGCCAGATCCATATGTCAAAGAAATGGGGCTTCATCAAGTTTAATGCAGGTGAATTTTCTTTTAATTTATTGGTCTTTTTTTTTCACATAAATTTATTTTTATTTTTTTAACAAATCTAGACCCGTGTTCCCACCCATTCCCCCACCCCGCTAGAGCTCATGCATTCTGCCAAACATGCTTTTCATCTCTTTCTCAGTCTTTCTCAATATTCTCCATGAGGAAGTTGACTGTTTTGAGCAGAAGTTCACTGTTTCAGTCAGTTCTTTGATGTTGTTGTTGTTGTTGTTGTTGTTGTCGTTGTTGTTTCCAATATGCATTACGCCCAACTGCTTTGGACAAAAGCTCAGGGGGCCCTACACAAGAAATACTTACAACTAGGTAATTGGCACTAGCATCCACAGATGAAGGATACCATTTGTCGTTTGTTTTTCTGGGACTGTGCTACTTCACTCAGCATGATGTCCTCTAGCTCCAGCCATTTTCCTGCAAAGCTCGTGATGTCGTCTTTCTTTACTGATACATAGAACTCCATTGTGTAGATGTACCACATTTTCTCTATCCACTCGTCAGTTGAGGGGCATTTAGGTTGGTTCCAGCTCCTTGCTATTGTGAAGAGAGCTGCAATAAACATGGCCGTGCATGTATCTCTGTGGTGGCGTAAGTCTTGAGGGTACATGCCCAGGAGTGGTATGGCTGGGTCGGGTGGCAAGTTCATTCCAAGTCTTCCAAGGGTTCTCCACACTGCTTTCCATAGTGGCTGTACGAGTTTACATTCCCACCAGCAGTGGATGAGTGTTCCCCTTTCCCCACAACCTCTCCAGCACTTGGTATCATTTGTTTTCTTGATCCTAGCCAGTCTTATTGGAGTAAGATGATATCTTAAAGTGGTTTTGATTTGCATTTCCTTAATGATTAGTGATGTTGAACAGTTCTTGAGGTGTTTCTCAGACATCTCTAATTCCTCACTTGTGAAGTCTCTGTTCAGTTCTTTGCTCCATCTATTGAGTGGGTCATTTGTTTTCTTTTTTCTTTGTTTTTTGAGTAGTTTATATATTCTGGAAATCAATGCTTTGTCAGATGTATCTTCGGTGAAGGTTTCCTCCCACTCTGTGGGATTTCTCTTCACTTCCTTGATTGTTTCTTTTGATGTACAGAAGCTTTTGAGTTTAATGAGGTCCCATTTGTCAATTGTCGACCTTAATTCTTGTGCAGCTGCTGTCTGATTTAGGAAGTCTTTTCCTACGCCTATGTCTTGTAGTCAATGCAGGTGAATTTGAAGACACAGCTGAGAAGCACATAAACCCCAATGGCTGTGGGCAAATGCATCTCCATTCACAGCAGGTTCTATACCTATAAGGGCTTCCACCGCACTGAGTCCCACACCCTGCTAAATCATGATAAGTAATAAATCTCATATCTACTCTAAAAAAAAGATTAAAGTAGGGAAATGCAATCAAGTATTAAAATCTGTGCTGCCACTTGAAAGGATGGTTCGGTTTGAATGTTTAGGGAAGGCTTTATGCAGAATAGACAAAATAAAGTAGCAGTTAATGATAGCCACAGCTTTGATCGCCACATGCCTGTGTGTACAGCTTGGCTCCAGCATTTCCTAGGATCTAGAGTAGATGTGGAATGTATTTCTACCTGAATTTTCTCATGTGTGTTAAAAATAAAATCTGAGGTCCAAGGACCACACTGATACCACACGATGAACATGCGGACAGAACAAAAGTAACTCGGCAAGGCAGCTTTTAGTTTTCAAAAAAGTGCATTGCACCATTTGGACCTAGCAAGCGTGCCCAACCTGGACATTTGTATCCTTAATGCCAAGAGTGCTGCATCTTTTCTCCACTGCCTGGATTCCAACCTCACAGTCTTTCTCCACTGGTTAGTTTAAAAGAATCAGTGCAAAAGAACAATGATTGGCTAAAGAGGGGGAAGGGCTCCCCCACCCCAAGCCATCAGGTTCTAGGACTGTATCAGGGCCACTTTGTAAACAAAATTCTTGGGTTAGCAGTGGTGGTCAAAGATTAGATTAGAATTCCTTGTAATAAACCAAGTTTATTTGAAGGGTTGAAGACAAGACTAATATTTAATGTTTCTTATCTCTGTAAAATGGAAGTAATACAAGTGTTTATCTCAGAAGACTGTTGTAAAGAATGTATAATAGGCTGGGCATGGTGGTGCATGCCTTTAATCCTAGCATTCGGGAGGCAGAGGCAGGCCTCTGTGAGTTCAAGGCCAGCCTGGTCTACATAGCAAGTTCCAGGCCAGATGGGATGAAAAGGAGACCCTGTCTCAAAAAGACCAAAAAAAAAAAAATATATATATATATAACAGAAATGTTTGTTTACATATTTATTTATACATGTTTGTTTACATATTTATTTATTATTTATTTTGTTTACATATTTACATGTTTATGTACATGTTTGCATATTTAGATATTCCTTGCTAGCATGTGCCTTCTCTGACCATGGGAAATACTGTTTGCTGTCATGGTGACTCTCTGCTGCACAGCCTTGATAACCCAGGATGGCATTCCCAGTACTCTCTTCCCCACATGTTTCTGGGGCACAGTTAACCACAGGAGAGATCTGTATGTTCGGAAGAGGAAGAGAAGATTCAGCCACACGTGTATATTCCAAGGTCAGTGCAGGCTGCAAGCAGTGTGTCAGTTCTCATGTGCTGTTGCTGGTCCTCTAACACACCTAGCAGCTGAATCTGCCTCCCCAGTTCCCACCAGATCTTTTCCTGCAGTATTGCTGAGCCCCAGGCCAGTCTCCATAGGAAAGGCTACTCAGAGACTAAAGATAACTGTGTCATCAGGGTTGGAAGCAGTTTGTTCCCACAGGCCTCAGTGTAGGAAGCTTTCTTTTGTGCCGAACAGGGACCACGCGGCCCGGCTAAGGGGACAGGGACGCGGCCCCGCTAAGGGGACAGGGAAACAGCGCCTGCCAGCAGCTGCTGTAGGGAACTGGAAGAAGCCAGCCGGCTACTTTCCATAGCCCGGCCCGGGGGGTACTTCCAACTCAGGCCCTTAGCCTGGAACCACGAGACACATGTTCCACTCTTGGCCATGAATTCCCACCTGCCCAGAGACTGTTGAACCCTGGACAGGTATTTCCCGGCTGATGGCTGTTGGCCTATCTTCAGCCTATGTCCACTCACAACACCAGTTATCCACATTGGTGGTCCGCACAGGGACCTCTTTCCAACCCACTGGCCACCCAAATGAAATGCAGGCCTGCCTTGGCCTGTATGTGCACAATAATTAAAAAGATGAATGTTGGGAATTCTGTGATGTTACTGGGAAATTCAAATTTATTCCTTGCTACAGCCTGTTTTTATAAACTAAATGAAGTCAGTTCCCAGGGCCAATCATAGGGCCCTCCAACTCCAAGCCACTGCACACCATTGCCCCACCCAACATCACACACTTAGGCCACGTTGTTTGCTCTTACTTGGGGTGGGGTCAGAGAAATCCCCTGACTCTCATCCATGTGGTGCCCTGAGGCGTGCTAGCTGAGAACTAGCCCCCAATTCAAACTGTATCTTCCCACACCTCAGTCTGTCCTTACTGACCCCATCCTGGTCAACGAGGTAACTGTAGAAACTTCATTGCCAGATGGAGAGGCACCAGCCTTGCACAAAAGTCCAGCAGCTCCCACAATTATGCAAAGGCTACTCTCTAAAATAAATCCCTATTCTGTAATTCTGCATCCTTTACTGCTTCTCTGACTGAATGTTCATTTTTGTGGAATTCGGGGCCAGATAAGATTCTAGAAGATATGTTCTCTGAACCATTTCTAGGCTATATGAAATTGCTTCTCTGATCGGATTTGCAAGCACTAATGACCTTGTTTCCACTAATAAAAGGAAGTACTGTAGTTCATGAGAGGTTGTGATGGTTGATCACTGTCAACTTCACTCACTGTAGAATCACCTAGGAAACACACTTCCAGGAGTGTCTTTGAGGGTGTGTGCAGAGAAGTTTAACTAAGGGTGGAAGTCGACCACCCCTCTCTTCTCTCTGCTTCCTGACTGCAGACACAATACAACGAGCTGCTTCACAGTCCTGCTGCCACACCTTCCCACCATGACTGACTGTAGACTCAAGCCAGAAGCCAAGATAAACACTTCTTCCCTTCTTTGTTCCTTGTCAGATAGCTGGTCACAGCAATGAGAAAGATAACGAATGCAGATGTGCTGGAGGAAGGTATCTTAATTATTCCTGTTAATATCTCTAATTATATCCTTGGAAAACAAGGATATGAGTGACCTTCTCTATCACAGAATACACATGTGTCTATAAATATATAGATACATGAACAAGCTGTTGTTTTGGTTGCTTCAAGTACTTGGGTGAAAATGATGTGCTACAGGCTGTAAACAAAATCCAACTAAAGGACTAAGAATCCATGATCCTCAAGCCACGCTCCCTCTTCAAGCCATGCCCTTCAGCCACACTTTTTTTGGAACCACAGAACCAAGATTTCTAAAACCAAACCCTAAGTCCAATCCAAATAAATTTCAGATCTTATAAAATCTCTTTGACCAAAGTTAAGACAATGCCTGGAAAATAAGACCCTAAAGTTCAGCAAAAGTACACAGGCATAGTCAATGTACCTGACGACCTTCATCTCCCAAACTCTATCAAAATGTTTGGGGCAGATGACACAGTTCTTTCTCTGCTGTCTAAAGTTTGCCATCAATCCCTGAAGATATTGTGATGAAGGTCCTTCTGGGACCACTGGTCAGTGACTGCCATACAAGAACTGATCTCCCTCAGTATCGACCACACTCCTACCCTCTACTTCCCAGTGCCAGACTCAAACTGTTCCCGGCATAAATATGACCCATGAGGTCAACTTGACACACCTGGATTGAGATAGCCTCAGTTGGAGAATTTCCTCCATTGGATTGGTATGTGCCCATGTCTGTGGGGTATTTTCTTGATTATTATGTGATGTGGGTAGTGTCACCTCTGGATAGGTGATCAGTATTGTATAAGAAAGCAGGCTGAAGCTGGGTGTGGTTGAGCATGACTTTAATTCTAGCACTCAGGAGGCAGAGACAGGAGGATCTCTGTGATTTTAAGGCCAGCCTGGTCTACAGAGTGAGTTCCAGGCCAGCTGGAACTTTTGAGACCCTGTCTCAAAAAGACAAAAAAAAAAAAAATTGTTTTTAAATGAATGGGGAACTGGAGGGATGGTACAGTGGTTAAGAGCACTGGCTGCTCTTCCAGAGGACCCAGGTTCGAGTCCCAGCCCCCCAATGACAGCTAACAACCATCTATAAGTCAAGTTCCAAGAGATATGATGCTCTCTTCCCACCTCTGTGTGCACTTGCATGCATGCAGGCAGTACACTCATACACATAAAAAAAAATATTAAAAAATAACTAGGAGCCAGGCGTGGTGGTGCATGCCTTTAATCCTAGCACTTGGGAGGCAAAAGCAGGTGGATCTTTGTGAGTTCAAGGCCAGCTTGGTCTACAGAGCGAGTTCCAGGACAGCTGGGGCTACAGGGGTCTAGACAAAAAAAAAAACCCAAAAAAACAAAAAAACAAAAAACTAGGAAGGAAGGAGGAGATGTATCTCAATTAGTAGAATGTTTTCCTCATGTGTGTGACAGCCTAGGTTTGATCCTCAGCACTGTCAGAGACTGAGCATGGCAGCAGACACCTGCAACCGCAGTACTGGGCAGTGGAGGCAGGGGGATCAGAAGTCTGAGGTTATCTTCACCTACACTGTGAATNCCCAATGGCTGTGGGCAAATGCATCTCCATTCACAGCAGGTTCTATACCTATAAGGGCTTCCACCGCACTGAGTCCCACACCCTGCTAAATCATGATAAGTAATAAATCTCATATCTACTCTAAAAAAAAGATTAAGTAGGGAAATGCAGATCAAGTATTAAAATCGTGTGCTGCCACTTGAAAGGAATGTTCGGTTTGAATTTTTAGGGGAAGGGTTTAATGCAGAATAGCAAGAATATAAGTAGCAGTTAGATGATAGCCAACAGCTTTTGTATCGCCACATTGCCTGGTGTGTACGTTAGCTCCAGCATTTCTGGATTCTAGAGCGTTAGATGTGGAAGTATCTTCTATCTGAAGTTTTCTCATGTGTGGTTAAAAAATAAAATCTGAGGGTCAATGACCAACTGATACCACAAACCGATGAAATCATGCGGCAGAAAAGGAAAGTAACTCAGGCAAGGCAGCTTTTAGTTTTCAAAAAAGTGCATTGCACCATTTGGACCTAGCAAGCGTGCCCAACCTGGACATTTGTATCCTTAATGCCAAGAGTGCTGCATCTTTTCTCCACTGCCTGGATTCCAACCTCACAGTCTTTCCGGACAGGTTAGTGTAAAAAGAAACAGTGCAAAAGAAAATGATGGCTAAAGAGGGGGAAGGGTCCCCACCCAAGCCATCAGTTCTAGGACTAGTATCGAGGGCCCTTTGTAAACAAATTCTTGGGTTAGCAGTGGTGGTCAAAGATTAAGAGTTAGGATTTCCTTGTAATGAAACCAAGTTATTGTGAAGGGTGAAGACAGGAACTAATATTAATGTTTCTTACTTTATCTCTGTAGAAATGGAAGTAATATCAAGTGTCTTATCTCAGAAGCTGTGTAAAGAATGTAAACTAGCGGGGCATCGGGTGGTGCATGCCCTTTAGTCCTATGCATTCGGACGGCAGAGGCAGGCCTCTGGTAGTTCTAAGGGCCCAGCCTGGTCTGACATAGCAAGTTCCAGCAGATGGATAGACCCGTCTCAAAAAAGAACCAAAAAAAAAAAAAAAAGAGAAAAAAATATATATATATATTAACAGAAATGTTTGTTTACTATGTAGTATTATTACATGTTTGTTACAGTATTTATTTAGTTTGGATTTTGTTTTACATATTTACATGTTTATGTATGTCGTTGCATATTTAGATATTCCGGGGCTAGCAGGTGCCTTCTCTGACCATGGGAAATACTGTTTGCTGTCATGGTGACTCTCTGCTGCACAGCCTTGATAACCCAGGATGGCATTCCCAGTACTCTCTTCCCCACATGTTTCTGGGGCACAGTTAACCACAGGAGAGATCTGTATGTTCGGAAGAGGAAGAGAAGATTCAGCCACACGTGTATATTCCAAGGTCAGTGCAGGCTGCAAGCAGTGTGTCAGTTCTCATGTGCTGTTGCTGGTCCTCTAACACACCTAGCAGCTGAATCTGCCTCCCCAGTTCCCACCAGATCTTTTCCTGCAGTATTGCTGAGCCCCAGGCCAGTCTCCATAGGAAAGGCTACTCAGAGACTAAAGATAACTGTGTCATCAGGGTTGGAAAGCAGTTGTTCCCACAGGCCTCAGTGTAGGAAGCTTTCTTTGTGGGAACAGGACCGACTGCGGCCCGGGTAAGGGCCCGACAGGGGACCGGTAGGGGAAAGCAAGAGCGCATGCCAGCTGCTGTAGGGAACTGGAAGAAGCCAGCCGGACCTACTTTCCATAGCCCGGCCCGGGGGGTTACTGTCAACTCAGGCGCTAGCCTGGAACCACGAGACGATCATGTTGTTCCACTCTTTGGCATGAATTCCCCCCACCTCCCAGAGACGTGTATGAACACTGGACATTTTCGGCTGATGGCTGATTTACTTATCTTCAGCCTATGCCCACTCACAACACCAGTTATCCAGATTGGTGGTCTCGCACTGGGACCTCTTTCACAACCCACTGGCCTACATAATAGAAATGCTAGGCCTGCTTGGGCCTGTAATGTTGCACAATAATTAAAAATATGAATGTTGGAATTCTGTGATGTTGACTGGCGGAATTAGCAAGTTTAGTCTCTTGCTACAACCAGCCTGTTTTTATACATGTGGAGTGAAGTCAGTCTCCCAGGGCCAATATAGCCGGCCCTCCAGAACTCTGACACTGCACACTGTTGCTCCACCCAGAATCACACACCTAGGGCCACGTTGTTTGCTTCTTCTTGGGGTGGGGTCCGAGAGAATCCCCTGACTCCATCCACTGCTGGTCCCTGAGGTTGTGCTAGCACTGAGAACTAGCCCCCCAGTTCAAACTGATCTCTCCCACACCGTCAGTCTGTCTTACTCGACCCCATCCTGGTCAACGAGGTAACTGTAGAAACTTCATTGCCAGATGGAGAGGCAACCAGCCGTTGCACAAAAGTCCAGCAGCTCCACACAATTATGCAAAGGCTAACTCGTCTAAAATAATCCGCATCTGTAATTCTGCATCCTTTACTAGCTTCTCTGAGCTGATATGCTTCATATTGTTGTTGGAATTCGGGGCCAGATAAGATTCTTAGAAGATATGTTCTCCTGAGAACCCATTTCTAGGCTATATGAATTGCTTCTCTGATCGGATTTGCTATAGCACTAATGACCATTGTTTCCACTAATAAAAGGAGTACTGTAGTTCATGAGAGGTGTGTGATGGTTGATCACTGTCAAATGCTTCCTCACTGGTAGGAATCCACACTATGGAACGCACTGTCGCAGGGTGTCTTTGAGGGTGTGTGCAGAGAAGTTTAACTAAGGGTGGAAGTCGACCACTGCGGCCTCTCTTCTCTGTTCCCTGACTGCATACACAACAACACGGCTGTTTCACAGTCCTCTGCACATGCCACATGCCTGTTCCCACCATGACTCGACTGAGACTCAAGCCAGGAAGCCAAGATAAACAGCTCTTTCCCTTCTTTGTTTGTTCCTTGTCAGTAGCTGGTCACAGCAATGAGAAAGATAACGAATGCAGATGTGCTGGAGGAAGGTATCTTAATTATTCCTGTTAATATCTCTAATTATATCCTTGGAAAACAAGGATATGAGTGACCTTCTCTATCACAGAATACACATGTGTCTATAAATATATAGATACATAACAACTGTTGTTTTGGGTTGCTTCATAGTACTTGGGTGATGAAATGATGTGCATACGGCTGGTAAACCAAATCCAACTAAGGACAAGAATCATGAATCCTCGAGCCAGGCTCCCTCTTAAGCATGGCCTTCAGCCACCTTTTTTTTGGAACGAAAGAGACGCAAGGATTTCTAGAAACCAAACCGCTAAGTCCAATCCAAATAAATTTCAGAGTCTTATAAAATCTCTTTGACCAAAGTTAGACAAGTGCCTGGGAAAATAAGCCTAAGTTCAGGCAAAGTACACAGGCAATAGTCCAATTGTACCTGACGACCAGTTCATGCTCCCAACTCTATCAAAATGTTTGGGGCAGATGACACAGTCTTTCTCTGCTGTCTAAAGTTTGCCATCAATCCCTGAAGATATTGTGATGAAGGTCCTTCTGGGACCACTGGTCAGTGACTGCCATACAAGAACTGATCTCCCTCAGTATCGACCACACTCCTACCCTCTACTTCCCAAGTGCCAGAGCTCCGAAACTGTTCCCAGGCATAGAATTATGACCCATGAGGGCAATGACTATACAGCCTGGTTGAGAAGCCTCAGTTGGGAATTTCCTGCCATGTTGATTGGTATGTTCCCAATGTGTCTGTGGGGGTATTTTCTGATTATTATGTGATGTGGGTAGTGTCACCTCTGGATAGGTGACAGTATTTGTATTAAGAAAGCAGGCGGAAGCTCGGGTGTGGTTTGAGCATGACTTTAAATTCTAGCAACTCAGGGGGCAGAACAGGAGGATCTTCTGTGATTTTAAGGCGCAGCCTGGTCTCGAAGTGGTAGTGTCCAGGCCAGCTGTGAAGTACTGTGTTGACATTGAACCCTGTCTCATCAAAAAGACAATAAAAAAGAAACAAAAAAAGAAAAAAGAGAAGCAGGCTGAGCATGGGCCAAAGAGCGAAGCCAGTAACAGACGGTAACAGAGTTTTCCAGGCCTGTCTTCACTCCAAGGTTTCGGTCCTGAGTTCCTCCTGTTGGGTCTCCTAAGTGATGAACTGTGGCCTCCAGACGATGTATAGACAAATATCACTCTTTCTCCCAACTTGGTATTGATCAGTCTTGTGCCAAAAACAATGAAAACAAACTAGAACAAGGCACAATATATATCAGAAGAACTGCAAGCTGGTATCAATTTATATCAACAGAAATCAAGAGAAAGTCTGGGAATCATACTTGTCTTATTTGGTTGTGCAAAACTACACCCAAGGAGGCTACACATAAACGTGGCACTGTTATCGTTCTCCCCAGTCGTCCGTGCCAACCACATTCCCACCTGTGTGTCTGTGTTTTAGCAGTTTATGACCCCAGTTTTCTGATCTTTGTCTATTAGGGAAATTTAAGCTCCATTTGCACAGTAGTTTAATTACTGTAGCAGACAACAGGAGGGCCAGTTCCGGGGTCTTGCATTCCTCTGCTCCTGACTCTAGGTCTTGAGAATGTCAACTAAAAGTCCCCATGATTCGAAGAACACAACTGGTTGCTTGGATGTTTTTTGAAGAAAGCTTAGTCCTTAAATCCTCTTCAGACTCTTCAATTTTGCTTAATGCTAAAGACTTTTAAACCTTTGCTTTCCAACCCCACCACCGTATTTCTTGATGATTAAGAGATTTTTTTTTTTGGTATTTTTGAGACATGGGTCTTCTGTGCGCCAGCTGTCCTGGAACTCACTCTTGTAGACAATCAAGATAGATTAAAGAATCAATAACAGAGCTACAATAATATGAAACCGAAAGCTGACAGGAGAATTAAAGAAATCCGATGTCTTAGTGTTGTTTTGCTTTGCTGCGACCCTTCCTTGCTCGAGTGATCGGGATTAAAGGCTAATGGCTGCCACCATAGCCGGCATATCTTTTTTTAATTAATTATATATATATATAGTAATATACTTATATAGTTATATATTTTTTTTTTGTACAAGATTAGAAAATCTAATAACCTGTGGCCCACCCTATCCCCCCACATCACAGAGCTCATGCTGCTGCCAAACATGGTTTTCATCTCTTTTCTCAAATCTTCCCATGTGGGAGTTGACTGTTTTTGAGAGAAGTTCACTGTTTCAGTCAGTTCTTGATTAGCCCTTTCTTGTGTGTGTTGTTTGTTGTGTGTTGTTGCTTGCTGGTGTTTCCAATATGCATCACTTCGAACTACTTGGACAAAAGCTCAAGGGGCAGCCAGCGTGGTGGCCCTCGCGTTAATCCTAGCAACCCAGGAGCAGAGGCAGTGGAGTTTTTTTGTGAGTTCAAGGCCAGCCTGGTCTACAGTTGGTGAGTTCCAGGACGAGGGGGCTACAAGGGAGACCCTGTCTCAAAAAAAAAAAAAAAAAAAAAGGGGCAGGAAAAAAAAAAAAAAGCTCAAGGGGCCATGCACAAGAAATACTTACAACTAGGTAATTGGCACTAGCATCCACAGATGAGGGATACCATTTGTCGTTTGTTTAACTACAGACAAATAAAAAAACGTTTTGAAACCACTGCCTGTTGTATTCCTTGTAGATACAGAAATTATTCAAAGGGAAATATTTAATCTCTGTCTCTGAATCTATATGGAACTTGCCAGTCTAATTTAAATCTATAATTTATTTTTCCCTATAATTTTTATTTCAAAAATTGAATCCATCACCACGGCAACATCCCTATGGGAGAGCTAGTCTCTCACAGCATGAAGGGAGTGGTTCAGCCCCTGGTATTTGAAACATTTAATCCAAAATCTAAGACTTTATTAAAAAAAAAACAACAAAACTTTGCCAGGCGCAGTGATGCATGCCCTTAATCCCAGCACTCAGGAGTCAGAGGCAGATGGATCTCTGTGAGTTCAAGATCAGCCTGGTCTCCAGGCCAGTTGGGACTAAAAGGGAGACTGTCTAAAAATGAAACAAAACAAAACAGAAACCACTTCACCATAGAACCCCAACATTCTAACCCCGATTGGCTAAATTAGTAATTTTGGAGCAATTTAATACAGTTTTGCTTTCCATTTGTAGCACAAGGAAAATTATATCAACTGCATTTTGCATTGTCTGAAGAGACTTCACAGGTGCAGCCTGTTAATTGTTGATAATCTTACACTGCTCCACGTGCTGTAGTGGTTCTGGACCGTTTTAGCCAGTTTTTAAGTCAGAGGGACAGCTGACCATGCAAATGGTCACTATGCAAGTCACCTGTCTCCCAGAACTTTCAAATAGAGAGATCTTTCCTTAAAATAAACATTAAACATCTGGGAACAGAGAAGGATGGGTGTGTGTGTGTATGTGTGTGTGCTCTCGTGTGTGTGTGTGTGTGTGTGTGTATTCATGCATGCGCACGCACTAGAAATTGACATTGGCTTTCTTCCTCGATTGCTTTCCATCTAATATTTGTGAAGCGTCTCTCTCTGAACCCAGAGCTCATCACTTGGCTAGACTGCAGGTCTCAGGATCCCACTGGCTCTGTCTCTCCAGTGTTGAGATGGGTGTGTAACAGTGCATCCAGCTTTTTAATATGGGTTCTGGGGATCAAACTTAGGTCCTAATGGTTGTGCAAGGATTTTACTGACTTACCCACCTCCCTAGCTCACAAGTAGACATTTTTTTGGGGGGAGGTCTTTTTTTGGGGACAGGGTCTCCCTGTAGCTCCAGCTATCCTGGAACTCACTCTGTAGACCAGGCTGGCCTTGAACTCACAAAGATCTGCCTGCCTCTGCCTCCCAAGTGCTAGGATTAAAGGCATGTGCCACCATGCCTGGTGATATCTTTTTTTAAAGAAAGAAAATAATAAGCTAACCATGGTGATGCATGCCAGTAAGCCACTAGAAAGAAAATAATAAGCTAACTGTGGTGGTGCATGCCAGTAAGCCACTAGAGAAGTTGTTTGAGGGTGGTTGGGGGTACATAATGATGAGTTTGAGGCCAGCTTGAGATATTGAGAGAGAGAGGAGAGAGAGAAAGAGAGAGAGAGAATCCCTATCTAAGAGAAAGAAAGAAAGAAAGAAAGAAAGAAAGAAAGAAAGAAAGAAAGAAAGAAAGAAAAGAAAGAAAGAAGAAAGAAAGTGTGGTGGTTTGCATGAGTGTCCCCCATAGGCTGTAAGTATTCAGACATTTGTCTCCAGTTGGTGGCGCTGTTTTTGGAGGTCTTAGAAGGTGTGGCCATGCTGGGGGAAGTGTGTCACTGGGGGCAGGCTTAGTGAGTTTTAACAAGCCTCTGTGGTCTACAGTTGCACAGTGGCCCTTCTTCTTTTTCCTGTGCTCTTTGCGGCGAGATGGACCCTTGCTGCTGCCCAGATCCAGCCACCAGCCTACCCGACCACAATGGACCCCTCTATATTCCCTGAGACCGCCAATCTAAGCTCAAATAAAAAAAAAAAAAAAACCTTCTTTTATAAGTTCCTTGGTCCTGGTGCTTTCATCACAGCAACAGAAAACTGACTAATACAGTTTTAGATGGTACCCTCAGAGAGTGTGGCTGTTGCTGTGAAGAAACCTGACCATGTGTATGTTTGGAGAAGTGTGGAAGAACTTTAGAACTTTAGGCTAGGAGCTGTTGACTAAGGGTAAGCAGAGCTTAAAGGGCCTTTCTAGTCTTGGCAGGCCTGGAAGAGAAAGACCAGAGATGCTGCAAACAGATGTGGTTCCAGGGGAAAATAAAGACTTTAGGCAGCAGCACCAGATCATTTTGATAAAGAGGTCACGACAGCATTTTGCCACAGCCCAGATGCGTGCCTGATGCTAAGTTGAAAAGAATTAGGTGGACTGATGCTTTGGGGGCAAGGGATATTTCAAGCCGTAAGCCTAATGTAGAAATGGTGGTGGCGTGGCCTATTTAAATGGTGAATATTGTGATGGATCGACAAGTGAAAAAGAGCAGGATGGTCAGAAAGAAATGCAGAGTATACAGTTTGGATTGAAAACTGCACTAGGAAGATAGAAGGGTGTGGGCCAAGGGCATGTGAAGGAGAGGTCTCATTTGATAAGGAGATTAAAGCAATTAAGGAAAAGGCCTTGTAGATTGACAACCCAATAACAAAAAATCATTACCTTCAGGGGCAATGCCACACCCCCCAGCTAATCCTCCAGCAAGTCCGAGGGCAGAGAAAAAATTGCACAATTGGTAACCCATGGCCGGGTCCATCCCAACATTGCAGCCAAACCGGCAGTTGCATTCACATGGTGCTGGCTTAGAGGAATGACTTTGCAAGAGTGAAGGGGTCTCAGTTCGTCCTCCATGGTTTCAGAGAGCTTCAAGGTTCATGAGAGGCGAGCAGAGGGTGTCCCTGAATAAAGAAAGCCCTGAAGGTCATTGCGGTGAAAGCTGTGGATGTGAAGCCTGGTTGGCAGCAGACGACCCCAGAGCAGCTTTTGATGTAATGCCAGACCGTGAGATATTTGCTTCAAGGGAGTTGCACATACCAGGGAATGGTTACCAGCTAAGAAAGAGATGATTTGTTGTTGCCAAGCAACGAGCTGGAAAGAGCTGAGCCATCTAAGCCCTTTGGAAAGTCAATCCCAGAAGTTGCTGTGGAGCTACGGACTTTCAGTTTTTGCCTTTGCTGGCTTTTCGGTACTTGTTTGGTCCAGTGTTTTCCTCACTATGCCTCTATTCACTCGCCTTTTGGAATGGGAATGTGTTATTCGGAGTTTCCATTGGTATGTTGGGAGTTTGTAATTTGTCTTTTGATTTTACAGGGCTTATAGTTATGGGAGATGTGGCCTGAGTCTCAAGCGGGGAGACTTTGGACTTGTGACTGTTTGAATGGCATTGAGATTGGGGTCAGACTCTGGGGACTTCTTAGGCGTTGGACAAATGCATTTTGCCTTTTATATGGTCAGAGCCTATGGGGGGCAGGGAGGGAATGTGGGTGGTTTGCATGAGTGTCCCCTATAGGCCTGTAAGTATTCAGACATTTGTCTCCAATGTGGTGCACCTGTTTTGGAGCGTCTTACCGAAGTGTGGCCTGCTGGGGGACCCAGTGTGTCACTTGGGGCAGGCTTAGTAGTTTACATAAGAAGCCTCTGTAGTCTACAGTCTCTCTCTCTCTTCTTTTTCCCTCTTCATTTCTCTCTGTGAGATGTGACCATTGGTGTTGTGCTGCTCCACCAGCCCCACAACACAACATCACACCGCCCGCCACAATGGACTCTATTTTCCCTGGAGCGCCGCCAAGCTCGACATCAAATAAACTCTTCCTTTTAAGTTCCTTGGTCATGGTGCTTTATCACAGCAACAGAAAACTGACTAATAAGAAAGAAAGAAAGAAAGAAAGAAGGAAAGAAGAAAAGAAAGAAAGAAAGAAAGAAAGAAGGAGGAGGTTGGGGGTCATGAGAGTGTATAGGCAAAACCAACCCTCGCAGTTCCTCTCCCGAAGATCTTCACTCGTCTGGCCCGGCCCCCCGACAAGTGGGGCTGGGGAGAGTAAGTGCACTGCCGAACCGAAAGTAACCACACAGGAGTCGAGTCAGGGTGTTACAGCCCAAGCTCACTTTATTGCAGGTTTACAGAGGTATATAAGCCGTGTCGGCTTCCCTACTGGGGCTATGTGTGTCTCTTCCTAATTGGTCCTTTAGGAGGCTTAATTTAAAGTCCCTAATTGATCCAATCCCTTCCCTTCCTAGCATAGTCCTTAATTATCATTTAGTACACGTAAGCTAGCCTTCCTTGCTCGGTTGGGCGGGGGTGAGTTCGCGAAACTCTAGCGCAGGCTTTCGTTTCTTTTGTCCTCAGGCCATATTCTATTCTTGCTATTCCATGCCGTCATTTCCCCCTTTTTTTGTTTTATTTAGCATAGCTCCTGTCTTAGGTGGGTGCTTTTACTGGGTCAGCTCTTACCCGTCTTTGAGTAGATAGCAGCTTTGGCTATCCCCTTGTCTTAGGTTGGCTGACCCAAAAAGCCCTTTCCCGTCTTTGGAGTCTGATGTTGTTTTTTGTAGGTATTGATGAGGGGGAGGGGCTATACTTTGCCCTAAGGCCATTAATTGGACTTCTTCTTGCCTGTTTTCTAGCAAACCTTATAATCCCGGTTGAGCAGCAAGGGTCCCTACACCGTGAACAAAAGCAAAAGAATAATAAGAGGTCCGGCTATGCCGTATCAATGAAGTAAAACCAGGGGCTGGTGTTGAGCCATCCTTCAAACCATCTTGGTTGATTAGCTATCTTTTTCTTTAAGGCTATTCCTTAAGGTTGTATAGATTTTTGTAATTACACAGGAGTGGTCTGCGTAAAAGCAGCATTCTTTCCCCTAAAGGCGGCAATATCCCTCCTGTTTCTAGTGCAAGGAGATCAGCCCCCTTCTATCTGAAGGAACATCTCTGCTAAAGGGAAAATCCAACTGGATGCCTTCATGGGTCTCGAGTTATTTCTACCTTTTCTATATCTTCATCTAGTTGCTGTCTGAGCCTCTCGTTCCATTGTTGTGTTAGTGATAGAGCTGTTCCTCCAGTAGCTGCGCCTGCGATTCCCACTCCTAGTATGCCCGCCAGGGCAAGGGCGGTTCCTATCTCTCTTTTATGTCTAGAAACTGAAAGGCCTCCTGCTGGGTGGTATAATATTCTGGGTATGACAATCACTAATGCACAAGAGTCATTACTTGTCTTTACAGCTTCTAGGTTGACACAAGGGGTTAGTCCTGCCTTTTTACATAACCATTGAACCCCCGGAGTGGGGGACAAGGCCCATTTCCCTGGGGGAGGTGAGGTACATTTATTAGTCCCAATGGTTTGCCCGGCTTTGGCCGCGATGCAGGTAGCATTTCCAGAGAATGGTGTAGTAAGCCCGGCCCCTTTTCATGGTTGGTCCCGGGGCATACATAACATTCCCACTTTCTAGCATTTAGTCTATCCACCTCCCTTCGGCACTGTTCCCATTGTCCATTGAAGTAACCGTCTGCTAACGAGCAGAAATCGGTTTGGAGAGTAGGCCAGATGCTCTATGTTGTTCCTTTATTTGAGACAGCCTTGACGACATTTCCAGTAGCGACGTTCACCACTGACCAGATGATGGTGCGAGGCCTGTGTGACTCGTCTGATGACTCAGCCTTCCCAACATCCACAGGTTCCAGCCAACACTGCCCCAAGCTCTTGAGCTATTCCAACAACCATCCCTCTCTACTGATGTCAGCCCCTCTCTAGAACAAGGCAGTCCCTTCAAACCTGCCTTTGACCCTAAAAGAACATGCTACTCGTGTTCTCATGCCAGAGACTTTTCTATGAGATTATGGAGCAGAAGCTTTATTGCTTTACTAGTTGAGCCCAATCTTCCCTTCCTCATATAATTTTACTTTTTGCCTTCCTCAGAATGACTTCTGAGATGGCAGCTGAGAGGACTTCCCTGTGGGAGGGATTGGGGCAGTTAGATTCCCTCCCCCACTTGCCTTGCGTGACAGGATGCTGTGTGCATGCCTGAAGGAATCCAGGACACCGTCCCTTACCCTCTCCTTGTTAAATATGTATTTTGAACTTGATGCAGCTTTCAGCTTGAGGCTTTGTCACAGCTGTGGCCAACATCAAGAGCTGCCCTAGAGGACCTCGACCTAACACCTCTCTCTCCCACAGAGAAACCTGCTCTCACCCCAAAGTACATGCTCAGCTGGCAGAGGGAATTTTTATCACCTGGAAGAAAGGTGAGCTTGAATGCAGCGCTTTTCAAACACACTTTAGAGGAGCCAGGGCCAGGCTAACTTGTTCCTAAACTTTCATTTCTCGAGGTGTTTTATTTTTAGTGCCCAATCTACTTCAAATTCCAAATATTTATGGTTTCCTGACAGCAGGATGTCTGCCTTGCAGCATGACAGCCCTGAGGCAGTATTCTTGTCTGTCTGAAGTCTAGAGAGAAATGAAAGAATAATTAACAGGATCCACCATGGGTAAGCTTGGGTTAAGGAAGAGATGCTCTTTTTTGCTACGGGAACAATAAGCCATACTGATCTAAGGTGCCCAGAACAGAACTGCTTCAATGACCTTCAGAAAGTTGCTGCTGTCCTGGGGCTGGGGTGGCACACAGCTGTAATTCTATACTCAGGAGGGAGAGGCCGGAGGATCCTAAGTTAGAACCCTCCTTGTTGGAGAAATCCAAAATAAAAGCAAAACGTTTTAATTAAAACTGAATGAAGATAAAACAAATAAACAAAAAGGAAGGAAAGGGAAAGGGAACATAGATAGAAGTGAAGTGTAAGTGGCACATGCCTATATCCCCAGCACCGAGGAGACTGGACAGGAGCATCAGACGTGTGAGGCCAGGCTGGGCCCCACGGCAAGATTCTGCCTCAAAATAAAGAGAAAAGAAAAAAGCAAGGCCCTGCCATCCCGTCTCACCTCACTCCTCTGCCTATTGCATGGGTTCCTGACCGATTTAAAGATGAAACAGTACACGTGGTGGCTAACGATCATCTGTAACTCTAGTTCCAGGGGATCTGACGCCCTCTTATGATCTCTGCAGGCATTGCACAACATGGCTGCACTTACACACATGCCTGCTATACACTCATACACATAAATAAAATAAAATAAAGATGAAACACTAGCACCATACAAATTAGATTTCATCATGCTCATAATGACAATTGAAAAGCATAATGGGATTAAGTGCCTGTTGTGTATTGAGAAATACAGAGCCAGCTTAGAGGGTATAGGCAGTACTGGCAAGATTTACAACCTGAATCCAATCCCTGGAACCGGAATAGTGGAAGGAGAAAAACTGGAAGGTGACCTCCACCTGCCTGCAATGGCACACCCACAAAACACAGACACACACACACACACACACACACACACACACACACACGAATGCACTAAATAAATAAAGTTCTTTTTTGAGACTGTCTCCCTGTAGCCCCAGCTGTCCTGGAACTCACCCTGTAGACCAGGCTGGCCTTGAACTCAGAGATCTTCCTGCCTCTGCCTCCCCTGTGCTAGGATTAAAGGCGTGTGCCAACACACCTGCCTTAAAAACCGTTCTTTTTTTAAATTTTTTAATTATTTTTTATGTGTATGAGTGTACTGTATGCATGTAGGTTGGTGCATCCATGTTGCGCAATGCCTCAGAGGTCAGAAGAGGGCATGGGATTCCCCTGGAACTGGAGTTAAAGATGGTTCTTAGCTACCATGTGGGTGCTGGTCCTCTGCAAGAGTAGTCTGTGCTCTTAACCACTAAGCCATCTCTCTAGCCCCCAGTAAAGTAACTTTTTAAATGAGAAACACAGGGCTGGAAAGATGGCTTAGCAGTTAAGAGCATGGACTACTCTTGCAGAGGACATGGGTTCAGTTCCCAGCATCCAACAACCAACCATAACCCCAGTTCCAGGGAAATCGGACAACTTCTGACTGTGGGCATCACATGACAGGGGTCATATGCAGGCAATACATTCATACACAGAAAATAAAAATAAAATTTTTAAAAAGTAGAAACACATAAGAAACAAAACATGAAAACATTGAATAGTCTGCTGTTACTGGATGTGTCTGGTTGGGTCTGGGAATGCACCCAGTGATCTCTAACATGCTCGCTATTCCACATGTGGAATTATTGCTAAATTTCCAAGCGTATTTCCCACAAGAGGCTTCTTGTGAGTCACAATCACAATCCACAGTTATTTTAACAGTCTATCCATTCATTGCTCTGCATTGACCTCATTCACAGTGTACAAGGCATTAGAAAACTGTCACCTGAAATAAAAGTACTGGATGCATTTATTGCAAATGCACAGGACTCTGAAGTCTTTCAAAATAAAAAATGTTAATTAAGACATAAAGTCTAAAACTTTAAAGAGACTTTCCGCCTTGTAAGCAAACAGTGACCTCTCATAGCAAAGATTCCTGAGGTAGATAATGGCTCACTAATCCCTCTTGGTATAATGCAGTCTTGGTTTCAGCTCACTGAACCAAAAAGATAAGATACTTTCAGCCTGGATTATTTACTGAGCAGGTCCCAGGATGGAGTGAAGCTTCGATATGGAGCAATTGCGGGACTCCCCCAAAGCACTGCAGTTCTGCATCATACATGTGATATGATATGATATGTACATACATATTATACATATGATATGATAATGTACATACATATGATATGGAGTAATTGTGGGAGTCCCCCAAAGCACTGCAGTTCTGTATCATATATATGATATGATATGATATGTACATACATATGATATGGAGCAATTGTGGGACTCCCCCAAAGCACCGCAGTTCTGTATCATACATATGATGGTGCATATGTATGTTTGTCTATGCAGACACACGTGTACACCAATACCTATATCCCTTCCTGCCCTTCACTAAAACTGACCCATCTTCTTTTCCAGAGTTCTTTCAGTTTGAAAATTAGGCAATCCTGCATTGGGCTAATCGACATCCTGCTCATTGATGAGGAAACAGAACACAGGACAGGGTAGGTGCTTTAGAAATGGAATGTTCTGGGGCTGGAGAGATGGCTCAGTGGTTCTCAAGAGCACCGACCGCTCTTGCAGAGGACCAGGGTTCAATTCCCGGCACCCACATGACAGCTAAGAACCATCTTTAAGCTGGGCATGGTGGTGCACACCTTTAATCCCAACACTCGGGAGGCAGAGTCAGGTGGATCTCTGTGAGTTCAAGTCCAGCCTGGTCTACAGAGCGAGTTCCAGGACAGCTGGGGCTATAGGGAGACCCTGTCTCAAAAAAAGAAAAAAAATGGAATGTTCTGGAACTCGATATACTACCAGAGAGAAAGAGATCCAACAAAGATCTGGAGCAGAATAAATGTTAGGTAGGAGGAAGATCCGTTGAGAAGCTGAAAAGGTGGAATCATCATTTTACCAGTGCTGGGCCTGGAGTTGAAAATTTGAATTTAATGACAAAGGGTCTTAAAAAAAAAAAAAGAAAGAAAAAAAAAATATATTCCAGGAAAATAGTGTCTCCTGGTCCTTTCTTGGAAGAAACAACAGCAGGACACAATGAAGCCAGTGCTGGGTCTTTAATGTCTAGAAGGATCTGCATTAATACCTGCTTGACTCTCCTCACTGAGAGTTAAACTTTTGACTTCTCCTTTGTGGAATCCTGGCAGCAAAGGGCAAGAGGCCAATGGACTTCGGAATCTGAGGCTCAGTAATATAAGAACTGTCCATTCCATTAGCGTTGGAGCTGCTACACATTATCAGACTAAGTAAACACACTAACACTCTACTACTATCTATAGTTCAACTGTACAGCAAGCTGTATGTGAGAATCGAGAACAGGGAAAGGGCCTCCTAATGGGGCTAAAATCAACGTGTTACTAAGACGGTGCTTGGGTGAGAGAGACCAGGACAGAAGAAGAGGCAGATTCAAGACAAGAACAAGGTCATGGCTATGCTTTCAAAAGCTAAAGAATTCTTTAGAAACTGGATATTCTACTTTTCTTTCTGTTGCTGTGATCAAATGCTGATAAAAAACAGTTGGGGAGGGAAGGTTTTACTGGCTTACGGGTTGCAGTCCATTCCAAAGGAAGTGAAGCAGGAACTTAAGACAGGAACCTGAAGGTGGGAATGGAGCTGACGCCATGGAGGAATGCTGCTTACTGGCTGGCTTCCCTAGCTTCCTCGTCTACCTCCCTTACACAGCCCAGACCCACCTGCCCAATTAGCAATTAGCAATCCAGAAAATGGCCCACAGATGTGGCCACGGACAAATCTGATAGAGGAAATTCCCAAGTTGAGACTCTCTTCCCGGGTGTGTTAAGATGATGATGAAGTTTGGCATCATTCCAGGTGAGGAAAGGTCCTTCCCAGCGTCTTCAGATGGTGTATGGTCACATACCTCGCTTGATTTTAGACTTCTAGCCTCCAGAAGTATGCTTGGAATAACCATTTTATTTAAAGCCACCTAGTCTGGGTACTTAGTTGTTGGGGTTTTTTTTGGGGGGGGTTGTCTTTTTTGAGACAGGGTCTCCCTATACTCCCAGCTGTCCTGGAACTCATTCTGTAGACCACGTTGGCCTTGAACTCACAGAGATCCACCTGCCTCTGCCTCCCGAGTGTTGGGATTAAAGGCCTGAGCCACCACTCCCTACGGTACTTTGTTTTAGCAATCCAAGGAAACCTCTACAAGATCCTATTCTGTCTGGTTCATTTGATTAATTCAGACAGTGACTTTTGGGATAGATTTTGTTTGTTGGGTGATTATCTTGTGTTAACCACTATTCTAAGCATTCTTCATGGTTCAATTAATCCTTACAATAACCATGTAAGATGGTTATTATCAGATGAGAAAATGTTCATGTTTTTGAAGCCTTTGTTATGGATAAAAAAAATAATAGGCAGAAAGAAATTGTTCAAGTTCACTCAGCTAGTGAGAGTTGGGATAAGAAACTAGGGCAAGCTGCCTACAAGAATCTGTTTTGTTTGCTTCCTGTGTGACATGCTGGAGCCTAGTAAGTCATCTATCTCAACTGCTCTATAGAGCAAATGATGCAAAGAATTCACTTAGCTACTTTGTGGATAATTCAGGTCAAGGTTAGCAGAATACAACAATAGTGGGTCGTGTGGCTCCTTGGCAAGTCTCTGCCCGTCTAAACACTGCAATGATTGCCATTCTGATCATGCCACACTCTCGGTCACTGCTGAAATAGTCAACGCAATTTCTGAAATGCACTTCCTGACTCTGGCATTTTAAAAGTTGTGTGAGAGGGCTGGAGAGATGGCTCAGTGTTTAAGAGCAATGGCTTATCTTGCGGACGACCTGGGTGTGATTCCCAGTATCCACATGACAGCTAACAACCCTCTGTAACTCCAATTCCTGGGGATCTGTTGTTAGGGTCTGAGAATCCACATCAGACACACCAAACGATGGAAAACCAAGACTTATTTCAGGAAAAAGTAAACCAGCATGCTGGGGTGGGAGAAAATAGGCTCCGACCCCGATAACTTGGCTCTCAGGCCTTTTATACAGGGTCTAGGGGAATTTTAGCAGGGTTTGGGTAACTTTTAGCCTTATTGGATAATAGCAGGGTTACAGCTCATGGTTAGGTCAGCCCACCTGCCCCCCATACCAACAGTTATCTTTAGACACAATCCTGTGACTGGAACAAGGAAATGTTGAGTCAGCCCACCTGCCCTCACAAACCAACAGTTGTCTTTAACAAGTTTAAATGTATTAGCTGTTCCTGAGGCCTCCAGCAACTGATCTGTCCCTGAAAAGGTCAGTTGACAATAAACCTTGAGCAACTGACCTTTTCCCTGAATTGGGCAGGTTCCAGTAACTGCTTAAAATGGTGGCTATAATCAAAATGGAGTCAGTGTGGGCCTCTCTTACACTGTCACCCTCTTCTAAACTTCTGAGTACATTGCACCTACAGGCAATATGTTCATAAGATACAAAGTTAAAATAATAAAATAAATAAAAGTTACATGAAACAAAAACTGACAGAAATTCCAGAAAATTTTATCAAATCCATAACCACAGTTGGAGATTTTTACTGTATTGTCTTAGCAATTACAGAGAACAAGAATACAGAAAAAAAAAAAAACCTTCAGCAAGGATTCAGAAGAATCTGAAAAATACCATCAGCCAACTAGACCTCGATATTTCTAGAAGACTGTGCCCAGTGACAAAATACATATTATTTTCAACTGCATAGAAAACATCCATCAAGACAGTCTGTGTCCTGTATCACTACTTAAACCTTTTCAATTCAAAAGAATATTACAAAATATCCTTTTGGGCCATAAGAGAATGAAACTAAGAAGCAATATAGTCTGATGTTCCTTATTCTAAATGCTTTAGACCAGAAGTTCTTTAGATTACTTTTTTTTTTAGTCTTTTTGAGACAGGGTCTCCCTGTAGCTCCAGCTGTCCTGGAACTCACTATGTAGAGCAGGCTAGCCTTGAACTCACGAAAATCTGCCTGCCCCTGCCTCCCAAGTGCTAGGATTAAAGGCATGAGCCACCATGCCCAGCTTTCTTTTTTTTTTTTTTTTTTTTTTTATTTGAATGTTTCCTGTATAATAATGAAATCTCATTTGGATAAGGCCCATGTTTAAAAACCGAGAATATATACATGCACAGTACATACTATAAACACAGTCTGGAAAGCAATGTTATATAATATATTATAATGCTATTATGAATCACAATTTTTATAGATGAAATTTTTCATTTGTAGCATCAGGTCAGTGGCTCAAGAAGGTAGGAACTAGAGACATTTGGGTTTGTCAGTGTCAATTAGGGAGGCTCAATCTGTAACTGACAGATATTTGGAAAATTCCCAGATGGCTAGAAATTAAACATTGCACTTAATCTCTGAATAGTAACTCTGTCAAGTGGATACTATTGTTTTCCTCATTTTACAGGTAAGAAAGTGAAGCAGACAGAGATTAATAAACTTGCCCAAGGTCAAGCAACTGAGAGTTAAGAACTGGACTCCGAGACTGGCTCTACAGTCATGTTGTACTGCTCACCGGACACTGTGAAGCAGACGTAATCTACACCCATGTTTCCACTGATCAATTGATTCGATATTTTGCTGAGTTTTTTTGGATAATTATATATTTTTACTGGTTGTGAATCATGGGGGGACAGTGCTTTGCTTTTACACATTTTAAGATGTTTTTTGCTATTTCTGATTGCTTGTTTAGCTTTATCTAATGTACCTTTTCTCTATGTTTGCTTTATCTCTTGTTTTAGTAGTTTATCAGTAATTTGCCTAATAGTGGTTTTCTTTGAATTTTTTTTTTTTTTTTTTTTTATTATTATTATTTAATAAAATGAAAAATAAAAGATTTTGTTTTTTCCCAATTGAAAAATAAGTGATCACTGTTTTCTTCAAATAAGTGTTCTACATTTGTTCTGTCCTCTTGTTTTGGGACTCTAATTATATGCCAATACGTCAGGTATTACCCACAGTCATTGGGCTCTGCTCATTCTGCTGTTGAGACAGCAGCTTATGCATCCCTGTTGCCCTTGAACTCGGACCTCTGTATGTAGCCAAGATGGCCTTAAACTCTTGATCCTCCTGCCTAACTTCCCACGTACTGAATTATAGGCCTGCACTTACCCATACTCAGCCAAGCTTTCTCACTTAAAAGAAAAATTTATGCAGTTGTATGCTTGCATGTTATGTAAGTGCACCTGTGTTGTGAAAATGCCTGGAGATCTGGAGGTCATCTGATCCCCTGGAAAACTAGAGTCTATAGACTGTTGTTAGCCACCATTTGGGTGTCGGGAATTGACTCCAAGTTTCTCTCACGACACAGGACCATATACTTTTTTTTTTTTTTTTTTTTTTTTTTGTCTTTTTGAGTACATGGGTCTCCCTATTCAGTACCCAGGTGCCTGAACTCATGTAGACCAGGCTTGGCCTTGAATCACAGAGATCCATCTGCCTCTGCCCTCCCAGTGTTGGATCTAAACGGCTAGCCACCACATGCCCAGCTTAACGACAGTTCTCGCCTCCAGTGGGTGCTGGAAATCTGTCATCTGAAATATACGTCTGGCTGTCCTTTTAATGTTCATTCAGGTGTGCTACTTTTGTTAGATGTTCTTTTCCCTGTGCTAGGGCTCACATGCTGCCGAACCCCAGAACTGTTCCCCAGGCCTGCTGCTTATCAGTCCCCAGGACTAAGTTGCAAGCAGGGAGCGGGGGCAAACACCGTGAGAAGCAACCCGGAGAAAAAGGGAAAACAGACCGAGAGACTGGGAGTATTTCACAGGGGGAATTATATAAACTAGCTTTAATGTTTTATAACTACGGGGTATTTTATACAAATCCTTGCAGGGGTGTGGGGCACACAGAATTGGGTGTTGGAAGAGGCAGGAGGGACTTCAGGCCATTTTTTCCAGGTCAAACTTTACCCCAAGGGGATCAAAGACCAATTGGCTTAGCACCAGGGTGGGTTTGGCAGGTGTCTTAGTCACTTTTCTGTTGCTGTGATAAAGCACATGACCAGGAACTTATAAAAGGAACGGTTTATTTGAGCTATGATGGCGGTTCCAGGGAATTAGAGTACATTGTGGCGGGAGGCGTGGCGGCTGGATCTGGAGCAGCAAACCGAGGGTCACCTCTCGCAAAGAACACAGGAAAAAGAGAGGAGCGACGAACTGTTGGACCACGAAAGCTTGTTAAAACTCACAAGCCTGCCCCCAACACGCACTTCCTCTAGCCACTGCCACACCTCCAAGACCTCCAACAAAAGCGCACCAAACTGGCGACAAATGTCTGGAATCCCTAGCGCCTATGGGGACCCCTCATCCAAACCACACAGTCAGGAGGTTCAAGATTATGTCAGCAGGGGTCGAGGCTTGGAGGATGCTTGCTGACTCTCTTAAGTGCTTCTGCCAAAGAATCCCTACCCGAATCGAACCGGGTCTTCTGCAAGGGAGCAGTCGGTGCTTCTTAACCGCTGAACCAGCCTCCAGGCCCCTCTGTACATAATTTTACCATTTATTTCTTGTTTGTTATTCTAAAATGTGTGTGTGTGTGGTGTGTGTTGTGTGTGGTTGGTGTGTGGTGTGTGTCTGCATGTGGGCCTCACACCGAGAAGGGCCTTAGATCCATGAAGCTGGAGTTTCAGGCTACAGACTGTGGTGACTCACTAGATGTGGGTCCTGGGATCTGAATGTCAGTTCTCTGTTAAAATAGTAAGAGCTCATAACTGGGGCTGTGGAGATAGCTCACCCATGATAGGCTAAGACTAACAACCAAGACAAAGAACGCTCTTCTTCTTAACTGCTGACGCCAAACTCTTCCAGTTTCCAAACCCTACCCTTTATTAAGACAACAACAAGCCCTTTTAATCCCCAGCACTTGGGAAGCAGAGGCAGGCGGATCTCGTGAGTTCAAGGCCCCAGCCTGGTCTACAGAGTTCTAGGTCAGCCTGGAATACATGGATCCTGTCTCAAAAAATACAAAAAAAAAAAAAAAAAAAAAAAAAAAAAAACTCTAGTGAGATATATGTGCCTGTATTTTTGTCACAAAAATTTAAACCGTGGCTGAATATTGATGCTACCAGGACCCTTTTGGGATCAATTAATTTTTTATTTTATTTTATAATTGTCAATGCTGAGAATGCCAATTTGCATAACTATGTAGTGGAAAATAGCAGAAGTATGTTTAAGGATATTTCAGATATTGTAGAAAAACCTTTGGTCCCCTCTTCTTCCTTCCTATGCTAGATGAAAACTACTTAATGTTTGGTGTCTTTTGTGCCGTCTATAAAACTCAAGTCCGCAACTCACCGTATTTTCATTATCTATTTGTTAATTTAAAAATATTTGATTTATGATTTTATTTATGTGTTTATGAGTATAGTGCTTCTATAGGAAAGGTTGCGTCCATGTCATGCAATGCTGAGGAAGTCAGAAAAGGGCCGTCAGATTCCTTGGACTAGAGTTACAGATGTTGTTAACCACCCAGTTCTTAACCGAATAAAGCCATCTCTTCATCCCTCAAACCAGAATTTTTAGATTAACTATTTTAACATGATACATATCTAAAGCCTATACTAGCCTTGCCATTTACATGCTAGATGGTTAGTATTAATTGCCAACTTAACAGTATCTAAAATTACTAGGAGACAAACTTCTGGGCCCATTGGGGAGTTTTGACTGAGTTTTGACTGAGGGGGATAGGAAGTCCCACCCTAAATGTGGATAGCCTCAAGGCTGTGCCCATGGACTGAATAAAAATGAGACTATAAAGTGGGTGTGGTGCCTGCCTTAATCCCAGCACTTGGGAGGCAGAGGCAGCAGGATCTCTGTGGATTCAATTCCAGTCCTGCGTTCACATAGTGAGTAGTGGCCCAGGCCCAGATGGGGCTAAAGGGAAACTTTGTCTCATAAAGACAAAAAAAAAAAAGATACTTGCAAGCTGGACCCGTGTGTTCATAACTCACTTTCTGACTCCTGTGCACTGTGCCCAAGCAAGGCCTCAAGCTCCTGCTTCCATGATTTCCCTGCCATGATGGAACTGGCCCCTAAGTGTGAGGCCAAAATAAGCCCTCCTTGCTTAAAGTTGTCGTTGTCCAACACGCAACGAGTGAGAAAAGCAACTAACACACTAAGGAATGACAGTAGGAGAATAGTAAAAGTTTCCATTTCCTAGGGGGTCGGTGCTGAGTTGGTGGTGGTGGTGGTGCATGCCCTGCTCAGTCCCAGCATCGGGGAGGCAAGGCAGCAAATCTCTGTGAGTTCAAGGGCCAGCCTGGTCTACAAACAAGTTCCAGGACAGCTGGGTCTACAGGGAAACCCTTGTCTCAAAAAAGGACAAAAAAAAAAAAAAAAAAAAAAAAAGAACGAGAAAACTTTCCATTTTCTATAATTAAACCATCGTGTTTTTATAAAAAAGACAAAAAGCTTTGTATGTACAGTAAAATCAGTGCAGCTAATAGCATTTGGTATTCCAAAATCTGAACCAGAATGTTTCTGGCTGTGTCCTTAGCCAGGCAATGATGGCCTGCACACTGCAATGAATTCACACAATGCCACATGCATGAGTGCAGTCAAAAATAACTGGACTTAGTTACGTTTGACTTGGGTTAATTTTTGGTGACTGCGCATTCAGAAGCGCTTCACTCTTACTAGCTTTTTCACAGTCTCCACATTCAGTTGCCCTACATGGGGTCACAGTCCCAAGTGTAAGAAGCTGTGCACTAAGCTGAGGAGACGTCTCAGTGGGTAGAGCACTGCCTACCCACTACCCAGAACTGGTTTATTATCTCCACGAGCCCAAGTAAAACCCACAACAGTAACGGCCGCAGGGTAGTACTCCATGCTGCAGTGTGAGGTGGCGAAAAAGCCCTGGGACTTTGTTTCCAGCCAAGTCCGCTGGAAATTCAGTGGCATTCAAAGAGTTCAGTGAGAGACCCTGGTACAAAAAATAATGCAAAGAACCATTAATTGAGGAAGACACCTGCTATCAACCTCTGGCATCTTCACATGTACATATACATGAGCATGTACATATATTTTTCTCCTGATATTTTATTTCTATTTTTTATTTTAGGGTATGAGTGTATTTTTCTAATGAACCATAGATGTACCTTGTGTTGAGAACATTCACTCAGAGGTCAACACGAGGGCGTGGATCCCCTGGAACTGAAGTTACAGTAGATGTTAACCACTTTTCGGGCGATGGAATTGAACCTGGATCCTTAGGAAGAACATCTAGTGCTCTTAAATTCCTAACACTTGGGAGGCAGAGGGAGGCAGATCTCTGATTCAAGGCCAGCCTGGTCTACAGAGGAGAGTTCCAGGACAGCCAGAGTACGGGGAGACCCTGTATCAAAAAGAGCCAAAAAAAAAAAAAAACAACAACAAAAACCAAAATCAAAAAATCCTATACCTACCAGTGCTCTTAACTACTGAGCCATCTCTCAAGCCCCTCCCACCCCCGTCCCATTTTTTTAAAGAATCTGTGCACTTCAATATAGTTTCCACAAGGGCAGGGCATGTCACCCATTTTGTCTATCTCATTACCCCCTCTTCCATAGAACTGGCATCATAGTTGTTCATGAAAAAACATAACTGCATCTCCCTGGCTTTGGCTAAGTGTGTGAAGAGCAAACAGTCCTTGTAGGGGTTTGAGAACACAGGAGAGCGTACTGGTGTGATTTTTTTTTTTTAGTGTGTTCACTGAAATGTCTGATGACCATAAAGTCACGCTTGCTAAGTTCGTGTTTCTTGAGGCAGACCCAGAGGGAACCTGAGAGCAAAAGCCAAGTGCAGGTAGTTCGTTTGGAAGTGATCCTGAGTAACAGCTATAGGTAAGTTGAGAACTGAGACAGGGAAAGAAAAGTAGCCTATCAATCTCGAGCCCATCACTAAGCAGACAACTGAAACCTAATCCTACTGGAGCATTCTGGGAATCAGTGTAGGGTTATCACACTGGGTGGGTATGTGGCAATGGAGATTTGGCTTTTCTACAACATTCCATCAGACATTGCCTGAAAACTGCTGGGGTTGGGGCCAGGGAAGTAAACTCTTCCCTATATTTGGTCAGCCATACTAGCATTCTTGGGGAAAGCCTGCCATAGAGTCAAAGAAAGATTCAGGGTGGTTGGAAGTCCTGCAGGCACAGGACAGTGAGCGGGCAGAAAGACATGGGCTGGGTGAATCCATCAATGCTGCTACCCTGATTTACACTGAGAAGAAGTTTTAATTAGGACAAACCCTTGATACAGTGCCAAGCTAACATAAATATTAGCCTCCAGTAGTAGATAAATCACAGATGTGGAGTCAATTCAACTTGGGCTTACTTATAACTCCTTCTATCCATCTTGTGGCCATGAAGAAGAAATGAACTTCTCTGAGCTTTGGATCCTTCACTTATAAAAATGTGTAATGCATAAGACTGACTGAATGTAAACAAAATAGTACCTGGCACTGGCACAAGCCAAGCACAAATCTATTTCAATTCCCTTCTTCTGGCTTTAAGCCAAAGCAATAAATTATGGAATTTCAAACATCAATGAACCATGAGGAATCTGTGGGGGAGAGAGGATAGGAAAGACAGCCTTCTGGCATTCTCAAATCACAGTGTGGAAAGGACATTCTTCGCCCTGCTTCCTGGTTTCAAAGTTGAATGGCCAGAAACTAAGGATCTGAATTTTGCCTTGGACTTTGACAAGTTATTAGCTCAACGAAAACAGTTTTGCAATAATATACTTTTTAATAAACCACTAGAATCTGAATTAGAAAATGAGTTCAAACTTCGCTCTGCCACTTACCAAGTGTAAATGGACAAATCTTTTAATTCTTGTAGGTATCAGTTTCCTCATCCACAAAATAAAACTGCCTGTTCTGCTTCATAAGAAGATTAAGTGAAAGCTATTTAAATTGCAGCTGAGGTTACCTGCACAAAACCTGCATAAGATCAAGCCAATGAGAATGGGCACCGATGGGATATACCATCTCCAGGCCCTGCCCCTTACCAAGGAGGGTTTGGTAGTAGATGTTGTTGCTGGGGAGGGAGAATCATTTCCTTTTGTAGGATGTGACCTCTGGTAGGTCCTCCATGTTCCTATGGATGGCCCCATACCCATAGCTGTGAACATATGGGCAGCACTAACCGGACTTTGTGGATTATGTAAAAAAACACCTCCACCAACAAAAACATGAAATTGAAGGCAGTGTGTTGGGGGGAACATGAGGGGGATTAGAGGGAAAAAATGGAGGGGTAGATATGATCTAATCCATTGTATACATGAATGAAATTCTCAACAATAAAACAAAATTAAAACCTGTGACGATCCTAGTATAAGACACAAACATTGTTAACATCAATAACGTTAGAAACTATTTCTGGGGGCTTTCAATCCTGGCAAGACCACTATAACACTCTCCAAATACCTTTAGCAACAAGATAGCAATATCTAACTAAATCTCAGTGTTTTCCATACAAGGAAGAANTTTTTTTTTAATTTGGAATGTTTCCTGTAGATAATGAAATCTCATTTGGATAAGGCCCATGTTTAAAAACAGAATATATTACATTTCACATACATACTATAAACACAGTCTGAAAGCAATGTTATATAATATATTAATAATGCTATTCATGAATCAAATTTTTATAGCATGAAATTTTTCATTTGTAGCATCATGTCAGTGCTCAAGAAGTTAGGGAACTAGAGACATTTGGGTTTTCAGATGTTCTAATTAGGGAGGCTCAATCTGTAACTGACAGATATTTGGAAAATTCCCAGATGGCTAGAAATTAAACATTGCACTTAATCTCTGAATAGTAACTCTGTCAAGTGGATACTATTGTTTTCCTCATTTTACAGGTAAGAAAGTGAAGCAGACAGAGATTAATAAACTTGCCCAAGGTCAAGCAACTGAGAGTTAAGAACTGGACTCCGAGACTGGCTCTACAGTCATGTTGTACTGCTCACCGGACACTGTGAAGCAGACGTAATCTACACCCATGTTTCCACTGATCAAGTGATCTAGATATTTTGCTGAGTTTCATTTGGATAATTTATTATATTTTTACTGGTTGTGAATCATGGGGGGACAGTGCTTTGCTTTTACACATTTTAAGATGTTTTTCTGCTATTTCTGATTGTTGTTTAGCTTTATCTAATGTACCTTTTCTCTATGTTTGCTTTATCTCTTGTTTTAGTAGTTTATCAGTAATTTGCCTAATAGTGGTTTTCTTTGAATTTTTCCTGGTTAACATTTGCTAAACTTCTACAGGCAGGCAAATAAAAGATTTTTGTTTTTTCCAATTTGAAAAATAAGTGATCACTGTTTTCTTCAAATAAGTGTTCTACATTTGTTCTGTCCTCTTGTTTTGGGACTCTAATTATATGCCAATACGTCAGGTATTACCCACAGTCATTGGGCTCTGCTCATTCTGCTGTTGAGACAGCAGCTTATGCATCCCTGTCTGCCCTTGAACTCGACTCTCTGTATGTAGCCAAGAATGGCCTTAAACTCTTGATCCTCCTGCCTCAACTTCCCAAGTACTAGAATTATAGGCATGCACTACCATACTCAGCCAAGCTCTGCTCACTTAAAAAAAAAATTTATGAGTGTATTGCCTTCATGTATGTAAGTGCACCTGTGTTGTGAAATGCCCCTGGAGATCTGGAGGTCATCTGATCCCCTGGAACTAGAGTTATAGATGTTGTTAGCCACCATTTGGGTGCTGGGAATTGAATCCAAGTTCTCTGCAAGAACAGGCAGCATATACTTTTTTTTTTTTTTTTTTTGTCTTTTTGAGACAGGGTCTCCCTATAGTCCCAGCTGGCCTGGAACTCTGTAGACCAGGCTGGCCTTGAACTCACAGAGATCCATCTGCCTCTGCCTCCCAAGTGCTAGGATTAAAGATGTGCACCACCATGCCCAGCTTAAAGACAGTTCTTAGCCTCCAGTGGGTGCTGGAAATCTGTCATCTGAAATATACGTCTGGTGGTCCTTTAATTATCAGTGTGCTAATTTCTGCTAGATGTTCTTCTCCCTGTGCTAGGGCTCACATGCTGCCGAACCCCAGAACTGTTCCCCAGGCCTGCTGGTTATCAGTCCCCAGGACTAAGTTGCAAGCAGGGAGGGGAGGGAACCGTGAGAAGTAACCCGGAGAAAAAGGAAACGGACTCATAGAGACTGGGAGTATTTCCACAGGGGGAATAAAACTAGCTTTAATGTTATAACTCGGGGTATTTTATACAAAACCTTACAAGGGGACTGGGACACACAGAATTGGGTGTTGGAAGAGGCAGGAGGGACTTCAGGCCATTTTTTCCAGGTCAACACTTTACCCCAAGGGATCAAAGACAATTGGCAGCACCAGGGTGGGTTTGGCAGGTGTATTAGTCACTTTTCTGTTGCTGTGATAAAGCACCATGACCAAGGAACTTATAAAAGGAACAGTTTATTTGAGCTTATGACTGGCGGTTCCAGGGAATTAGAGTCCATTGTGGCGGGAGGCGTGGCGGCTGGATCTGGAGCAGCAAACCGAGGGTCACATCTCGCAAAGAGCACAGGAAACAGAGAGAGAGGGCGACTGTAGACCACGAAGCTTGTTAAAACTCACTAAGCCTGCCCCCAACAACGCACTTCCTCTAGCACGGCCACACCCTCCAAGACCTCCAAAAACAGCGCCACCAACTGGAGACAAATGTCTGAATCCCTAGAGCCTATGGGGGACACTCATCCAAACCACCACAGCAGGTTTGCAAGATATCAGCAGGGGTCGAGGCTTGGAGGATGCTTGCTGACTCTCTTAAGTGCTTCTGCCAAAAGAATCCCTACCCGAATCGAACCGGGTCTTCTGCAAGAGCAGTCGGTGCTCTTAACCGCTGAGCCATCTCTCCAGCCCCCTATGTACATAATTTTACCATTTATTTCCTTGTTTGATTATTAAAATGTGTGTGTGTGTGTGTGTGTGTGTGTGTGTGTGTGTGTGTGTGTGTGTGTCTGCATGTGGCCTCACAACCCAGAGAAGGGCATCAGATCCACTGAAGCTGGAGTTTCAGGCTACAGACTGTGGTGACTCACTAGATGTGGGTCCTGGGATCTGAATGTCAGTTCTCTGTTAAAATAGTAAGAGCTCATAACTGGGGCTGGAGAGATAGCTCACCCATGATAGGCTAAGACTAACAACCAAGACATCAAGAGCTCTTAACTGCTGAGCCAACTCTCCAGTTCCAACCCTACCATTTATTAAAGACAAAAGCCCTTTAATCCCAGCACTTGGGAAGCAGAGGCAGGCGGATCTCTGTGAGTTCAAGGCCAGCCTGGTCTACAGAGTGAGCTCCAGGCCAGCGACCCTGTCTCAAAAATACAAAAAAAAAAAAAAAAAAAAAAAAAAAAAAAGAAAAGCAAATTTGCATACTAGTGAGATATATGTGCCTGTTTATTTTGTCACAAAAATTAAACCGTGGCTGAATATTTGATGCTACAGGACATTTTTGAGGATCAATTAATATTTTTATTTTATTTTATAATTGTCAATGCTGAGAATGCCAATTTGCATAACTATGTAGTGGAAAATAGCAGAAGTATGTTTAAGGATATTTCAGATATTGTAGAAAAACCTAATGCTAGATGAAAAATCACTTAATGTTTTGTGTATTTTGTGCCGTTTTATAAAACTCAAGTCAGCAACTCACCAGTAATAATTCATTATCTATTTTTAATTTAAAAATATTTTATTTATTATTTTTATTTTATGTGTATGAGTATATTGCTTGCATATAGGAAGGTGCATCCATGTCATGCAATGCCTGAGGAAGTCAGAAAAGGGCGTCAGATTCCTTGGGACTAGAGTTACAGATAGTTGTTAACCACACAGTTCTTAACCGATAAGCCATCTCTTCAGCCCCTCAAACCAGTAATTTTTTAGATTAAATATTCTAAAATGATACTATCTAAAGATATACTAGCTTGACATTTACATGCTATGATGGTTAATATTAATTGCCAACTTAACAGTATCTAAAATTACTAGGAGACAAACTTCTGGGCACATTGGGGAGTTTTTGACTGAGTTGACTGAGATAGGAAGACCCACCCTAAATGTGGATAGCCTCAAGGCTGTGCCCATGGACTGAATAAAAATGAGACTATAAAGCTGGGGGTGGTGGCACATGCCTTTAATCCCAGCACTTGGGAGGCAGAGGCAGAAGGATCTCTGTGAGTTCAAGGCCAGCCTGGTCTACATAGTGAGCTCCAGGCCAGATGGGACTAAAGGGAGACTCTGTCTCAAAAAGACAAAAAAAAAAAGATACTGCAAGCTGAGTACCCGTGTTCATAATCACTTTCTGACTCTGTGCACTGTGCCCAGCAGCCTCAAGCTCCTGCTTCCATGATTTCCCTGCCATGATGGACTGTGCCCTTAAAGTGTAGGCCAAAATAAGCCCTCCCTTGCTTAAGTTGTCGTTGTCAACAGCAACGAGAAAAGCAACTAACACACTAAGGAATGACAGTAGGAGAATAGTAAAAGTTTCCATTTCCTAGGGGGTGAGGTGGTGGTGGTGGTGGTGCATGCCTGTAGTCCCAGCATCGGGGAGGCAAAGGCAGGCAAATCTCTGTGAGTTCAAGGCCAGCCTGGTCTACAAAACAAGTTCCAGGACAGCTGGGTCTACAGGGAAACCCTGTCTCAAAAAGACAAAAAAAAAAAAAAAAAAAAAAAAAGAAAGAAAACTTTCCATTTTCTATAATTAAACCATCGTGTTTTTATAAAAAAGACAAAAAGCTTTGTATGTACAGTAAAATCAGTGCAGCTAATAGCATTTGGTATTCCAAAATCTGAACCAGAATGTTTCTGGCTGTGTCCTTAGCCAGGCAATGATGGCCTGCACACTGCAATGAATTCACACAATGCCACATGCATGAGTGCAGTCAAAAATAACTGGACTTAGTTACGTTTGACTTGGGTTAATTTTTGGTGACTGCGCATTCAGAAGCGCTTCACTCTTACTAGCTTTTTCACAGTCTCCACATTCAGTTGCCCTACATGGGGTCACAGTCCCAAGTGTAAGAAGCTGTGCACTAAGCTGAGGAGACGTCTCAGTGGGTAGAGCACTGGCTACACTAACACAGGAACTTGGGTTATTATCTCCAGAGCCCAAGTAAAACCCAAAGCAGTCACGGCAGCAGGGTAGTACTCCCAGTGCTGCAGGGTGAGGTGGGAAAAGCCCTGGGACTTTGTATCCAGCCAGTCCAGCTGAATCAGTGCATTCAAAGTTCAGTGAGAGACCCTGGTACAAAAAATAATGCAAAGAATAATTGAGAAAGACACCTGATATCAACCTCTGGCCTCTACATGTACATATACATGAGCATGTACATATATTTTCTTTGAATATTTTATTTACTATTTTTTATTTTATGGGTATGAGTGTATTTTCTACATGAACATAGATGTACCCGTGTTGAGCAATGCCCTCAGAGGTCAAAAGAGGGCGTTGGATCCCCTGGAACTGAAGTTACAGATGGTTGTTAGCCACTATGTGGGCGCTGGAAATTGAACCTGGATCCTTAGGAAGAACATCTAGTGCTCTTAAATTCCTAACACTTGGGAGGCAGAGGGAGGCAGATCTCTGAGTTCAAGGCCAGCCTGGTCTACAGAGTGAGTTCCAGGACAGCCAGAGCTACGGGGAGACCCTGTCTCAAAAGAGACCAAAAACAACAACAACAAAACCAAAATCAAAAAATCCTATACCTACCAGTGCTCTTAACTACTGAGCCATCTCTCCAGCCCCTCCCCCCCCCGTCCCCTTTTTAAAGAATCTGTGCACTTCAATATAGTTTCCACAAGGGCAGGGCATGTCACCCATTTTGTCTATCTCATTACCCTCTCTTCCATAGAACTGGCATCATAGTTGTTCATGAAAAAACATAACTGCATCTCCCTGGCTTTGGCTAAGTGTGTGAAGAGCAAACAGTCCTTGTAGGGGTTTGAGAACACAGGAGAGCGTACTGGTGTGAATTTTTTTTTTTAGTGTGTTCACTGAAATGTCTGATGACCATAAAGTCACGCTTGCTAAGTTCGTGTTTCTTGAGGCAGACCCAGAGGGAACCTGAGAGCAAAAGCCAAGTGCAGGTAGTTCGTTTGGAAGTGATCCTGAGTAACAGCTATAGGTAAGTTGAGAACTGAGACAGGGAAAGAAAAGTAGCCTATCAATCTCGAGCCCATCACTAAGCAGACAACTGAAACCCAATCCTACTGGAGCATTCTGGGAATCAGTGTAGGGTTATCACACTGGGTGGGTATGTGGCAATGGAGATTTGGCTTTTCTACAACATTCCATCAGACATTGCCTGAAAACTGCTGGGGTTGGGGCCAGGGAAGTAAACTCTTCCCTATATTTGGTCAGCCATACTAGCATTCTTGGGGAAAGCCTGCCATAGAGTCAAAGAAAGATTCAGGGTGGTTGGAAGTCCTGCAGGCACAGGACAGTGAGCGGGCAGAAAGACATGGGCTGGGTGAATCCATCAATGCTGCTACCTTGATTTACACTGAGAAGAAGTTTTAATTAGGACAAACCCTTGATACAGTGCCAAGCTAACATAAATATTAGCCTCCAGTAGTAGATAAATCACAGATGTGGAGTCAATTCAACTTGGGCTTACTTATAACTCCTTCTATCCATCTTGTGGCCATGAAGAAGAAATGAACTTCTCTGAGCTTTGGATCCTTCACTTATAAAAATGTGTAATGCATAAGACTGACTGAATGTAAACAAAATAGTACCTGGCACTGGCACAAGCCAAGCACAAATCTATTTCAATTCCCTTCTTCTGGCTTTAAGCCAAAGCAATAAATTATGGAATTTCAAACATCAATGAACCATGAGGAATCTGTGGGGGAGAGAGGATAGGAAAGACAGCCTTCTGGCATTCTCAAATCACAGTGTGGAAAGGACATTCTTCGCCCTGCTTCCTGGTTTCAAAGTTGAATGGCCAGAAACTAAGGATCTGAATTTTGCCTTGGACTTTGACAAGTTATTAGTTCAAAGAAAACAGTTTTGCAAATATATTATACTTTAATATAAACCACTAGATCTGAATTAGAAAAATGAGTTCAAACTCTCGCTCTGCCACTTACCAAGTGTAAATGGACAAATCTTTTAATTCTTGTAGGTATCAGTTTCCTCATCCACAAAATAAAACTGCCTGTTCTGCTTCATAAGAAGATTAAGTGAAAGCTATTTAAATTGCAGCTGAGGTTACCTGCACAAAACCTGCACAAGATCAAGCCAGTCAAAATCCAGCATGGAAGGGATTAGATGATCCTACCCTTACTGAGTAGCTATTGGCAGTGGATAGCTGCTGGGAGAGGGAGAATCATTCCTTTTGTAGGATGTGACCTCTGGTAGGTCCTCCATGTTCCTATGGATGGCCCCATACCCATAGCTGTGAACATATGGGCAGCACTAACCGGACTTTGTGGATTATGTAAAAAAAAAATCCACCAACAAAAACATGAAATTGAAGGCAGTGTGTTGGGGGGAACATGAGGGGGATTAGAGGGAAAAAATGGAGGGGTAGATATGATCTAATCCATTGTATACATGAATGAAATTCTCAAAAATAAAAAAAATTAAAACTGTGAAGATCCTAGTATAAGACACAAACATTGTTAACATCAATAACGTTAGAAACTATTTCTGGGGGCTTTCAATCCTGGCAAGACCACTATAACACTCTCCAAATACCTTTAGCAACAAGATAGCAATATCTAACTAAATCTCAGTGTTTTCCATACAAGGAAGAAATAGTTTTCCCGGGAGCCCCAGAATAATTTTGAGTAGGGCCAATTCATCTTTATCAGTCAGCACCTGCTTTTTTGGGTTAAAGCTGGATGAAGAGCTCCAGGGAAGGAAAATTCTTTGTGGCCCAAAGGGCTAGTGGTATGTTGATGCATCAGCTCTCTGAAACAAATGGTCAAACAAAGCCAACCTTAACTGTGGGTGTTTGGGGGGGGGTTGTTGTATAAATATAAAACACAGGTATTGCTGCTGACTGAAGATTTGGAAAGAGCTGCATGTCAGAAAGTTTTGTACAGCACAGTCAACCCAGAATTCTAGAATAGAAGTTGCTGAGAGCCTATCCTGGTTAGTTTTTGTCAATTTGACACAAACTATAGACACCTAAGAAGAGGGAACTTCAACTGAGGAACTTTCCTCCATCAGATTGGCCTGTGAACCTGTCTGTGGGGATGTTTTCTTGTTTTCTAGTTGGTGTAGGCAGACCCAGCCCACCATGGGAAGCAGCAGAACAGGCCATTGGGAAGCAAGCCAATAAACAGCCTTCTTCTAGGGTCTCTGCTTGAGCTCCTCCCCAAGTTTCTGCCCTAGCTTCCCTCAGTGCTCCACTGATCAGGACTTGTAAGCCAAACTCCACCAAGATGGTTTTGGTCAGTGTCTTTATCATAGCAGCAGAAAGTCAATTAGAACAGAGCCTTAGAATACAAACTTTGCCAACAAAAGCCAGCCCTCACAAGAAAGGCTCCACTCTGAGAGGAAACTAAGATGCTATAGGTTCTCACGTACCTCAGAAATACTCAACAGAAACTCTTTTCTTGGAGGAAAGGACCTGTTTTGAATATAGAACTTCCATCCCTAGAATCTAACTACGTCATGACAGGCACTTGGTATATATAGAGAGGATGAGAAGATTTCACGGCTGTGGAGCTGGATATAGAGAAGAGCTTTGTTGTGTGAGGACAGAGATAGGAATTGGCTGGGCAGCTGAGAGCAGAGATCCTGAAAGCAGCACTTCCAGACCCTGAAGTCCTTGGTTCTGGCCAGGGGGAAATTGTGGCTTCTGATCTCCTCCTAAATTTGCATATTTGCCTAGAATCTGGTGTCATAAACATATAGAGAAAGGAATTATTTATGTGAAATTATTAAGTGAATTACAAGGGAAATTAAGTAAATCCATTAAGAAATAATTACAATTACTAGGTGAAACAGATTTTTAGTGTTGATCCTTGGAGATGTGTAAGAGCACAAAGAAAAAAAGAGCCTTGAAAGAAAATCTAAAGGTGCATTCAAGAGCATTCTAGTGACACTGGTGTTTTTATTTTGAAACTATTTTAGGTATTTGTAGGATGTGCTAGATAACTAGAGTGTCATCTTGACACATCTGGGTTGAGGGAGCCTCAGTGGGGGAGTTGCTTCCATTGGACGGGCTGGTAGCCATGTCTGTAGGGCATTTTCTTGATTGTTGAGTGATATGGGAGGGCCCAGCCCATTGTGAGCAGTTCCACCCCTGGACAGGTAGTCATGTGTTGTATAAGAAAACAGGCTGAACATGGGTCAGAGGAGCAAGCCAGTAAGCAGCATTCTTCCATGGCCTGTGCTTCAGCTCCTGCCTCCAGGTTCCTGCCGTGAGTTCCTATGTTGGGCTCCCTCAGTGATGAACTAACTGTGACCCAGGAGCTCTGAGCCAAAAAACCCTTTCTTCCCTAAGTTGGTTTTGGTCAGAGTGTTTTGTCACAGCATTTGAAAAGAAACTAGATCATAGGATAAACAAGTAAGGTGTTAATGTCAATGGAAATTAAAGATTTTTACCATAATAGAAAAGAGTGACACATTTAATTTTTAATAGTGAAAATATCAGTTTGAAATATGAATTTAAAAATCAAATGTAAAAATTTCTATAAACCATTCCTGGTGGTATAGAGATCAGAGGACTGCAGGTTCAAGTCTGCTAGTCTGTAGAGTGTGTTCAATGCTGGGCAACACAATTTGTTGAGACCTTGGTCTTGAAATAAAAGGTAAAAAGAGGGCTTGGAATGTAGTTCAATGATAGAGCATTTTCCTAACAAGTGTGAGGCTCCAGGCTCAATCCCCAATACCAGGGGGAAAAAATCTGCAAATAGCTTTGGAATTTCACATAAAAATATATGCTATGTATGATTTTTTAAAAAAAGCAGAAGAATATATTTGGGTTCTATGATTAGGCAAAGAGTTCTTCAATAACAATATGACCCCTGATGGAAGATGGTTGCACTGGTAAAGTGCTTGCTGTATACATGAGAGAACCTGAGTCTTAGCCCCAGGACTCACTTTGAAATGCTGGGCATGGCAGCTCTACCCTGTATTCCAGCATGGTATACTCTGAGAAAACAGACAGAAGAATCACTGGTGCCATGAGCTAGCCAGTCTAGCCAAATAGGTGAACTCTAGGTTCAGTAAGAGACTCTGTCTCAAAAATAAAACAAAGTAAATTTTAAAAATGAGATGGGAGCTAACGAGATGGCTCAGTGGTTAAGACCACTGGCTGTTCTTGCAGAAGACCCTGATTTCATTCCCAGCATCCACAGGGCTAACAACCATCTGAAACTCCAGTTCCAGGGGATCTGATGCCCTCTTCTGACCTTCTCAGGCACTGCGTGATGTGAGTGCACTTATATACATGCAGGCAATAAAATAAAAATAAAAACAAATAAAATAACTTAAAAAAATAAATGGAGATCAAGGGAAGATCCGACACATCTCTGGTCTCAACATGCACACATATGCACAAGCATAGACACATGAATGTGTACATACACAGACACAACCCATAAAAAAGAAAAACTAATAAATTGGGCTTCATCAAAATTAAAATATTTTGTTCTGTGGCTGAAGAGATGGCTCGGTGGATAAGAGCACTGAAGAAGAAGACTTTTGCAGAAGATCAGGGTTCGATTCCCAGTACCCACATGGAGGCTAACAATTGTCCATAATTCCAGTTCCAGGGTATCCCATGCCCTCCTTACCTTCGAGGACAGTCCATGGCACCTGTGCACCTATGTACATGCAAGCAATATACTCATACACATAAAATTAAAAAATAATAAAAAAATTGTAATGTCGGGGCTAGAGATGGCTCAGCGGTTAAAAGCATCGACTGCTCTTCCAGAGGACCCAGGTTCGATTCCCAGCACCCACATGGTGGCAAAGAACCATCTTTAACCTGGGCATGGTGGTGCAAACCTTTAATCCTAGCACTTGGCAGGCAGAGGCAGGCAGATCTCTGTGAGTTCAAGGCCAGCCTGGTCTACAGAGTGAGTTCCAGGACAGCTGGGTCTATAGGGAGACCCTGTCTCAAAAAGACACTAACAAACAAAGACAGAAAAAAAATTGTAATGCTTTGTTTTGGAGAGAATGTTAAAAAGACAAAAAGAAAAGTTACAGATCAGGGGAGAATACCTGTAAACCATGTGAACAGAGAAGGACTAGTGTATAAGTATAAGAAGAACTCAAGCCGGGCGTGGTGGTGCACGCTTTTAATCCTAGCACTTGGGAGGCAAAGGCAGGTGGATCTTTGTGAGTTCAAGGCCAGCCTGGTCTACAGAGTGAGTTCCAGGACTCTGGGCTACAGGGAGACCCTGTCTCAAAAAGACAAAAAAAANTCACGTACCTCAGAAATACTCAACAGAAACTCTTTTCTTGGAGGAAAGGATCCTTGTTTTAAAATAGAACTTCCATCCTAGAATCTACGTCCATGACAGGCACTTCGGTATATATAGAGAGAATGAGAAGATTTCATGCTGTGGCAAGCTGGATATAGAGAGTAGCCAAGGAGCTGTTGTCTCAATGTTGGGAGGACAGAGATAAGGAATTTGGCTGGGCAGCTGAGAGCAGAGATCCTGAAAGCAGCACTTCCAGACCCTGAAGTCCTTGGTTCTGGCCAGGGGGAAATTGTGGCTTCTGATCTCCTCCTAAATTTGCATATTTGCCTAGAATCTGGTGTCATAAACATATAGAGAAAGGAATTATTTATGTGAAATTATTAAGTGAATTACAAGGGAAATTAAGTAAATCCATTAAGAAATAATTACAATTACTAGGTGAAACAGATTTTTTAGTGTTCTTGCATCCCTTGGAGATGTGTCAGGCACAAAGAAAAAAAGAGCCTTGAAAGAAAATCTAAAGGTGCATTCAAGAGCATTCTAGTGACACTCGGCTGTTTCATTTTGAAAAACTTTTTATGTATTATTTTAGGATGTGCCTAGATAACTTAGGAGTTCCATCTTGACACATCTGGGTGAGGAGCTCTCAGCTGGGGGGTCTTGCTTTCCATTTGGACGGAGGGCTGGTAGCCATGTCTGCTGGGGCATTTTCTTGGATTGTTGGTGAGTATGGGAGGGCCCAGCAACCCATTGTGCAGCAGTTCCACCCTCTGGACACGGTAGTCACTTGGTTGTATCAAGAGAACAAGCAGGCTGAGCCTGGGTCAGAGGAGCAAGCCAGTAAGCCAGCATTCTTCCATGGCCTGTTGCTTCAGCTCCTGCCTCCAGCGTTCCTGTCCGGTTGTGAGTCAAAGTTCCTATGAATGTTGGGCTCCCTCAGTGATATGAACTAACCTGTGACCCAGGCAGGCTTCTGAGCAAAAAACCCTTTCTTTCCACCCTAAGTTGGTTTTGGTCAGAGTTTTGTCACAGCATTTATTTGAAAAGAACGAAACTAGATCATAGGATAAACAAGTAAGGTGTTAATGTCAATGGAAATTAAAGATTTTTACCATAATAGAAAAGAGTGACACATTTAATTTTTAATAGTGAAAATATCAGTTTGAAATATGAATTTAAAAATCAAATGTAAAAATTTCTATAAACCATTCCTGGTGGTATAGAGATCAGAGGACTGCAGGTTCAAGTCTGCTAGTCTGTAGAGTGTGTTCAATGCTGGGCAACACAATTTGTTGAGACCTTGGTCTTGAAATAAAAGGTAAAAAGAGTTGCTTGGAACTGCTGTCAATCGATAGGCATTTTCTAACAAGCTGTGAGGCTCCTCCAGGCCTCAATCCCATACCAGGGGAGGAAAAAATCTGCAAAAATAGCTCTTGCGACATTCACATAAAAATATATGCTATGTATGATTTTTTAAAAAAAAAGCAGAAGAGATACTATTTTGGGTTCTATGATTGTGGCAAAGAGTTCTTCACTAACAATATGACCCCTGCATGCGAACGATGGGGTTTCGCCACTTGGTAAAGTGCTTGCTGTGTACATGAGAGAACCTGAGTCTTAGCCCCAGGACTCACTTTGAAATGCTGGGCATGGCAGCTCTACCCTGTATTCCAGCATGGTATACTCTGAGAAAACAGAGACAGAAGAATCACTGCGTGCCGATGAGCTTAGCCAGTTTCTAGCCAAATTAGTGGTGAACTCTAGGCTTCAGTAAGAGAACTCTGCTCTCAAAAATAAAACAAAGTAAATTTTTAAAAATGAGATGACTAACGAGATTGGCTCAGGTGGTTAAGACCATGGCTGTTCTTGCAGAAGACCCTTGTTCAATTCCCAGCGCATCCACAGGCTAACAACCATCTGAAACTCAAGTCCAGGGACTCTGATCCCTCTCGACCTTCTCAGGCACTGCGTGATGTGAGTGGTTGCCCACTCTATATACATGCAGGCAAATAAAATACAACAATAAAAAACAAATAAATAACTTAAAAAAATTAATGGAGATCAAGGGAAGATCCGACACATCTCTGGTCTCAACATGCACACCATATGCACAAGCATAAGACACATGACATGTGTAATACACCAGACCACAACCCATAAAAAAGAAAAACTAATAAAATATGGGCTTCATCAAAATTAAAATATTTTTCTGTGCTAAAGAGATGGCTCGGGGATAAGAGCATCTGAAGAAGAAGACTTTTGCAGAGATCAGGGTCGACTTCCCCTACCCACTTGGGCAACAATGTCCAATTTCCAGTTCCAGGATCCCATCCCTCCTTACCTTCGAGGACAGTCCATGCACCTGTTGCACCTGAGTGTACATTGCAAGCCAAATACTCATACACAGCTTTAAAATATTAAAAAAATAATAAAAAAAATCTGTAATGTCGGGGCTAGAGATGCTCAGCGGTTAAAACGCATCGAACCTGCTCTCAGAGGACCCAGTCGATTCCCAGCACCCACATTGTGGCAAAGAACCATCTTTAACCTGGCATGGTGGTGCACAACTTTAATACCTAGTCACTTGGCAGGCGAGAGGCAGGAGATCTCTGTTGAGTTCAAGCCAGCCTGGTCTCACAGATGAGTTCCAGGACAGCTGGATCTACTAGGGAGACCCTGTCTCAAAAAGAACCACTAACAAACAAAACAAGGAAAAAAAAATGTTAATGCTTTGTTGGAGAGAATGTTAAAAAGACAAAAAGAAAAATTACAGATCAGGGGAGAAATACCTGTAAACCATGTGAACAAAGAAGGGACTATGTATAAGTATTAAGAAGAACTCAAGCCGGGCGTGGTGCCGTCACGCTTCCTTAATCCTAGCACTTGGGAGGCAAAGGCAGGATCTTTGTGAGTTCAAGGCCACCTGGTCTACAGAGTGAGTTCCAGTACTCTGGGCTACAGGAGACCCTGTCTCAAAAAACTAAAAAAAAAAAAAAAAAAAAAAAAAAAAGAACTCAAAACAGTTTAAGAATTCCAACTAAGAACTCAGAAAGTGTGCTCGCTTCAGCAGCACTATACTAAAAAATGAGATACTATACAGAAGAGATTAGCATGGCCCCTGCTCTAGGATGACATGTAAATTCTGTGAAGCATTCCATATAAACAAAAAAAAAAAAAAAGAACTCAGAATGTGTCTCAATCACAAAGCATTTTCTGCTATCTTCAAGGCACTGTATCTAATTCCCAGTACCACAAATACATCAATAAAAATTCTTCTTAGGGTAACCCTCTATAACTCCAGCTCTGGGGGTCAGACACCCTGACTCTGAAGGCATTGCACGACACTGGTGCACTTACATATATGCAGGCAATACACTCATACACATAAAAAATAATAAAAATATTTTAAAAGATTCATAGGCTGCATCAATATCAGTGTCCTACTGTGATCTTGTTTTTGTTTTATAAGCTGGGTAAAGTTAGAAAGGAACTCTAATGTTTCTTATAAATGCATGTGACTATAATTATCTCAGCATTAAACTGTGATTTTAAAAATACTCTGTTTGGGGTTAATATTTGTTCGTAAAACAATAGTTGACTTGGGCCATCACTGATGATGATGGTGGTGGTCGTAATCAGTGATCACTGTAGGTTTGAGGAGAGCTGAAAGCTTGTATAGATGGCTCAGTGCTGTTGTTCCGAAGACTATATATAACCTATTAAACCAATATGTGCTGGATGGTTAGTATTAAGCCTGTGCTTATTGAATAAATGATCTTACAATTCTGTCATTTATTCTCAATATTTCAGAGGAGAAGACTAGAATTCATGCAATTGAAGTAACTCAAGGGCCAAACAACAGACAAACAGAAAAGCCAGAGTTGGCTGATCACAAATCTGGTATTCAAAAGGTTATCGTCGTCTCCTAGAGAGCTGATGCTGCTTTCAGAAGCCAACGTGAATATTCCCTATTTTGGCAGTAATCGCTCCAGCTGCCTAGCATCTCTCAAGGTTAAGAACCTCCTGACAGTTCTTATTCAGTTCGTATTTATAGTGCTGCCTTACCAGCTATCTTCCCCTGCCTATTGTTCTCAGAACATCATAGGAGAAATTATTATTAGCACCCCTGAGTATGAAGAGAAAAGGAGAAACAGGAGTGTCATGTGTGCTCAAAAAATCTTCCAATGCCCAAGGCATTTTTAAAGCACGTTAGGTAAATTGGGAATTCCTAATAGACTTTGAGAATATACTTGGGAATCTTATCCTAAGGGTTTGTAGTATGACCATTTAGTGGACCATATAAAAATCCACAGATGGATCTACTCTGAAGCATAAGAGAGTTTGGAAATAATACTATTTCTGGTGATATAGCTGGTGATATAGCTCAGTGGCCGAGTGTTGACTTAGTATGCACTTGGGTTTGCCCTTTAGTATTGTAAAACAAAACAAAACAAAACAAGCACAAAAACAAACAAACCCAAACAACTAAGAAAAAACAACTTTTTTTTTTTTTTGGTCTTTTTGAGACAGGGTCTCCCTGCAGCCCCAGTGGTCCTGGAACTCTCTATGTAGACCAGGCTGGCCTTGAACTCACAGAGATCCACCTGCTTCTGCCTCCCGAGTGCTGGGATTAAAGGCGTGTGCCACCATGTCCAGCCTAGAAAAAACAACTTTTGATATAATGAATAAAAGCTAGAAGGAAATTCTCTAGAAAGGTCGAGGCTCTTGTCACCTAGTAAGTATTTTCATTATCTTCTCTATAATTTTCTGCATTTTTCCAAATTTTCTACTATGAATAAAAATGACTTCTATAAATACAGCAAAAATAAGGGGGGTAGGTCAAAACTTTTTTTCAGTAAATAACTTTTTATTATATATATTTTTGTACAAGATTATGTTACTAATCAAATCTACACCCGTGTCCCCCACCCTACCCCCCACCCTACCAGAGCTCATGCATTCTGCCAAACATGCTTTTCATCTCCTTCTCAGTCTTTCTCAAAATTCTCCATGTTGACTGTTTTGAGCAGAAGTTTACCGTTTCAGTCAGTTCTTTGATGCAATCCTTTCTGTTGTTGTTGTTTCCAATATGCATCACTCCCAACTACTTGGACAAAAGCTCAAGGGGCCGTGCACAAGAAATACTTACAACTAGGTAATTGACACTAGCATCCACAGATGAGGGATACCATTCGTTGTTTGTTTTTTTTTTTGGGGACTGTGTTACTTCACTCAGCATTATATCTTCTAGATCCAGCCATTTACCTGCAAAGCTCATGATGTCATCTTTCTTTACTGCTGCATAGAACTCCATTGTGTAGATGTACCACATTTTCTCTAGTCGCTCGTCAGTTGAGGGGCATTTGGGTTGGTTCCTGATCCTTGCTATTGTGAAGAGATCTGAAATAAACATGGCTATGCATGTATCTGTGTGGTAGGATGAGTCTTGTGGGTACATGCCCAGGAGTGGTATGGGTAGGTCAAAACTTTTACAAATTTATTTTTTATGCATATGAGTATTTTACCTGCAGTAAGTGCTCCAGATGTGTGCAGTGCTTGTGGTGGCCAAAAGAGGGCACTGGATCCCTTGAACTAGAAACTGAACCCATAACTCCAGCCACATTAAAAAAAAAATTTATTCTGGGCGTGTTAGTGCACACCTTTAATCCCAGAACTTGGGAGGCAGAGGCAGGAGGATGTCTGTGAGTTCAAGGCCAGCCTGGTCTACATAGTGAGTTCCAGGACAGCTGGGGCTACAGGGAGACCCTGTCTCAAAAAGACAAAAAAAATTATTTATTTTTATTTTATGTGTTTGAGTTATGTCTACATGTGTGTAAGTACACCTGTGTCATGCAGTGCCTGTGGAGGACAGAAGAGGGTATTGGATCCTCTGAAACTGGAGTTACAGACAGTTGTTTTCTACCATGTGGGTCCTGGGATTCAAACGTGGTCTTCTACAAGAACAGCCAGTGCTCTTAACTGCTGAGCCATCTCTCTAGCTCTCAACCCCATTTTTTTAAAAATAAAATTTTAAGTTGGGAAAAAAACTGAAGTTGTTATGGAATCAGCCTGTCCTATGCCAGGTTCTCTCTAGATCAGAACTCAAGTCAAAGCATCCATGTCAGCACTCTACTGGAGAAAGTAACCCCAGCAAGTAGCAGAAAGGGAAGGGATGGAGGGAGGGAGAAGAGGAGGAAGGAAGGGAGAGAGGGAGGGCGAGCAAATATCTGAGCATCGCTGAGCTGTTCAAAGGGAGGGGGGAGGGAGGGAGGGAGGGAAGACGAGCAAATATCTGAGCATCTCTGAGCTGTTCAAAGCACAGGTAATGTCTCATCTTTCAGTGTCTTCAGAGAGGCCGAAGGAACAACATATCTTAAAGGGGTCCATGTGGAGAAAGGAGAGAGAATTCGCCATGTCTCACACAGCCATTGATGGAAACTGGACTCATGGATCCTGGCCTCTTTTCTCAATAGGGTTTCTCCAGCCAGGTATTAGGAACTGTCATTCCAGGACAGTACTCACAGCCTCTCCTTACCCACCTACTTCCTGGCCAGGGACTGGACAATAAGTATGGGCTCCATACTGTTCAGGAGACCCCAGACTCTTGCCCTAGAAGGGAACCAAGCAGGAGACCAGTGTTGACTGAAGCACCCAGGAAACCAGCAGTAGCCCGGGGTTGTGTGAGCAGGGAGAGCCCCTCCAGTCAGTGCCGGCATCGTGGAACCCAACACCCCTCCCACAGCTAAGACAGTCATCTCCTTGGACATGTGGAGTCAGGCAGAGTGCCACTGAGGTGGTTCTTCCAGGGTGGGCACTGGGTGGGTGTGCCAGGGCAGCACCAGTCCCTCTCTAGGACTTCAGAAGAGTGAATGGCTGGCGTGGGAATCCCAGTGCTCTACGTATCTGTGACATCACAGCCCTGTGTCTTGTTGTCGCTGAGAGAATTATTTTATTGTTTGTTGCAGAGAAAACGAGAGAGCGAAACCTTATTTGTAGATTTCACTGAGACGCTGGCAGAAATGCGTTCAGACCCACTAGGGACAGACAGCTTTGGTCCATCCAGCACCTCCTCAGTATGACCACCAGTGCGGTCAATGTGACTGTGCATGCGGCATGCAGCCAGGTCCACCGCTGCATCTCCTGTCAGTAGAGGAGCTCCAAGTGCAGGAATGGAATTTCCTCCTAGACTGCAATTCTGCAGAGCCTAGCCAAAGGAAAGAGGAGGAAGCATGTGTTTTATCTCTCAGGCCCTTTGTCTAATGGGTTTCAGGCCTATTGTTGCAGTCAATGAAAATGTGGGAGGGTTTCTGGAAGTTTCTAAAAAGCAGAACTTTACCTGCATCACAGTTTTTTTTTTTTCTTTCTTCAAATCCCTTCAAATCCACAGGCAGAATTACCAGTCCAGAAGCACTGTACTACGCAGGGATTCTGAGCAAGGAAAAAAAAAACAAATCACCGAGTCATCATCTCATTGATCCACTAGGTATTCTGCCCATCTCTTTAGCATGATGGAGTGTGGTCCCGTGACCAAGTGGTGGATGGCCCAGCAAAACTGAAAGCTGGGTCTTCATCCAGATTTTAAAGTTGGTTGTTGTTGTTGTTGTTTGTTGGTTTGTTTGTTTTGCTACTGTAACAATTTCAGTGGTCAGGGCTGGAGAGCAGTTAAGAGCAGTGGGCTGCTCTTGCAGAAGACCTGGGTTTGATTCCCAGCACCCAAATGGCAGCTGACTCCAGTTCCAGAGGACCCAACTCCCTTTTCTGACATCTACAGGCATCGCACAACACAAGTGCACTTACATACATGCAGGCAATACACTCATACACAGAAAAATAATAATAAAATATTAAAAAAACACAAACCAAAAAAATGTAGTTTTCATTCAGGTGGAAAATTCTGGAAAGCAGCCTCTACACTTCAACTTAGCACCCTAGTGGAGGGATCAGGGGAGTTCCAGGAGATGCTAGAGAGGAAAGGGGTGGGGGGCCCAGCGTAGCAAGGGGTTCTGAGCAAATCCTTTCTCCTTCCAGAGGATTTTCCCTTCTGGAAAGAAAAATTAAAGTATGTAGTGTGATAGCACTTCTGTCTGTAAGCTCTCTATCCCTGTGACAAAATACCTGAGGTGAGCAACTTAAAAGGTTTATTTTGCTTCACAGTTTCTGAGGCTTCTGTCCACGGTGACTGGACTCACCTTTGGGCCTGTGGCAGCGCAGTGCACCACTGGGGGTCCATGATGCAGGAAGTGAGATCTGTTCATTATCATCTCATAGCAGTGTGGAGGGACACAGAGGGCTGTGGTCTCAATATCCCCTTCAAGGGCACATCTTGATGACCTAAGTTCCTCTTACTAGACCTGACCTCTTAGAAGGTCTCACCCTCTGCCAATAGCTGCAGGCTAGGGATTAAGGGACCTCTGGGGGAACCTTGCAGATCCAAATTATAGCCACCTCCTCCAGCAGCTTTGCAAAAGTGTTAGGATATTTTATATTGTGCTTCACAAATGCAAGGAACAGGGTCTCCGTGGTTGCAGCAGGGGGCAGTGGGGTTGGGCAGGGTTCTAGGACTTCACAAAGCCACCTAGAAAGTGGAGGCTGAATCAGGGACAGTTGGCTTTCCCATGGGGCCCAGGACAACTCACAGGGGCACCATTTCACTCCACCTATGCCCCTCCATAGTCCCAGAGCTCAGGCCCTAGGGCCACGCAGACCTGATTGATGGCTATAGAGATAGTGAACCCCCGGGGCACGCGGCAGGAGACCTTTCACTCCACCGCTTGGGTTTCTGCAGTTTTGTTTTTTTTGCAGAGAAGTACAAGAAAATCTTTTCATCTTTTCACCACTGGGTTCCCATTTTCAAACAAAAAAGCTCATTGTCCACGTCTCACCCAGCTTGTCTGACCACTTTGGGAATTTCATTATGCAGCAGCACTGAACTTGGAACCAGTCACCCCTCAGCATTCTGGGTGAGACCATGTATTATTTGCTCGACACTGTAAAAGGACTACTCTAGTTTAATTTTCAAGGAGTGAAAGGGAAGCCTTTGAAAAGGCTCTGCCTGCCCCGCAATCAGGCAAAGTTGACTGCTAACTACAGTAAACATTTGAGGTGCAACAAAACCAAAACATAAAACAGTGCAGGTATAGTCTGGCTGTGATTAGGGCTGGCTGGTGTGTGCCTATCATGAGGGATTAATGTAAAATACCTTTTCAATATAGCCTTCCTTGAGGGCCAGGTCCTGCACTGATTTCCCAAGGTCGTCCTTGGAACAGCGGTAAACTAATATTGACTTTAGGTGTACAGTTAATAAAGGTTTGTGTTTGTAGCTGTCTTGTGGATTTTCTCTCCACAACTGAAGATTCTTTGTAAACTTTACTTTTCAAAGAGGAAAGCTTTAAAGAACGTAAGAGCTCCTACCAAAAGGACTAGAATGCTGTTACATCTTCCCAAGGTCCCCATCTACCAGTCCACCACATTATTTCTTATGAAAAAGACATATAAAACAAACACTGAAGCTTTTGAATAACTTCAGAGATCACGAAGGGCACCAACTCTTTCCTTTGAAAATGATAATTATGTTCTGAAAAATTCTCTCTCCCATGGCAACTGTATTTTAAGGTAAATGAAGAGGAAAAAAGTTCTTTTTTTTTAATTTTTTTTTTCGGTCTTTTTGAGACAAGGTCTTCCTTTAGTCCCAGCTGTCCTGGAGCTCACTATGTAGACCAGGCTGGCCTCAAACTCACAGATATCTGCCTGACTCTGCCTCCCAAGTGCTGGGATTAAAGGTGTGTGCCACCAGGTCCAGCCTAAGATGGTTCTTAGCCGCCTTGTGGATGCTGGGATTCGAACCTGGGTCCTCTGCAAGAGCAGTCAGTGCTCTTAACCTCTGAGCCACCTCTCCAGCCCCGGAAAGAATCTCTATGTAGAATTCTAGCTAATTAATGAAGACTAGCATTGAAACACTATATTTTGTAACTTTGATTTAAATAAGCAACCCAGACAATTGCCATTGTTGAAGTGTAAGACCCAAATCGAGCCTTACCCTTGAGAGACCCCCGAGTGAGAGACGTGGACACAAGACTCTTGATGCAAAAGCAAGAGGTTTATTCCTCCGGTGTGCTGGGGTTCACCTGTACAACGGGGAGAGGTGAACCCTGAGCAATCTCTGCATACAGTTTTTATACACTTAGAGCAGGACAGGAATCGAACCCGGTCTCCTGCGTGACAGGCAGGGATACTCAGCATGCTTGGGTCTGCAGGTGGCTTGGGGCCAGGGCCTCAGGGTGGTTCTTCCTGGAATTATCCTGTTACCTGCTGACCTAGGGAGGAGTTGCTATTTACTAACCTAGGGAGGGAAAAGGCTTCCACCTGGTAAGTTGGCTCGTGGGCCTTTTATTCAGGGTCTAGGGGAATCTTGGTGGGGTTTGGGTAACTTCTAGCCTTATTGGATAATAGCAGAGTTACAGCTCATGGTTAGGTCAGCCCACCTGCCCCCACATACCAAAGGTTATCTTTAGACACAGTCTTGGGACAGGAACAGAACCAGGTTTAGGGGAATTTTTCTTTATTGGTTCAGACCTGTTTTCCAAGACTTGGATGTATCTGGTGGACTTCAGGCTGGGGGAAAGTGATATCACTGGGCCTGTTTCTCAATGCCCCAGATGCATCTGGTGGACTCCAGCCTGGGGGAAAGTGAATGCTTAATCTTTGTCCAGAATAGAAGTATGGCCTCAACTCTTATCTCTTCAGAAGCACATGACAAGGATTAGCTGTCTTTTTTCTAAACCCAACTGTCAATCTTAGCTGCAGTAAAAATGAAGCAATCAGAAGTCAGCATGGGGAGGGACCGATGAAAGGCCAGGAAGGCAAACTTGAACTTAAGCATGTGTTTTCTTCTTGGGAGGACAGTGCCTCATGCTCAGGCATCTCGGACTGGCCATGTAGCTAGGGATGACTCTGAACTCCTGATCCTTCCGCCTCCACTTCCTGAGCACTGGGGTTCCAGGGGCGTCCTACCACACTGGACTCACTAAGCTTTAACTCTACCTCCCAATCCACTGGAAACTAGCTATATAAATACCCCAAAGAAGCAATTGACCAAGTTGAGAATGTCGGGTATTATAAAAACCCCATTTCTTCAATGGGATTAATGCGAAGGTTGAGGGGCTTGCCTGTGAATGGGAATGTTTTAATGGCTGAAGCTGAGTAAACAAGTGTGGAACTTTCTTATCTTGTGTATTTTGGGAAACTTTTACAAAAATTAAAATAGAATGATGGCAATCTCAAGGGACACAATATTGTGGTCTCTCTTATAAAACAGTAGTTGTGGTCCATGCCTGTAATCCCACCATTCAGCAGATGGAGGCAAAAAGATTGGGAGTTTGAGGTCAGTCTCAGCAAAAGGACTAGGAACTTAAGGTTAACCTGAGCTATATAGCAAGTTCTTGGCCGGTATGAGCTATGTAGTGAGACCTTGTCTCCAAAACAAGGGCGGAACATGATGATGAACACCTATAATCCAGGCAGTCAGGGGGTCAGAGGGTCAGAGAGGCAGAAGGGCAGAGGAAGGCAGATGTCTGTGAAGTGGAGGCCAGCTGGGACTCCAGGGAGACCGTGTCACACAACAACAAACAAACAAAATACACTATTAGCTGTCTTTAAAAAAATCAGAAAACTGCTGGGTGTGGTAGCACATGCCTTTAATCCCAGCACTCTAGAGGTAGAGGTAGGCAGATCTCTGAGTTCAAGGCCGGCCTGGTCTACATGGCAAATTCAGGCTAGTCGGGGCTGCTATCATGGAGCCTTTCACATTCTACTTAAATAACTTCATGTTTCATCTTAAACAGTGGGCTTCCTTCTTCCTGTTAGAGATGACACGAAGATTCGGTCTTTCAGTGTGTATCAAATTATCACCCAAGATCAGATCAGATAGTTTTCAGGTTACAATATTCTAGTTATTAGCTCAAACCAGACAGACACCACTCATATCCAGGAGGAAAGCCCTGTTCTTTAGTGGCAAAAGTGGCCCGCACTCTAGGTTTTGAGGGAGTTTCATCTTTCCCACTGTTTTAGCTGGGAGCACAGATTTCTACAGGAGGAAACACTAGCTTCACTCAACAGTGGACAAGTCTATGTTGGCGTGCCTGTAGTGGATGCCAACCTTCCCTTTCATCACCTGGAACATTCCTTCTTGCTTTATTTATGTTACAAACCATTATACATGCTCCAAACACCAGCTTGCATATCATTATCTGCTCATGGATGATGGAAATGCATTCTCAAATAACAAAAACAGAATAATTTGATTATGAACATGAAGACTAAACAACTTGTGGGTCAGTCCTTGAAGAAGTCCTACCTCCCAGCTGGCTCCTCCCACTGGATCAAGTGAAATCACGCGTCCTGGGCTTCCTTTCTGCTGTTTTATTATTTTGGTAATGGAAAATTTCAAACACATTCAAAAGTAGTTGGAATAGTGCAATGACTATAATGAGGTATTCTTTGTCTATCTTTAATACTTAGCAACATCTTCCATGTCCTCCCATCTGGTTATGGTTTGTTTTAGTCTTGATATGTAGATCAGGCTGGCCTCAAGCATATTATCCTCCTACCTCTGCCTCCCCAGGTGCTGGGATCGCAGGCACCCCATCAAATGTGCTTGTTTTTGGAAACATTTTAGAGTAATCCCAGGCACCCCATCAGCCTGCCAGTCTTGTTCCCACAGAATCAGAATATAGTTTACCTGGCAGTTTCTTCAGCTGGGTGCTGGTCTTCAAGAATGGAGCCTCCTTCAGTGGCTTAACAACTAGCACAGAAAGTGGCTTCCAGTAAGCCCTTGAGACGCACTTGGAGCTAAATGTACAGTTAAGGGCAGCAGATTAATTGCCATAGTCTTAAGGCCAGGTCTCAGATTGTATAGTGCCTTAGTCATCAGATGCATACTTAACTTCTGAACAAGAACATTAGGCACACTAAGGAGGCTCAGGCAGGAGAATCTCTATGAGTTCAAGGCCAGCCTAGGCTACAAAGTGAGTCACAAGCCAGCCTGGGCTACGTAGTTAGACCCTGTCCCTCATCCCAAAGGGAAAAACAAAACAAAACAGTAACAACAACCCCTCCCCCAAACAAAAAGGCACATTAGCAGTGTTTGTGTAGTACAGAGGTCACGCAGGCTCTTCAGGTTGTAGGCCTGCATTAGAAGCCCAGGTCTTGCAAACTTACTGTCACTGGGCATGGAAGACTATCTTCCAAAGATAGGTTTAATTAGTACCTCCTATCCCACATCTTCACTGGAAGCTGAGTGGAGGTGCCATGCTGTGGGGCAGGGGCAGCTTCCTCCTTGCTGGACCCACTGTCACTGGAGCTCAGCCCCACCACATGGTTCAACTACTTTGATGCCATCCTTCTGCAAGGGAGCCCAAGATCCACATGGAAAGGTCTTGAGACTAAATAGAGGCCTGGCTCACTCCAGGTGGCTTCAGTGGCCCCCCCCACCAACACCCCCCCCCCACCGTTCCTACATCCTTGATGTTCTAATTCCAGCTATGTCAGACTACAGCAGTGTGGGTGACTGTCCTAGTTTGTCTTCCATTGCTGTGACAAAACACTCTGACCGACACCAACTTGGGGAGGAAAGGGTTTATTCAGCTTACATCTCCTGGGTCACATTTCATCACTTAGGGAGCCCAAGACAGGAACTCAGGTCAGGAACCTGGAGGCCATGGAGGACTGCTGTTCACTGGCTTCCTCTCTACTGGCTTGCTCTCTGGCTCATGCCCAGCCTGCCTTCTTATACTGTCATTGCTCAACAATCAAGACAATACACCACAGATGTGGCCACAGGCCAATCCAATGGAGCCAATTCCCCAACCGAGGCTCCCTCAACCCAGGTGTGTCAAGTTGACACCAAAGCTAACCAGCACAGTGACCTCAAACCCAGTCCTTCCTGCTAAGCATAACAGCACTGGAAAGGTTTCTTCTGAATCAGAATACAAGCATATTAACTTGGGTTTTTGTTTTTGAGACAGGGTCTCCCTTTAGTCCTAGCTGGCCTGGAGTTTACTCTCCACACCAGGCTGGCCTTGAACTCACAGAGATCCACCTGCCTCTGCCTCCCAAGTGCTGGGATTAAAGGCATGCCCCACCACACCCAGCAAGCATATTAACTTGTATATGCCTCACTTTTCATAGCTTTTAAATACTTTATTTTTTTCCTGTGTAAGAATGTATTGCCTGCATATGTGTGTGAGTGTACCTGTGTCATGCAATGCCTACAGAGGTCAGAAGAGGGCGCTGGATCACCTGAAACTGGAATTACAGATGGGTGTTAGCTGGCATGCCATGCAGGTGCTGGGAATGCAGGTCCTTTGCAAGAGCAGCCAGTGCTCTTAACCACTGAATCATCTCTCTAAACCCAGTTTCCACCTATTTTAAACTGGCATAACAAGAATACTTATATCAGCCCAGCCTGGTGGTGCATGCATTTAATCCCAAAAGTCAGGAGGCAGAAGCAGGTGGATCTCTGTGAGTTTGAGGCCAACCTTGTTTATATAACAAATTCTAGGCCAGCCAAGAAACCAAACCAAACAAACCAAGGACAATAAACCCCAGGCCTGCTGAGGAGGCCTGTGATCCCAACCACTGGAGACTGAGTTAGGAAGAGCAACACTTGGCTGGATAGAGGGATAAAACATACCACACTACCCAACTCTAGCTCTCAACAATATTAGCAATTATGATTTGAGAAAGACACACACTTTAGAAATCCTGACCACCCTGGCAAAGCTATTTGTCAGCTCCTGTTTGCCACGCACGCTGAAATGCTGCGGGAAACGGCAGGTTCTAAAAATGAAAACTCAACTTCAGGGTTGCTCTGAGTTTTCATTCTCCCAATGACCGAGGAGGAAACTTTAAGAAATTGTTCGGGGTATGACTGCCAGGACACAGAGCCTGAGATGCAGGCACGTTGCTGGTGTCGAGTGGCTCTGCTCCCTTCAGAAAGCGGAACCAGCAAAGCCTGGTGACAAGTGGCTTTGTGCAGGCAGAGGAGCCAAGGGCAGACAGCTGCTCCCAAGGTGACCTTTGGCGGATCCGAGTAGAACTAGGAATTTTTTTCCATGCAAAACTGGGATTTAAAAAATTCATTTAGTGAATTTTATGGAGCTCTATTTTCTTTTTAAATGTACTGTCTGCATGTAGGTTTGTGTACCCGTGTCGTGCAATGCTGCGGAGGTCAGAAGAGGATGTCGGATTCCCCTGGAACTGGAGTTAAAGATGGTTCTCAGCCGCCATGTGGGTGCTGGGGGTCAAACCTGGGTCCTCTGCAAGAGCAGTGGGTGCTCTTAACCACTAGGCCATCTCTCCAGCCCTCTGAGTGCATTTTCTAGGCTTTGAGGTGCAGAGAGGAAGTCTCTGCTGGGACCACACGGACACTTCCCTTAAACTTCGAGTTTGTCTCTGACTTGCAGTGTGTTTGCTCTAAGAGCACTACCTCTTTCACTGTGAGGCCAATGTGGAAATCACAGCTCAGAATTCCAAAGAGCTATTACTGTGAAGAATATCAATTGGAAGACTATATTCTTGGTGGAGATAACTATGAAACAAATGGCCGAATTAAATTAATCTTCCTTTTAAGTAATACAAAAGTTATTTTGGTGCTGGAGAGATGGTTCAGTGGTTAAGAGTGCTGACTGCTTTTGCAGAGGACCAGGGTTTGATTTCCAGCACCCACATGGAGGGTAAGAACTGTCCTTAAGCCAGGCGTGGTGGTGCATGCCTTTAATCCTAGGACTTGGGAGGCAGAGGCAGGCAGATCTCTATGAGTTCAAGGCCAGCCTGGTCTACAGAGCGAGTTCCAGGCCAGCTGGGGCTATAGAGAGACCCTGTCTCAAAAAAAAAAAAAAAGATATTTTAAGACTCAACCTAGTAATTGTGCTCCCTAAAATTCCTTAATTCTAAGAACTTGAGGACAAGGAGCCTAAGGCCTATTACAAAACTGAGCTGAGGGGATCAAAGTCTCATGTTGTTCTTTCAAGATCACAAAAAGGTAACATTTGGATCACGTACTGGTGCTGACAGAAGGTTTTTTTTTTGTTTTGTTTTGTTTTTTGAGACAGGGTTTCCCTGTAGCTCCAGCTGTCCTGGAGTTCACTGTATAGACCAGGCTGGCCTTGAACTCCCAGAGATCCGCTTGCCTCTGCCTCCCAAGTGCTAGGAATAAAGGCGTGTGCCACCACACCCAGGGGAGTTAAGTTTTTAGACAAATCTTTCCACCTATTCTGCTTTGGTTAAAAGCTGTCATGCATGGTATACTGAGAAGTGAGTGGTAACACACTGCAGACCGACAGATACTCTCACCAATGACCTGGGGTGATGGGGAAGGGCGGCGGATGACGGGGCTGAGGCTCTAATTTACCACCTCGGTGAAACAGCTCCTGCACCACTGTGACAAATTTGATTTTTGAACCTCAAGTAAATCAAAATTTCATGTTTTTTAAATAAATATTTTCAGTTTCAGAAAGAATTTTCAATATGAGAAAATTGCTGGCTAGCGAAGATTACTACCAGCTATAGGAAAGATTAAAAAAAAAAACAAAAACAAAAAACATGGACCTATTTATTTGGTAAAGCAAACACAGTTAAACAAATCACAGTAACATCAATGCTAATTTTAAAAGTACACATCAGGGGCTGGAGAGATGGCCTAGCGGTTAAGAGCGCCGACTGCTCTTACAGAGGACCTGGGTTTGATCCCCAGCACCCACATGGTGGCTGAGAATCATCTTTAACTCCAGTTCCAGGAGAATCCGACGCCCTCTTCTGACCTCCTCAGCATTGCACGACACGGGTGCACAAACCTACATGCAGACAGTACATTCATACACATAAAAAATAAAATTAAAAAAAAAAATCACAGCAGGCCTTAATTAAAAAAAATATAAAGTACACATCAGTGACTCATTTATACAAACACATGCTTTATGTTGAAGATGTCAGTGTGAGCACATGACCTTCATTACGTGTACGCTGCAGCACATCATCTTGGAACCCAAAGGGACCTAAAGATCTTTACCTGGTATTTCTCAAACTTCAAGTTACCTCTAATAAATTGACTTAGTGGGCTGGAGAGATGGCCTAGTGGTTAAGAGCGCCGACCGCTCTTACAGAGGACCCGGGTTCAATTCCCAGCACCCACATGGCGGCCGAGAACCGTCTGAAACTCCAATTCCAGGAGAACTCCAGTTCCAGGGGAGTCTGACACCCTCTTCTGACCTCCACGGCACTGCACGACACGGGCGGCATTGCACGACACGGGTGCACAGGCTTGCATGCAGACAGTACATTCATACACATACAGAAATAAATAAAATAAAAAAAATAAAAAAAAAATTGACTTAGCAAGTTACAATGAGGAAATTTTTAAAATAAAAACAAGGATACAAAATATGAACAGAAAAAGGAGTTTTATGTATTTAAACATGTATGTATATACTCATATACATATTACATTATGTACAATACATTCCCAACTGTGGCAACATGAACCTCTTCGGGAAATGTATGAATGTCCTTGTCAGCCTTCCATTAGAGGTAATATGGATGATGCTAGCTGAGCACGAGCCCTGCGTCCGCCAATGCCCCATGCTCTCCTCGTGTCATCTATGTCATCCTCAGGACACAGTGGGACAGGCTTCCCATGATCTACAGCCTGTCTGTAAGAAAACCCAGGCACAGGACTGAATTCAGTCACCTAGCCAGCAAGCTGCAGGGCAGGATTTGAGCCTACTGGACTCCAGAGTCGCACCCTCAAGGCCTCTACCTGCAAGCCATGATATAAGAAACTTCTGCCCCCCACCCCCGCCTCTTCCATTGTCCAAGTCTGAGCAAAGGCTGGCAAAGCGAGATCCAGAACACAGACAGACCCCACTTCCCACTCATGTTCAATCCACTAACCTCATGAGTTATTTTTAGTAAAAGCTTTTCCTGTAAAGCTGAAGTGAAACAAGCTAAAATAATAAAAGGTATCTACAAGCAGATTTGAAAGAAAGTGTATTTATTTATATCACTATTTTTTTACAACATATCCACTGTCCAGAAAATAAAAATTTCCAAGAAATTAAGTAGTTTTAATTTAAGATATTTTAACAAAGAAACGGTCACCTTGTGATTTTTTTCATGTATATGAATTTCCAGGAGTTCTAAATAAATCTTTTGAAACTGTAAACCTAAGAATCCTTAGGGCTCCTGCACCATTCTCAGTCTTAGCTTAGGAATTAGGTTTATCAGCTGAGCTCCTTCAGAATGAACTAGCTTCATAAATGATGCACAGGGCTCCAGGCTGAACCTGTCTGACACTTTCAGATGGTGAGCAAATATTTTCTGATACCTTTTAAAGAGCTTCTATTCAAACTTGCTGGAGGTCTGCACACTGGTCACACATGCAGGCTGCTGTGCGTATATGCTAGTCACACAGTGAATTTATGAGGATGGGTCACTTCCAGGTTGTCCAGCTCTGGAAGGGTCACAGGGATTCAGAACTTCACTGGACCAGATAGGGAAGATTCTCCTCTCTGTCCAGCCATATTTGGGGTGTCTAGTTTCCACTGATACTGCACATACAAATCACATTTGAAACGATCTACCATTCATAGAGTGACTTTCAATCATCACAATAATCTGATGTCCTTTCACATCACATTGACAGGTTTCAAATGTTTTATTAGTGAAACTATAGAATGATTTCCTAATATTTTTAGCATGAGTTCCTCTGAATAGCTGGTATAACATCCACTGAAAAATAGGAAAGACTAACTTTTTACCATAATCAAAGCTACAAGTCAGGATGGAACACTCAATAGCTTTGCTCAATCCCTTGTGAGAACATTCAGGGCCAGTCTTGTACATCATGCAGCGGCAATAGAGGCATCATCCAGGCGTCGACCCTGTGGCTGTAGAGCAGGAGGAAAACAGAATTACAAAGTGGTAACAAGATGAAGCCGGGCGTGGTGGCGCACGCCTTTAACCCTAGCACTTGGGAGGCAGAGGCAGAGGCAGGCGGATCTTTGTGAGTTCAAGGCCAGCCTGGTCTACAGAGCGAGTTCCAGGACAGCTGGGGCTACAGGGAGACCCTGTCTCAAAAAGACCAAAAAAAAAAAAAAAAAAATATAATATATATATATATATTATATATCATATAATACACAGCACATAACAAAAAAATCAAAGTGTAACAAGAGCTCATATTGAAAACATTTTGAAATTACTCAGAGTATTCTGCAAAAGTAAAATATGCATAAGCAAACAACTAAAAGCTGTTTTCCTCCACGACCCCTTCCTTCTTTGCTCTCCCCCTTCCCAAGGCACCACCAGTTGATTACTATCCTTCCCCTGCGGACCTACTTCAGTCAATGCTTCTCCTTAGCCTTGGGCTCCAGGGGCATTAGCCAGGCCCACGCTGCAGGCATGTGAAATGGGAGCTCCCAGCCACACACACCTAAGCATTGCCACACCCAAACCCAGAAGCTCAGGCCTCCTGTGTTAAGTAGGCCCAAAACTTGATAGAAAGCTCCTTCTGGGGATTCGAGATCTTCTAATTTCTTGTTTGAAAAAAAAAAAAAGTTATTTACAGTGACCTCTAAAGTATGTATCTAATGGTATATATTCTCCAAGTATAAAAGCAAATATCTCTCCTTTCCGAAGGGTGCTGACAATAAAATGTAAAACATCACACCAAAAATGTCAATGCTAAGAATAAATGAAGGCACCACAGGGCTAAGGAGATGGGTCAGTTGGTAAAGTGAGTCTGATCCCCAGAACCCATGGCAAAAAGGGCATAGTGGCATGTGACCCCAGCAGAGACAAGCAGATCTCTGGGCTTGCTGCTCAGTCAGTCTAGCTTATTTTGTAATTTCCAGACCAGTGAGAGATCATGCCTCAAAGAACAAGGTAGATGTAGTAGTGTATGCCTTTAAGCCCCACTATGCAAGAGGCAGAGGCAGAGGCAGAGGCAGAGGCAGGGGATCTCTGTGAGGTTAATGGTTTACTTGGGAAGCTCTAGGCCAGCCAGGGCTACATAGCAAGACCCTGTCTTGAACAAAAATAAAAATAATAAAAGTTAGACAGAGTAACAACACCTGAGGCTGGACTCTGGCCTCCACGCACATATGCACCAACACACACTCACACAGCATTATAAATGTTTTGTTTGCTTTGTTTGTGGTACTGGAGATAGAGATAACTGGTTTTATTTCTAATAGGTTAGCAAGTAGAGAGTTGTCTAATACGTAAAAGCATTTTTATAAGTAATACAAATAGATTTCTGTAGGGGAAAAGCAGGAGACATGCTTATTAGAAAATGAAACAGAATAATGTCACGACTTTACAACACAAAACCATTGCTTAAGGTGGTAGAAGTCCCCAAAGTTAAAATATATAGGTATGTGTGGATGTACATGTAGACATGTATATTTGTACATGTGTGTCTAGGTCTGTAGCATTTACAGTGGGAATGGAATGATAAAGAACAGGTTCCCATTCCTCACTCTCATTCTTCACTTAATGTTTTAGTACTGATGGAGGCTGCTCAGGTTTAGAAACAGAATGAGGACAGCTTGGCTGTTTATAAAGACTTTGTCTCAAAACACAAAACAATATAAAACCAACAACAAAGTTGTAACATATTTATGGTCTGCACCATATTTGAAGCTGTGTACCTTGTGGAACGCAGATGAAGGAGCTAGCTCACCCTCTCAGCTCTGCTATAGGTGCTACAAGGTGGTACTTTTAGTTAGAGAAGAAACAGGGCAGCTAAAAAAGACAGGCTAGGTGTGTTAAGACTTGCATTTCTTGTCTGGAACCTTTCTTCATGAACTTAAACACTGCCTAAATAAGGCTTACCATGAAAAACAAAATGAAAAGACTGAGCTAGCATTACCTGGGATTAGGTTTGGTGTATAAAGGAATGAGAGAGATCAACTGACTGAGGGAACGCAAACCTCGTTCCTCTAGTGTCTGAAACAAGTTAGCTCTGAGCAGCTGAAACATGACTGAATCTGTGCATTCACATGCCCATGACCAAGTTCATGCTTTTGAGTTTAACAGTAAACTTCCCACAATCAAAGAGCTGAATGGACTGAGAGACCCCCCCACTCATCCCCTCCCCTCCACAACACAGTCATGAGCTGTCATCCGGTCTTGTGTCACCCACAACCATGCAGGAGTCATGAGACATAAAAAGGAAGAAAAGCAAGAGAGGTGCCTTCGAAATGTGAGAGGCAAGAGTGTTTACAAATCCACTTCAACAAGAGGAGGCCTAAAATTATGCAATTATTATTGTTTTTTTGGTGCTGGGCTTAATAAATGCAAGGCAACCCATTACCACACCCTTCATTGTAAGATTTTCTTTCATGATTTAAAAGTATAGTATGGGGCAGGGCGTAGTGGCGCACACCTCTAATCCTAGCACTTGGGAGGCAGAGGCAGGTGGATCTTTGTGAGTTCAAGGCCAGCCTGGTCTACAGAGTGAGTTCCAGGACAGCTGGAAAAAAAAAAAAAAAAGATAATTTATTAACTTTCAAAAAAAAAGTTTGATCCTCATATAATGTTTTTTTTTTTTTTTTTTTTTGAGAGAAAGGGTCTCCCTTAGCCCAGCTGGCTCGGGAACGCACTCTGTAGACCAGGCTGGCTGTGAACTCACAGAGATCCGCCTGCCTCTGCCTCCCAAGTGCTAGTTAAAAAAGCCTCACCACCACGCCGCTTTTTTTTTTTTTTTTTTAAATCAAATCTAGACCCCGTTCCCCCCCCCAATTCCCACACCCACCAGAGCTCACGCATTCTGACCAACCATGCTTTTCATCTCCTTCTCAGTTTCTCCAAAATTCGTTCCATGTGGAAGTATGATTGTTTTGAGCAGAAGGTCACAGGTTCAGTCAGTCGTTGAGGCAGTTCCTTGCCTGTTGTTGTTCCAATATGCAACACGCCCAACCTGCTTGGACAAAGCCTCAAGGGACCCGTGCACAGAATACGTACAACGTAGGTAATTGGCACTCAGCATCGCAACAGATGAGGGATACATTCATGTGTTTGTTTTGCTGGACGGGTAGCTACTTCACTTCAGCATGATGTCCTCTAGCTCCAGCCATTTTCCTGCAAAAGCTCATGATGTCACTTTCTTATTGCTGCATAGAACTCCAATTGTGTAGAGTGACCACATTTTCTCTTCCACATCATCGTTGAGGGCATTTGGGTTGGTCTCCAGCTCCTGCTATTGTGAAGCAGAGCTGCAAAAAAAGGCGGGACATGTACTCTGGGTGGGGTGAGTCTCGAGGGGGTAACATGCCCAGAGTGGTATGGCTGGGTCCGGGTGGCAAGTTCATTCAAGTCTTCCAAGGGTTCTCCACAC